>PQMF01000025.1:0-164723 GCA_003004485.1 Aspergillaceae sp. MA 6039 | reverse complement strand
CCCTATTAGATTGAAGATCCCGGTGAAGGTCTTATCGACCTGCTGGTCCCAGGCGATCTTTTTGATCGCTTGAAAATGGCAGCTGTGCTTCCCACCCCACAAGAGGAGCATTCGCACTTTACCCCGGATCCGTTTCGGTACCCTACCGCTCAGAGATACTTCATAGAAGGCCCAGGCATCTCCATCAAATCCCCCATATCGTTACCCAGTGACTTCTCTTCAACCGAAAGCCTTAGCCCAATTTCATCCCCCATACTCTCATCCCCGGCCTCCAGTTGCCTTTCACCACATATTGACGATGAACACCACGACGATGACGACGATGACGACGAAGAAATTATATTTCCCTCGTACGACTATAATAAATTAGACCAGAAGGGTCTCAGGGTGGAAGAGGAGTCTGAGGAAATCCTCAGTGATGCCTCTGCTGAGCCACTAGCAGACAGTCAGTGCTGGGCTTCACGGACGCCAGCGGTAGATGATACGTCAATCGAATATGAGCCGTCAAGACATGTCGATTATCTGTCCCACGAATGGAGGGAAGAGGATGTTTGGGAGTCGTGGCGCTACGTGACCAGGCATAGGGATACCTATAGCAATGGGCTCAGGCTTGAGAACGCTTCTTGGAGGACGTGGATGAAACTGAAGCAGGGGTTGGGAACCATTTCACCCGAAGCGCTCAACTGGTTAGTTCCAGTGATCCTATTCAGATAGGATTTCTCCTTTCACCTACCGCAAGGCTAACATTCTCTGCAGGCTTAAAGATTGCGACGTAACCTGGCTGTATGGCCCGTTAAAGACGTCCATCAACCTCAGCCCGAGCACTTCGCCTCCGCCAACCCGTCTAGCAACCCCGAACATCTGTCAAGATCCGAAGCCTATCCTGAAGAAAAAGACCGCATCCGAGACGATTTTACAGCGCTCCCTGTCTCAACACACACTGTTGCAGCATGCAGGCGCTATCCTGAAGGCCAGGGAGGAGGGAAATATCCAATCCCCATCGGTCTCATCCGCGTCAAGATTCAGATGCTTACAGGATCAGTCCGGCAGTCCTACGCCAACCGTGACCGCTAGTACACCGACCACTGCGTCGGTGTCAGACATAACGCGGCACATCCATTTCAACAATGAAGTAGTGCAATGCATTGCTGTCGATTCGGGAGACGAGGACGAAAGTCGGGGAGGCTGGCCAACAGCCCTTGACCATGACACGTCCTCGGACGATGTTGATATGACGGGACAGACGTCCCCCAGCTCCTCAGTTTCCAGCAAGAACGTCTGCCACGAAAAGAAGACCATTGCCCCTCTCCCTTCGACGACCCTCAAATATCGCCCCGAGACTCCTGAAACGCCTACGAATTCCTTAATAGGGCGTTTATTTGGTACCCGTTCGTCACCGTGGTCATCGTTCGCATCGTCTGGAGAATCGCACCAACCACCCTCCGAGCCATCAGCCAATTTCCTCATGGACTATGAAGGCTATGATGACTCGAATGACGTCTTAGACCTCAACTGGCAGCCCCGGCCAATCCCAGAATATGACGGCGACATGGAACTGGATCAAGGCCTAGATCTGAGCTCTTCGGATACGCTCTCATTTGGGGATTATGGAGAGACATCGAATGCAGGTGTTTTTGACAGGGTCTTCGACAGCGTCAATACTGCCAGAGACATTGCCCATGTCATATGGAATGTTGGTTGGCGACGGTAAGCCTAATTTATAATTTTGTTTGTTTGTTATTTCTTTTCATATATATCCTCGATTGATTCATATATACGCATATAATCAGGATGGCATGTGTTGGCGTTATGATAAAATTCTCTTTTCTTTATATGATCGCACTTCTAATTGGTTCTGGGGTTAAAAACGGGAGGAGTCTTCAAATGTTTATTTCGGATGGATCTTTAGCATGGAGTCTCTGTTTTTCTTTAGCAGCGTCATGATTGTTTATAGGCAGACTATGAATGTTACTGTTTGTTCTATGACTGGTAGCAATGACCCTGCGTTTGCCCCATCGCGATCTTGATAAGATCTCGCATGATCAAGACATGATATCCAGTACACATGTGTCATATACAGAGGTGTAACTATAACTACCTCTGTAAAATAATGCTTGATCTGTAATCATAGTATCTATACTCCGTGCTACTATTTCCAACTCTATTAATATGCACTATCTTGTTACACCTGAGGCATCCACGTCCAGTCCATCTTTAATTAATTCTGGTCCCTGCCTCCGCACACCCCTGACTACGGAGTACGGAGTAGAGAACTGGCCCGCCCTGCCCCCCCCAATAAGCGCCAGCGCGGGTCTCGAACTTTTATGAACCAAGTTGTTGTTGTTCGTTCGTTAGTTTATTCATTCATTCCCGGTTGCCAACTTCCACACTCTTTTATCTGTGTTCTCGTTCCCGCCGCCAACGTGAGAATTCTGGCGCCATTCCTGCGCGATGATGGAGGGCATCAACGTTTCTGAACTGGTGGAGAGATTGGCCAGCGACGAAGATGCTGTGCGCAAGATGGCCGCGTTCAAGCTTCAGGGGAATATTGGCGACCCGTCATTTGCAGATATCTTCATCGCTGAGGGGGGTCTGGGCAAGTTGCGCTACCTCACGCTCCATGCGAGTGGGAATACCCTCGCGTATAGCCTGACGAGTCTGGCGCGGCTGTTGGAGGTAGATAAGGGTTGGGAGTTTATCGATCAGACGATGGTTGAAAAGGTAGGTAATAACGCTCCGTGGAAGTGTCAGGGTACGAACTGACGGGGTTTTGCCAGATTGTCGAGCTTATTGTCACGCATCCTCTCGTGAATATCCTGCGCGGAGCCATGTCGATTCTTGTGTCAATTGTATCGCATCCATATAACGGTGGACGGCTTTCGCATGCTGGGGGGGTGTTCGGGTTTCGCGCCTTGAGACCCGCAATCGCGATTTATCCGCAATTCCTGGAGATGCTGGTCAGCAGGCTCTCATCGGCGGACCATGCGCTGTGTGCCAATGCGCTTCAGTTGATCAATTCGCTCATGCGTGATTCGATCACCAACGAGCCGGAGATGGAATGGCCCAAGTTCATACAGAGGCTACAGGACTTGGGCGTGATTAGGGCGGTGTATGTCCTCATGCAGGGGACTGCGCTGCAGGATCTCGCGCATCCTTTAATCGAATTTCAATCTCTGACCAAGGTACTCCTGCGTAAATGGCGTGACGTCCCGCTAGACCCGGAGAAGCCAGAGCATAGAAGAGCGTTGAAGGGCATCTATGTGGCAAGTAACTCCGAGAAACAGCACCATCACAAATCATCCAGCACCGCCGGCGACGAGAAAAAGCGCTCAAAAAGGCATAATCCAGAGAAATGGCGGCGGATTGGGTTTGAATCGGAGAGCCCGGCGGCCGATTTTGGGCTGACGGGCTTCTTGGGTATGATGGATCTCGCGGACTATGTCAGAAGTCACTCCGACGAATTTCAGAAGATGCTCCTAGAGCAGTCGACCAAGCCGGCCGAGCAGCGGTGTCCAATTGCTCGAGCGTCACTCACTGTAACTTCGATCCTGTACGACCACTTTGAAGTGGACAAGTCCGACGTGGAAGACACCAAGAGCTACCTGTTCATGGATTCTCGCTCCAACCTAGATGGGTTGTTCAAGCCTCTTTTGCTCCACTGGACGCGATTGCATGTCGCCGGTCTACATGCCTTCTTCCGTCTGTGGAAGGCCACCGGTTCAGAGATCGAGGATTTTGAAAATATCGCCGAGCTTGTTCGTATCCTCATTGAATCGGTTGTCGGAGGCGCGCCCCGGACGAAAGATATACAAAATGTGGAGGAGGACTTGGCCAGTTTTGAATACAGTCGCCTTCGTGAACTTCAGATGGAGGTCCTGGAACTTACGTATGAAGATGTATGGGGTCAGCATCTCCGACAGGTAGGAGACGAATTGCAGCACGAGGCTCTCCAGTTTGTCAAAGAGCAGAGGATCCGGTGTCTTCTGCAGGGTGCCTGGTTTTTCCATGGGAATTCGTCCAAGTCGGAGATGGGATCGTCCGCCAAGTCCAACTACAGATACGTTCAGCTGTCCCATAACAGGCGATATCTACACTTCGGGGATTTTGATAGTGCGGATATTAGGACTCCGGACCTGGACGCCCTACCTGAAAAGAGTGAGATGATAAAACTCCTGTTCCTTGCGGTTTCGATGGCAGAAGGCTCACGTGTATCTCCCAGTTGATCTATCAATCGTTTCCTCTGTCGTTTCCAACGTCTCAGCGACACCGGACGACTCGTCTTCTTCAATCCCGAAGAGCGCTCCCCATCCCGTCTCTTCAACCAAGATCACTATTCACGGCTATATTCCGTCTGGGCCTGCCAGTAGCTCCCAGAAGAACCACAGCCGTGCTCGTTCCGGCAGTCGGACGACACAGAAAGAAGTGGCGCTGTTGACCCTTCGACCCCAGTCCGTCAGCACTGCGTCAGAGTGGCTCGACGGCCTGCTGATGCTCCTCAACCAGCAGCCCATCACGGCGGAGACCAACAAACTAATCGATCTTGTCAGCACTTACGGGCTCAAGATTCGTCTGCTGAATATTCGGTTTGACGATGCGGCCTTTGCCGGGGAGGCTCCCCAGGTCCCATCTCGGGAGGGTCTTGACGATGACTACTATTATGATGTTTTCGGGGGTGCTTGATAAATGTCTGGACATCTCGGTTCTTTTGCGTATGATGTTTGTAGTATACCCCATGGTTGTGATTTCCTCTCTGTCAACATATACTGAAGTGTATATAGCATGTATTTCTTGGTTTTGTATTATCACTGACTGAGAATCAATAATTTTACACGAACTGCCAATTGTAAAATACAATAGACATAATAGCTATGCTATGCACTGCACATATAACTGGTAGCATGTACTCTCTAGTAATCCATTGTATACTTCGGAGTACATTCTTATCAAGCTTGGCGCTGTGGAGCTTCACTGATAGCTGCGTTGAGATTCTACTCCTCTACACCTCCGATCAGCACCAAGAGTAAATGAACTCCAGTGCCTCTATCTCTCTTCACCAATGCAGCTTTCTCTGCGCGTCTACAAGGTACAATGAATACTATTCTCCTATGTGAACACAATCTACCATCATGGACACCCGTCCTGCAAAGAGACAGCGCAGATTCACGGTCCACTCGTCGGATTCAGACGACGAATTCGACGCGCAGGTAAAAATCGACGATTTGAATACTACAGGCGATGCTCCAGCTATTCCCGGGGACTCTCGAAATGACGCGACAAAACCATCAGATGGCCATTCGTTGTCCAATACTAAGAAACTCCCCCTCCTGACTTTTTCGCGGCCGAAAACCACCACGTCCACTTCGGGAGGATCCAGTCTTCACCTTGCCAGTACCGGCTCGCCGACTTACTCTTCCGAGAAAAGAAAGCAGGGGACGCTTCCATCAATTGAAAATTCGAATGGAGGGTCACTACATGGCTTCTTCAAGCCCGCTAGCGAGGAACAACGGTGGTCCTCCCGGAAATTTGAACATCCCACGTGTCGCGCAGAGACGGGCCCGGAGAAAGCTGGGGATGACGATGACTTGATCGAAGATGATGACTCGTTTGATGAGTTGTTTACTCGGCATTTTGTTGAAGGCGAAGGTGGTAGTCAACAAGGCAATGGTGGCACGAAGTCCCAGGAGAATCAGCACCAGGTCAAGCCATACCAACGACCACCACCAGTGGCTCATAACTCTCCGAAGAAGACCCGCTTCTTGATTCCCGATTCCTCGGGGACCAAGGCTCAATCTCGACATTCACCGGTTGCTGTCGCCACGGGGGAAGACAGGCGCCCATGGGCTCAGGAATACGGCCCATTTGATCTGGGTGAATTAGCCGTTCATAAGAGAAAGGTTTCCGATGTGCAGAACTGGCTGCATGCGGTTTTTACGGGGAGAAATACACATGTACGTTCTCGCTCTTTCTTCTCATTTCTCCCTCTGGCGTGCTGACAGAAGTAGAGATTACTTGTTCTGCGTGGTCCTGCAGGGAGCGGGAAAACGACTACTGTTTCCCTGTTATCCAAGGCGTCGGGGTTTGATATCGTCGAATGGAGAAATCCTTCGGCCATTGAATCCTCTACAAAGGGCTATGCGTCCGTCGGTTCTCAGTTTGACGAGTTCCTGGGCCGGGGTGACAATTTTGGCGGGCTCGAATTAGATGAAGCAGATGGCACCCCGGGGGATAAGGAACACCATAATATCCCCCCTTCTCAGCGACGCATCCTCCTTATTGAAGAGTTTCCGACTATTTTGAATCGGAATTCCTCTGGCCTTGCTGCCTTCAGATTATCCCTCCAGCGATATCTTGCTGCGACAGCTCCTCCCAGTCTAAACGGCAGACCCGGGGAGATGGTGAATCCTCCTGTCGTTATTATTATCTCAGAGACGCTTTTGAGCTCAGCGTCTTCTGTTTTGGATAATTTAACAGCCCACAGATTACTTGGGCCGGACATCTACAACCACCCGAACACTACAATTATTGATTTCAACGCTATTGCCCCCACATTCATGCAAAAAGCCCTTAACTTGGTCATGGAGAAAAATGCCCGTCACTCCAAGCGAGTCCAAATCCCCGGGCCAGGGTTCCTGGAAAGGATATCCGAGCTCGGGGATATACGGAGTGCAATTTCTTCTCTAGAATTCCTCTGCCTTAAAGGTGACAATTTCGGGGCATGGGGAGGGACTCTGAACAAGAAAGGGAAAGGGTCGTCTCGCAATAGTGTAGAGCTTACACCGATGGAAAAGGAGTCGCTGAAAATGGTCACGCAGAGAGAGGCTAGTCTTGGGATATTTCACGCAGTTGGAAAAATTGTATATAATAAGCGCGAAGATGCGAGTCTAACCGCAGAGGGCACCAGGCTTCCTTCGCCACCAGAGCATCTTCGTCACCACGATCGCCGAAAGGTGTCTCAGGTTAGTGTTAACGACCTTATCGATGAAACGGGAACGGACACTCAGACCTTCATCAGCGCGTTGCATGAGAACTATGTGCCATCCTGCGAGGGTCTGTCTTTCATCGACTGTTTGAATGGATGTATAGAAGCATTATCAGACAGTGATATTCTATGCATGGATCGGAGAGGGTCTCAAAGGCATAGTGGGAAGGCCGGGTTCGGAAACTTCAATGCAGGAGTCGATATGCTGCGTCAAGAGGAGATTAGCTACCAGGTCGCTACGCGTGGTCTGCTATTCGCTCTTCCTTACCCCGTGAAAAGGAAACTGAAATCAACGAACGGACCCGGCCGGGGGAACAACGACGCCTACAAGATGAATTTCCCGACTTCTCTGCGGTTATGGACCGCGTCGGAGGAGATCGAAGGGCTGACGGATCTGTGGATGAAGCGTTTGCTGAGCCCGTTTAGCACGCCAGCTTTCCATCCCGGGGGTAGAAGGCCGTGGGGGAGCCATCAAGTCGGCTATGAAGTGAATCAAAATGAACCCAGTGATGCGCAGACGAAAACCGTAACGATGATGTCGCGCACTGATGCTCTGCTTTACCAATTCCCCTATATGGCTCGAATATCGCAGAACGACGTCGAGTCGGGTGAGCTTAGGAAGATTTCTGGCTTTGGTTCCACTGATTCTCCAAGTGCTTTTTTCCATGACAGCAATTATTCCCGGAGTGCATCTTTGGCCGTCCAGCAGAAGACTTCGCACGTCAAGCACCACGGCAACAACGATAACAGTACGTTTGGACCGCGGCTCCCGCCATCGTTGGAGGACCAAGAGGAGAAGCTGATCCTAAGTGATGATGATATCGTGGACGACTGATATTGTCTTTGAAGGTCCTGTATTTTAGATTCATTGGTTTTATTAGGTAGCGATCTGGCAGTGATGATCTCTACTGTCACATTATTTCTGATCAATGACTGCATTGTGAAACTACTGCTTCCATAGCATAGCACGTTGTAGGGTTACGAAAGTAGGGCACTTTACCCAGTACGGTAATATGTGTACGGCTTCGCGCCAAGCTGTTATCGCCGGTTGACCTCCGCTGGACGTCGGCCCCAGACTGAAAAACCACCCACGCACTCTTCTTCTATCTGTTAAGACTTTTGGCGCCTTTTCAAGATCAGAAAACCAGGTCCAAAAGAAATTTATGAAATATGCAGGGAGTATAATTAAGAATTCTAGAAGACCCGTGCATTTGTATCCGCCACCAAGCATCGGTTATTTCAACTCCGGTAATCTCGAAATACCTCCTGAATTCCTGATAGCTATATCAATCGCTTTTGTCTCCTGAACTGCTGCTAGCTGAATCAATCCGGATCTGCAGGAGCCGCAACATGACTGTCAAGAGTGATATTGGCGCAGTATCACCGCATTACACGAGCGACTCGTCCAGCAAGCAAAATGCCTCTGGCAAAGATACACGTGAACCAGTGGCCAGCATAGGCACCGCAGCAGCGCATGCGACATTCCCTAGCTGGATGAGTGTCATATTGATGGTATCGTTGATATTCGGCGGTTGTTGCGCCAATGTACGTTATTGGGCCCAGAGATATGAAGGCGCATGGCATGTTGCTAATAGCATCTGACTATTGTTACAGGTGTTTGCGCTCGAAGCTATTATCAAGTGAGTTCCGGATCTAATACCGAATGATATGCCAAAAAAGATCCATGTTGATTTATGTGTATAGAGAACAGCCCAGCTCAGGTGAGCAGCAGTCTTTTCGAGTTCCTCTGGCTGCTCAATTCTGCTATATGCTAATCTTGGCCTCTCGTGAGGGGATAATGAATAGGTCCCTTGATAACATTCGTGCAATTCATTCTGACTGCGCTACTCACATACCCGAGTTTCTTCTCGATATCCGCAGGTCCACGGTCATTATTCTTAAACCCACGTGCCATACCACTTCGGTCATGGCTGATGTACACGGCATACTTCGTGACCATCAACCTCCTGAACAACTGGGCCTTTGCGTATAGAATCTCTGTTCCGTTGCATATCATCGTGCGATCCGGGGGTCCGGTGGCATCCATGGTCATTGGATACTTTTTCAACGCCAGAAGATATTCTTGGGGCCAGATCATGGCAGTCGTACTCCTTACCATGGGTGTTGTGGGAGCAGCATTGGCAGATGCGGATGCCAAAGGCCACTCAATGAATATAGAATCAGACAGTTCCGCCATGGTAACTACCATCACGGGATTCTCGATTCTCGCTTTGGCCATGATTCTTTCCGCGTTCCAAGGGATCTTCGCCGACCGGCTGTACGAGAAATATGGGCGAAGTCACTGGAAAGAAGCTCTCTTCTATTCCCACACGCTCTCACTGCCTCTTTTCCTAACTACCTATCCGCAGCTGATGAGCCAATGGCAGACAATGGTATCGTCGCCTCCGCTGATTTCCAAATTCCCCGACATTGTCTCGTCTAGAAGTTCGACGTCAGCTTCTAGTATTGTCTCTTCCTTGGCTACCGCCATCCACCAAGGCGGACCTGTCCAATCCATTTTCGCTGGTGCCCCGACACAAGTTGCCTATCTCTTGGTTAATGCCTTAACGCAGTTTCTCTGCATCCGGGGCGTCCACCTCCTTTCCGCGAAAACCTCTTCCCTGACAGTCACCATTGTCTTGAATATTCGCAAGCTCGTCTCATTGCTATTGTCTATTTATCTCTTTGGAAATCATCTCGCGCCGGGTGTGCTTGTCGGTGCGGCGCTTGTCTTTGCAGGCGGTGGTCTGTATGGCTTTGAGGGCGCCCGGCTGAGAGAGAAGAATGTTCTCAAAAAGGAATGATTGGTGTTTTATTGTTGGTTCTTTTTTGGGTTCATCTTTTTGTATAGAGTTTCTACTGCTGCCGACATCGTCTACGATGCTTGGTTGGGGACCTGAAATTGCATAAAATCTTGATTCTGTAGTATATATATAACTGCATCAAGAAAAGCGTGATAACATACGCAAGACCGGTCAAAATATGAACAAAGTCATAGCATACATCTATAAAATACAAACAAATCAAATCATGTCAATAGCGTCACCTCGGCTCATACATCATCATACAAGACCTCTTATATGAATAGAGGCCTTGATCTTTTGGGCGGTCCCAAGTAAATCAGGGCATGTCACATAATGGCTTAGAGTACTTCACCCACAATCTTTGCCGCTTCCTTGTAGGTTTCCAGAAGCTTTTCGCACTTTTCTCTTTCTGCCTTGATGCTGTCGTCCTCGTAGAGCAGCTCCCCAAACAGATCTTCCTTGTACAATTCACTGACAAGTCTGTTTTGCACCACATCCTTACTGTGATTAACGAGCAAATGCATGATTGCCTTGGGGACCTGATCGGCAATAGTCTCCCTAACAATACTGAAGTATGACGAGATTAGGCGTCGGATCAATTCCGTTTCTAACAGTTCACGGTCTGTAAGAGCTGGCTCCGAGTTGTCATGCGGCTAAAAAAGAAAAAGAAAAAAGCCCCAAGTAAGCCAATGGACGCGGGAAGAGATAATGGAAAGGAATGTCTTTGTATATGACTCACAAATTGGAATGTATCGGCACCAAAGTCAGGAGCAGTAAAGTCTTCAGTGGGTGGCAGAATGGGGGAACGCAGCTCCGATCGATGGATATTTTGATTGACGCTGGATTCCATAGGTTGAATTGCTTGTCTGCTTTGATGCGACGGAGGCTGAGGCAATGGCGCAACGCTCTGCATGCCGTCCTTACCAAAGAAATAATTCAAAAATGAATCCCGTGTCGAGTTATGACCATTTGCTCCATTAAGCGTCGCCGCGATGCCGTTCTCCGCAGACCTCCCGACAGTAGGAGAAAGACTCCTGTTGCTCTTAGATGATTGACTCCTGAAGGGCATGTTGTGATGTTGTCCTTCTTCCTCCTCCGGGGTAGCTCCATTGACGCTTGCCAGCTCTTTCTGCCGTCGTCTCTCACGTCTCTTCCTGTCCTCTGCTAGTGCCGCTTTCCTCTCCTGTTCTTGCTTGTTCTGAATGATGGACGACATTGCAGCGGCAGCGCCGAGGAAATTGGGATGGTTTGTGTTGATGTAGGCTCTCTGGATAGAGATCAACGACTCAACATACGTCGAGCAAGGGCCCAGACGCTCACGGAGAAGGTCGGACACCACTTCAATAAGCTTTCCTTGAAGACGGGGGAACCGCAGAAGCTCCTGAGAGCCACAGGTGTGACAGACCTTGATAAGCTCCTCATAGACGAGTTCAACACATCGCTGGCTGGGTGGCTCCAGCAGTTTGATCTGGGGCTTGACAAGCAGGTCAAAAGCAAGTTCCGGGACAAAAAGACTAGGACGCGGTCCAGTAGAGTTACGAATCGCAGTCCTGATATCCGAGACCGAAAGGTTATGCGTGGGATCAACGGTCTCCAGTGAGTTCCCAAAAACCGAGTTGAAAATATAATATATACGCGCCCCTCCACACAGCTCCTTTGTCGAAATCTCGGACGACGTTCCGTCAATGGAAGAGATGAAAGACGATGCGAAACGAGTCATAAGCTGCAGTATAAGCGATCCACGGTGTTCCTCTCCACTGAACTGCTTATTTCCGTAACTAGCAAGTTCTTGTTGGGTCTGGCCCATCAGTGTATTCAGGCGCGCTTTGATGTCCGGCAACCGATCGCGGATATGAGCCATCAAGGTGCCGTTTAAGGTCTTGGCTAGGAAATGGGTACCGCACCGATTCGCCATGTTCCGATAAGCTGGATGGTGCCGAAAAAAATCGGCTTCGCCTTGCAGCGCATCCGCTAAAGACCTGCTTGCCTGGATATCTTGCTGGGAACGGTTGATGACACCAATGAAACCGAGCTTCAGCGGATACACACGGCCAGAGAGTATATCCATTGCATTGGTGCCATGGTCCATCAGATCCAATTTCGTCAAGACACCGATTGTCCTGCGGCCCATGGGGTCCACCTGACGGGCAAGCTTCAGAGCTTCCGAGTTAACGAGATCAACATTGGCCGGAGAAACTGCGAGAATAATGCTATTCGGCTTCGCGATATATTCCAAGATCAAGGTGCGCGTCTGCTTCTCGATATCAGACGGTTGGTCTCCGATGGGCACCTTGGTGAGACCAGGCAGATCAACCATGGTAAGGTTGAGAACATGAGGAGAGAAAATCTTCAAATTGATAGGTTGCCTGTTGATACCCTTGTTGATACCCGCAATCCGCGCAGTTTCGGCTTCGATCTCCTGCTTGACCAGGGCGAAGTCCTCGAACTTCCGGCCCGGGAGATGATGGAACTCGGCCCATTCCTGCTGACCAGCCACACTCGCAGCTGTGTGTGGTACATGAATCTCATCGCTGCCAGGCTTGTCATTGCGTTCGCTCGGAATATTGATTAGCTGCAAGATCAACGGTCGTCTGGTGACAATGCCGCTTCCTCTGGGTAGGAAATCTCTCCCGACGATGTTTTCAATCACTGAGGACTTGCCCGACGACTGAGAGCCTACAACAACCTGATGTACAAGTTAGGGCGGCAAAACAAAAAATACTAAATAGATCGAACAAGACAGTTTTTCTATTTCCCTTCCAAGGTAAAACGAAAGGGAACCAGAAACTCACAATCTGAGGCAGGTCCAAAGAATCACTTCCAATTGTATTAAAAACCAAGTCCTGTAGCTTGTTCACAGTGACAAGCAAGTCTTCTCCTAGCGATGCCATTTTCGAAGCAGTTAAAATGTAGTTCTTGAAAGAAAGTGTTCAAGGCACGGTTGTGTAGGTTTGCTTCAAAATTCGGTGAGGACTATCGACAAGGATTCTGAAATCCCCGAGAGAAAATGAATTGAAGAGAACCCAAGATAACAAGAAGAAACCAGGATTAAGCCGCAACCATCTAGCTGCTCTGCCTTGCTTGCAGCGACAGTCGACAGTGTATATTCAACTGCAGAGGAAACTCACCCTCTGGCTTCTTGGGACTCTGGGGGTTATTTAAGGGGATGGACTCCGTACTCAGGTGGCCGTCATCGAATCAATCACGTGATAATCGCCAACACACGCGATCGACTTTCTGCGGCTGGTCCAGCCATTGTTGGAAAAGCCGTTAGGCCCCGTACAGCACGTCTTGAGAATAATATATGGAGTACGAAGGACACATGGTTAGGCACTATCGCATGTCGACTACCAACGTCAAGCAAGTAACTATATTTGGATGTGTAGACACCTAGAATTGGGATCGGGACAGGACAATTCTTTGCAAGTTCGACTATAAACAAGATACATGCATGGACAGCCTACTGCTATGGCACACACGTGGGCAGTCAGGCCACTACAACATGACTCGTTTCTTAAGCGTTAAGCTGCACGTAGTTTGCTGGGAAAAGCCCCTTCTTGCCACCGAATTCACCCAGCCACCAGTCATCGTCAGGGAATTCCTAGAGAGCAATAGTCAGCCATACCACTCTTCCTTTGAAAGACATACATATGTGGTCCAAGGGGATCAAGGGGTAGCTTACAATGCCTGTAATTTCAGCACCTTCCGGAAAGCTCAATTCATTATCCTCCGCGGCCTCGTAATCGTACAAGGCCGCTGCCGTTGGTCCTTGGGCTGCGCTGTGCTGAGATGGGGGAGGAGCGAATTGTTCAGCTAGAGGGGGCGCGGGCACATCCTCCTCGAGCTCATAACCCTGGGTTGCCGATGTCGGCTCATTCTGAGGGATGTCTTCGACGACTTCGACGTAATTGCTCGGGAATAGTCCTCGTTCTCCGTGGACATTCACACCCAGCCACCAATCTTCGTCCACCATCTCAATGTCTGTAACGTATTCTCCCTCCCTCAGCTCAACCTCATTATCTTCAGCCTTCTCATAGTCATACTGCACAAGAGCTTTCATGGCCCCAGTTTGCAAGCCACCGCCGGACGTGGTTTCAGCCGCTGCACGGCCAATATCATGATAATCGTCCTCGAGGGCTTCGGGCTCGGGAACCGCCTGTCGAAGGCTTTCTTCGGGCATGGCAGGTGGAGGTGCATACTGCTCATCATGGGCATCCGCGACTCCTCGTCCCACTGGTGCAGCGATCTGGATCGGTGATGATTCACGCACCGGTGGGGATGGCGGGCTTGGCGATCGAGCCTGTCGTGGGGGGCTGGGGAGATTGTGGTGCGGCCCAGGCTCATTCCCGACTTCTCCTTCGGTAGGGCCAGTCGGTATGGCAGGAATAGGCACGGTACGGCCCGCACTCGGTGTCTCAGCAGGCGGCGGCGGCGGAGGGCCCCGCGCAAACTGGGTGCGAATAGCATTGACGTCCGGGCGAGGCGTTTCTGACTCTACTACTCCTGATCTCTCATTTGCAGCCGCATCCGAAGCATTGCTGGTGACAGATTTGCCAGTATGTGCAGTCTGCACTGGGGCCCAAGATTTGCCAGCGTAAGAACTCTTCCACTCCGAATCCCCACTTTGCTGGCTGGCAATGGAAGGAGACCCCCCACTGGTAGGCGCGCTGCCGCCCTGTGCTTTGGCCTTCTTTTCCGCCCACAGCTGGGCAGGTGTCTTGCCACCCTCGTCAGCAAAAGCTCTGTTTGCAGTGCCAACTTGAGCTGCCGCTGCAGGCGGTTTCGATGTAGGATCGGTGGGTATTGGTGGCTTTGTCGCCGCAAATGCCGGGCCAGCTCCAACCTTGTTCGACACTTTCGGCTTCGGAAGACTCGTCAAGCGTGCAGAGGCACTAGGCTCCGCGGACGACTGGGATGCTGCGGGAGATTCGCTCTGCTCCTCCCTTGGGGTATCACTAGGCTTTTGTGCCCTTGAGCGGATGGCACCAAGGTCAACCTTCCCAACTGGTTCATATGAGCCCTTGACAGGTTGCGGGCGATCGTCTCTGAGCTCCCCGGCTTCACGTGCTTGTCTTCTTATGGCAGCTATATCCACTTTTCCGATGGGTTGATATCCTCCTTTCACCACATCACCACGATCGCCATCGTCAGCGCCGGAGCCTGTCGTTGTCTGTCCCGCCGCTTTCAGGTCCTGCAAGTTCACTCGAGTGGGCTTGTAAGCTGGTTCGACTTTTTCAAGCTGCGTTCTCGTAACCGGTGGCGCGTCGAGACCCCAACCATCGTCGTCAACGTTACCTCTGTTCACAAGCCCAGGTCTCGTGTTTGTAGGCAAGCTCGGCCCGCTACCGCCAGCAACACCACCTGTCCTGGCAGGGGTGAAAACAGGCTTGCTTGCGACCGCGGGCTTCGGGGCTGTGGTGACTGGAGGAGGCTCCGTGGAAGAGGAATACTTGGAACCTGATGAATCTGCAACTTTCTGAATGATGCCTTCGGGTGTCAGGTCACCATCGGCACGGGCGGTAATTTGAACATGGTATCCCTGAAAGCCATTGCTGTTAGTGAAATCGGTTCGCTCCCGAACAACGGGGGTAACAAACATGTAGAAACCTGGAGACAGCTGAGAGGTGGCTTGTGAAATATCCCTTGGTTCGTTCCGGAACACCGTCTCCGCACCATGCGATGAACACGTTTTTGGGAAGCGCAGTGTTCGGGTCTCTAACTTTGACATAAGCAAATTGCACTTTTCCCTCTGAGAATTCGTCAATGAGGTCAACGAGTTCACCGTCTTCAGCATCAAATGTCAGCGCATATCATATGTCGACCCTTTGGGTACAATGGATGCAAGACTGACCTCCACTACTCTGGACCTTCAGGACACTTTCCTTATTTCCTGCACCCCCCTGTTGGAAAACATTGACAAGTGGGGAGGAGACCGAGAAGACAGCCCATTGGGAAAATGTTGGCGAGCTCCCTGAAGGAAGAGACGCATCCACTACCGTTTGGTAGCTCTTGGATATCGAAGGACCATTGGATGACAGGTTAAGGGAGGCCATAGTAGGCAGGCTATGTGACTACACACAACGCTCGTTGGTCGATAATCAAAGATGCAATGCTAATAGAACAGTGCTCTGCAAGCCAATCAGTCAGGGAACTATCCGGAAATACAAGTAAATTAGCTGGCTAGGTGTTTGAAGGAAAAGTAGCCCAATACATGATGAGGGGTGAATCTGGCACATACAGCAACGCGGGGCTAGCTCGAAACCGGGCTGGGCGAGATAATGCAGTAAAGTCAATGGGAACTCAGAGAAGAAACCAAGCAAGGGGTGAATCTTGACACAGGAGGAAGCGGTAGTAGTGGTAAGTAGTGGTATTATTGTTGCAGTAGTAGTAGAGTACAGGAGCAAGCAGGGTCTGGGAGTCGTAGAGAGAAGGCCACATGGCCTGGATAAACACCGCGGAGTAATACTGTTGTCTACCGAATCGGGACTAGTGTGTCCTTGTATGGTAAATGTGACCAGGCAATACACCCCTGGGTCGCTCAATTCTCTACCCCGTACATATCGTGTAATACCGCGCGCGTTTGGACTACATCATACCCCTATGGACCAGCTGATGTAATCCCTCCCCTTAACTACGGAGTAAATGTGGGACATTGTGCGTGGCCTTTGGCGCAAAAATTGTGGCGGTTGGGAAAAATTGGCTATACCTAATTTGGCTCTAGTGTTTGAGGGCAATGGTAAACTAAGAAATCAGACAGCGCGTACATGAGTTTTTGAAAGAGAATAAATAGCCATCCAGTCTCCAAGCTGAACATTCTATGTGAGTCTCCATCAAAATCAGAATTGTTCTCAGACTTGTCCTGTTTTGCAATGCCTAGGGGTGTAGCAAAACAAACAGTTACTGTTGACTGGAATGCTTTTGTGATTATGCAAAACCAACAAGAACAAAGGTCAGGCTTGTGAAGCAGAAGACCAGTTCCCAGAAGTATGTTGCCCTGATATATTGAGTCCTTTTGCTAACTTATAGAGCTAGATTTATGTTGCAGCATCTTAAGCCAGGAGACTATAAATATTGCTTCAGAACATCATGTTAAGAGTCATAGCCTTCGTTGGTATCTTGACAGCCACAATGTTGAAGATCAATCAGGGTTCTTGGTATTTGCTCGATATTGAAGGATATTTTGGTGCATGGAAATGGATAGACTTTTCAACTATGACCTGAGACGTCGAATGACCAAGGTAAGGTAAGTGTCACGAAGGTGCTCCGCACTACTCCGTGGATAGATTAGGGTCGGACGCGTGGTAGAACAGCAGAGGGATCTCGCGGGGCGTCCTTCGTGCGTAGGACTTATATTTGTATTAATAAACTGAACGCTGGTCTCCTAAGGACTTGACCATCGTTCCCTAATTATAGTCGCCGCAGGGCATGACCCGTGACGTAAACGAGACTAGTTCTGTTTCCCTCCGTATACCACGGCTCTGAGCCCTAACACCCAGTCTGGTCACCATATGAAGTGGGGTGCCATGATGGCATGCTAAGTCGGAACTAGTGAGTCGATGTAGGAGAGAAAGGTGCAGACTCAGTGGAACCAATAGAGGGAGGGAAGCAGGCAGCCCCCCTTGAGGGACTGAGGAAGGGAATGAGAATCAGAAGATAGAGACTGACACAGTGCAGCTTATAATAACAATGAATGCCTTATGTGGATCATTACAATCCAATAACTCATCTGTGTCAAACAATTTGCTGACAATATCTGGTGCTATGTATACTATTGCCACTTGTAAGGTCATTCGACATTTCATTGAAGCGATGGCCTGGCCATTGAAGCTCTAAAGCCAAAGACTGAAAGAAGCATCTGATTGATAAAGCTATTTGTAGTGTGACTAGCAATAGCGCAACACAGCAAATAAAAATGTGATAACACCCCTAGAAAACCCATCCCTAATCTGCAATACGGACTTCCACTGCCCCAGTTACTTCTTTGACATCATCAAAAACACTCCCAATAGGCGTGAAATATATGGAATTTTTCCGCTCCCAGCCGCTGGTTAAGAGGCCGATCACCCCTCCTCCTCGATCGAAAACGAAGGAGCCCGAGTCTCCGGGTCCTGAAAATCGCGAAATAGAGCTGATATTTACCACTGTATGCTCATAGGTGGTCTTGGTTTGCAATTGGCCAGGGGGTCCTAGCTCTCTGGCAACCTTTGCCTAGATAACATTTCCATATTCTGTCTGGACTGTGATGAACGATAGAAGTGGGAGTGGAAGAGTCACTTGCAGCAAGGCAGCACAGAAACTCGCTAGACTTCAAGCAGAAGCGCTCTGTACCTCAACTCTAGTCCAGTGTACTCATTGATGATTGATACACAGTTAATTTAACTAGGCTATTTTGGGATAAGATACTGCTGTGTACTCTGTACTCCGTAGTATGGGGGACTGGTAGGGACTAAATGAGTAACTAGCACAGCCACTAACTGTGGAGGTAAAACTCGCGCTACTCCGTACTCCGTATGTATGGAGCAGTAGTACGGAGTACTCCGGAGTAGTACTATGACGCTTGATCTGTAGTATGGAGTACGTACTCCGTACAAAGTAGTACGCATGGCCGGTTACGATAAAGCCGGACGGGGAGAATACGGGACCCTCTTTAACCAGCCGTGCACATCATCCAGCAGCAGCCTCCCACCAGCCAGAGATCGACGAAGACGAATTCGCCGACAAAGTTCAAGCATTTCACTAATGATTACTACGGGGTTTCCAAAGGAAGTTTTGGACACTGAACGTCCCAAATCGAAGAAGCCCTTCTGTTGCTCCTGTTACTGCCGCTGTTCCTGCTGCTACAGAGCCAAGAACGCCATCCAGGAGATGTGCCAGGAGCTGCAACGACATGAGTTATCGGCCCTTCGTGTATTATCGTGATAGTCAAGGAAGAAAGGATAAACTCGGAACCGATTTTAATATCCTTGCCACTTAGAATGGAGTCCGAGTGAGCACATCTGCATGTCCCTTTGACTCGCTCACATACATATAAGCTGACAATGCCCATCTAGAAGCCAGAAGGGTTCGTTAGAAAGGAACTCCAAGGCCCCTGGGACTCAAGACCGAACATTATCCCTACATTCGCAACTGGGAGAAGGCAAATCGCTACCGTCAGGCACGCCGGACACAAGTCTATCTGCACCACCCAATAAGAATGATCGTTTACATAGCGAGTCGCTCAAGCCGTTAGATCCCGTCCACCAACATAGACCAGCGAAGGAGACTTCGACGCGGCGCCGTCTTCCGAAACCGATTGAACCCATACATTCGACTTGTCGACGAGATAAGTCTGAACTAGGACCATTCTTCCACGAAGACAGCTCTGCTACGGGTCTCCGCCCGAGAAGATTCGCGCCCCAGCTCCTTGAGACCGCTAGTCGCTCAGTCCGCAAAAGCACTCCACCTGCCCGTTGCAACAATTCCCAACCACCAGACATCACCTGTGGTTTGACACCATTCCAGGAACACGTTCCACAGCCACAGTTCTCGGACGATTCTCGCCTATGTCGTCAAAAGAGACGGAGGAGGCATTCGTTCCGCATTCCTGACCTTCCTACAATTCCATCCAGCTGCAGCGGAGATTCCAGTGACTCGGAACTACCCTCACTGTCTCCCTCTGCTTCGTCTAATGGGTTAGAAAAACAACCCAAATCCGAGGACCAAAGGCGGGAAAGTTGCGACGAACACATCTCACAATACCTACTTTCTCTGGCTGCACGCTCAGCAAAGGACCAGCTGAAGGACCGAACATTAGCAACTTTTCCTAATGAGCAGATCCATCAACCCATAGATCATTTCGCGATTAATACTGAGGATGACGCACATCTGAGCGACAAAGGGCCTGTGGAAAAAGAACATCCTGCTACATGTCGACGTACATCTTCTGCTGACCTGTCATGGGAGCTTGAATACATACGTCATCACAGAGAAGAAGCGGAAGTCAGGAGTCAAGCCATGTTGGACTCTCCAACGCCTGCTATGGCTGCTCGGGAAATCTTAAATACCGCCACAGAGATTCAGGCCGGGGAGGATGGGGACGAACAATATGATGGTGTCCTTGGGGCACGCGCCACAAGCCCACCTCTGCTCGGCGATGACCTTATCTTTCCACGGAGTTTATCGCCACAGGGAACAAGGCATATGAATGGAAATATAACCAGCCAACATCGTGGTTATTTCGATCAACTATATCAACCGCCTGAGGGCCTATGGTGCGCCAACTTGCATGTCGTTCGTAGCGGTGGTGATGGTCTCTGGATGGGAACATGCCGCAAAGACGGTGAACGCGATGAGAAATCGCTCTTCCAAGGGCCAATTACTTCTGCAGATGATCATCAGGACATTCCCACATATGCCGATGAGTTGGTCTCATACGAAGATGCAAGTCCACTCTCTTACGGGTCCATGAACGGTCGGAACTTCGACGACGCAAGCAAGGGTTTCATGGCCCAGGATGATCTTGAGAAGGGGATCGATGATGGCTTTGTAACGCAGATTTACAATTATCTTTCCTTAGGCTATCCATGTGTTGCTTGTCACTATGACCTTGAGCTCAGCGAGATCTCCAGTGTGCCTGTCAAAGAACTCCAACAAGATGACTTGCGTACTGATGATAAAGGCTATGTCGGGATCATTGAAGGCACCGCCGGGAATACGGAGCCTACTGGGTGTATCAGCATGCGATGGATGGCTTTGCGTTTGTATATCCAGGAATGGGTCAAGCGGCAACCACGAATAGCTAGCAACCTCGGAGCATCTGGTGTTTGTGAACGACGAGGAAGCTGGGCAGGGTAACGGGAACTTCTTCCCCGTTATTTCAACGACGCCACGGCGTACATAGTCTTATTCGATTTATTATTGTTATTATCTTTCCGGTTCCGCATAGCGCCAAAGTGGTCCGAATCAGACCCATCGGGTATTAATTATTGTTCCTATAGGCGTTTCCGCAGGATGTGTTAGTTCAGGGCATGGTCTTGTCTCCATGATTAAGGTTCCAGAGTACTTTCATTTGCTTGGTTACTTTATCATTATAAATGTAATGGATCTTTATCGTCGAATTTTCCACGGAATGGGTCTGGGGCAGCCTTGGCAGACTACTCCATATATACAAGTATATATATGTAGGGTCACCGCCTGCATCAAGTTAGGGCTAATGTGGCCAGGAACCATACAATAGAGATGCATTCAATAGTGTCAACTGCTCCTCTGACTCTAGTCCTCTTTTGGCCTATGCTCCTCCTATGTGGTGATATAAGATAACACACCGTCAACTTATAATATTATTCTCATTCCCAGTCCCAGAGAGAGGAGAGACAGCCGTAGCCTACAGTAGCAATCTTTTAGCATGTGTTCAAATACATCGTTACCCAATGACAGCTGTGCTCTGCCATAGATACAGTATAGCATTTATAAAACTAAGAGGCCAGCAGAAGAATCAAGCATCTTTTAAATATGGTATGTCTTTCTAATATCACGTCCTATCAGAGGACCATGGTCCTACTTGCAAATTTCTAATTTTAAAGTAAACATGCAATTGAGTCTCCAACCTCCGAGCACCAGACTACAGATGGGACTTCTCATTAGTCACGCCCATTTGAGCAAACCACAGGGCAATTCTCCTGCTCATTCTGGATTCCTGCCATCGCTAACCATCCCCCGTGGTTGAACGCTTTCAAGTGCTGCCTCTCCGGCTTTGTTCATGCACAACCCCTGGGAAAATCCTTCGTTCTGGTAAATCGTCGGACCCTGCCGGGGCCATACCAACAGAGGCTGTACTGCCAATTAGTGTGGTATTATTACCAGAAAAACCAGGAGAGTGAGTATTCTCTGGATCGTGATCAAGTATGTTGGCAGTAGTGACCGCTCCTTGAACTTGGGGTTGGTATGAAGGTTGAGAGTCCTTTGTCATGGATTCGATCCCAAGACCTGATGGGGAACCTATTGACAATCATGGAAACCTCCCATCAGAATATGAAGCCACATTTAATGCACTAACTAGCTTACTTACCATGGCCTAGATCACTGGACACACCTGGGATCAAGTAGGACGGAGCCGTAGCCCTGGCTGGTTGATTAACAGGAGAATGATGTCGAGATATAACATTGGAAAGAACAGGTGTAGAGTATCGTGCAATACTTGTAGCAAATCATCAGCACATTTGCTTCTTTGAATATATGAGGTTGAAGCGGGGGGTGGGAAAACTATTTCAAACACGGGAGTGGTGCCCATGTTGAGGTACCCAGGAGTCTTACAGTGTCAATTCCTCAAGTAGCGTGTCATATCTGAACGCTTCACGTATGTCTGGAACATTGCTCTTGGCAACATTGTTACCCCAAACGCCTGGCAAGCAGCAGTCCTGGCCTAGCCATCTCCTCTTCAAGGAAAGCTCAAAGCCACTCTGCTCAACCGAATTTTTCGCAAGTTCGCACATATCGACTGCACTGAATTTGTAGATTTGAGCGGCAACTGAATACTCTTCAATCAATGGCTCCTTGGTGAAAGCGAACTGTAGCGGATCATCAGTGGATAGAGATATATTCAAGCCTCGTCTGAAGAAAGTGGCACAAGGGTTTTTGTCATAGGTAAGAAATAAGGCGTTGTTGCTGAGCGGCGACATGGCAATGCCAATTTGATCCAGATAAAACAGGTACTGCAATAAGGGAACCTTGCGTAGCAAAATCCCATGGCTAATGCTATGACAGCAGAGGAAACCGACTCCAAGATGGTCAGGATCACCAGCCTCACCACAATGAGGTCTCAAGACGAAGGTATTGAAGCCACGTTGTTTTCTCCAAACATTAAGAGAAGCTATATTGGCGAACATGAAGTAAATCCAATAACTGTACGGCGGATTTTGCTTTGTACCCCAATCTCTGGGAACTGGGTACTTCCGGTAAAATCGGCGCTCCGCTTTGCTTTCATCGTCCACACTATCAAACCCAACAACACGTTGAAGGAAAACGTGCAATTTTGGGTGGGAGCGAGGGTCCTTCGTTACCTCAAACAACGGCTGAAAGACATTTGCTATGACCTGCTCGAAGTTCTCCATCATACCGCTGGCCTTGTACACATCGTACAGGCGTGGCACTTGGATGAGCCAACGAACATTGGGGGAAAACAACTTGTTATCTATCACCCAGGCGGCTAGTTTGTCCCATTCCTGCATTGATCTCCCGTAAATAGAGATACGCCATTCCACCATTTGGTACTTGCTCGACTCCAAATCTGAAATAACTTCCTTGGTTACTTCAGCCAAGTAGCGGCCTTTGATATAATTGTCTGTCTTCAAAAAAATTTCACGTAACCGTGACTCCCCAACGGGATTGTACTTTAGATTGAATTTATCAAACCGATGAAAAGAATCCGTGTGTGCCTGGCAGAGGCTTTAGCAATAAAACTTGCGGAGTCAGCGAAGCCAGACATACATGCATGTCAAGTGTGTCAATGCTGAGGTCATAGGCCGTCAATTTGATGCTCTCAAAAACCTCCCTCAACGTCAAATGCTTTTCATCTCTGAAGAGGACAACTTCGTCCGGGGATTTCTTCATTTTGCTTTTGATAAATCGGAGAAGATGCTTCTGATTCATGCACGCTGAATGATGAACATGCGTATCGACTTTGCGGACATTATAAAAGTCTCGATGGGGGACTTTTTTGCTATCAGCCATTTCCTGATATTCGTTCAATAGCGCATGAAGCTGGAACTTCCCCTCCAAATAGGAAAGGCGTTTGAACGCAAAGCTTTTAGCCGGCCCGTCCGACGAGATGTCGATAATTGCGTCGAGATCCATGTAGAAGTCCCGCAATGAAGGTATTTGCACAACGGGCTCGCGCAGGTCGGCAGCATGTTCGTTTTGGTAGACCTGGTAAATACTGTTTTTGTCTAGTCTGAAGACTCCGGGGGACTCGCCTGGAAGGGGCAGAAATTCAGCCATATCAAAATCCTCCCCGATATCTTGACCCATTTTCCTGCGCCTTTGCCCCTCATAGGAGGAGCTGCTGGCTCTGCCTGTGTCTTTATCATCTTCCCAGGCTGGCTCCGGAGGCGGAGGGTAGACTTTCCACTCAGGATGATCTTTGGGATTGTCCTCTTTTCCCTGAAACGATAGACGAATGTATTTTGATCGTTTGTCAAGCAGCCCCCGTATTTTGCTATAGATGACATTTAATTCGGACATTACAGCGTCACCTCCAGGTCCCAGAGTCGCTGTGTCGTGAGTGGCTCCTTGAGCAAAGGCCTGGGGATTTGGAGAAGCCTTAGGATGTGGTCCTTGGTCGGAATGGACCCCAGGTTGGACTGTACGGCTTTGGGCCCATTTGTTGACAACAGTGGCAGTTTCCTCGGGGTTGATTGTTGAAGCAGTAACTTGACTCATGGGCACGAAGGCCTGTGCCGACCGCACAGCTTGAGATTCCGAAAAGTCCCTGGCTGCATTTGAAGAGGTCTGGTCAGCCTTGGGAGTGTCTGCTGTGACGGTTGCTTTTTCCTGTGCCTGGATATCTGCATCGTGTTGATTATTACTATGGCTCCCTGAGGGTTGCAAGCATTCACTTTCGGCGCTTCGCGACGCTAGCTGATGATGATGATAGAAAAGTTTTGCTTCGGCTTGGCTCATTGACTTTTCAAACGCATAATCATAGGTTGGGGTCTTGTGTTGTCTGTCCCTGGGCAGTATATCACCCCGTGGGTTCATCATTGACACTAAATCAGAGTTTCCATGTTCTTCAGAGTCGACCTCATCTTCGCTGGGAACCATCATCGATTCGTCCGGAGCCATGTGGTGTAATGTTTTTCTTTTTTTTTCGCTGAGGCTGAGAATGATGGGTCGTACCTAGTTTAGAGAAGGTTGCCCAACGGGTTAGAAGACTTTTTGCGGTGTGTGTTTGGGCTCGGTCCTTTCATTATTGACACCGCTTTCATTTTATGACTCCATCTTTGACTTCTTTCTTCCTCTCTGTCTCCCTAATAACCTACCACCTTTCCCTTAATTTGAAGATATGAAAGGAACAATAGGCATGCTAGTATAGCCCACAGCAGGCATAGCGGCCAAGTCCGCCATTGTTATTCCCATTTTTGATTTATTTTCTCAATGTTTGCCCAATGCCCCAATGTCAACAATGGTGTAGAGGTACCTAGTCATGGTGCGCCAGATCGTCCATTGCAATAACACAATGGCAGAATCTACAGAGTTATTTAGTTTACCTAACATACACACAGTTGTATTAATTTAAAAATTTCTATCGATTATATTATCTCTAATTTTCTTCAATATCTCCTTTTAGAAATACTCTTTAATTTAAGAACTTATTCACGTGAATAAAGCCAGATATGGTGCATATTCAGAATGTGTTATGATTAACGCTTTTGCATCAATTGAGGCGACCACACAGTACAATTATATACAAGCTCCGTAAAATAGTCATCTTAAATTACCATTGCACCAAAAGAACAAAGAATGGTAAATAGAAAAGAGACTAATTGAGATAAAGGTACAAATAGATGTTAATGCAAACCTTGGGAGATTTTCATGAGTTTACCTCTGGTGCACAAATCTTTTAATTCTGGATTTAGATTTCAATCACATGTCATAGTAGGTTAATTAGGACTTGAAGATAAGAATAAACCTAGGTATTATTTAACCCTATATACACTAGTGGTTCAAAAGTACAGTGTGCACACCCCGATTTTCTGGCATTTGACCACCCTACAAAATAGCGAATATCTCCATGAAGATTAATAGTTGACTTTCCTAATTACATATACTATTTATTTAGGCCTAGTATTTAGTATACCAGCCTTTTGCAGCCTGTACTGCCTCAAGCTGGTGTGGCATAAGACCCAATGATTGAATCTAGTGTTGATTGATCAAGGCTGTCGGGTGAGTTTGATGTAAGAGCTTGATAGCTCATTTGAGGATTCCAACAGGCCATGCAATACTCTGTAAATATAGCAAATAGTATAGCAACTTAGCTTTGCTGGTCTGCCATTTTGAGGCCTTGATTTGACAGTCTGGTGGTGTTGGAAGCACTCTTTTATAGTGTAAACTGCACAGCAGGAGATGCATAAATTGCATGCCATTTTAGATGGTGATACCTCATTTTCAAAGCCAAATAAAACAGCAGAGCACTGGTCAGTGGATAGCTCTGCCTTTGGCCTTCAATTTCCACTAATTTCAGACCCAAAAGAACGCATGATTGATGTAGGAGAGATGGTTGAAAAAGGGGGTGTCATGATTAAGGAGCAGCGGAGCTAAGTGTGCAGAGACTTTTGAGACGCGTTGTATGATGGATGCATCATATTAGGTATATGGCAAGAGCCTTGAGACATGCAAACTTTAGTATTAAATTTGATCTATCATTATACTTCATTACTATTAACAGACTTCAAAGAAAAAAATTATATTGCAGTTGGGAAAATGCACAAAGTTATGACCTGTGTCCTATACACTACACTATCAGGTTTTCCATGCAAAAGGCTTGTTACTATCAGTTCGCAATCCAGTATCGCATAGTCAGTTCTCAATATTATTACCCATTAAGTTTTCGCGATTTTGTTATCATGTGCACAGTTCTGATGTGGTTATACTTGAATATTTTCAGGACTTATAATGGGAAAAAGCTGAACGATATCACGATTCATTTAATATTACAGGATTTCTATATATTATTCCATTAATAGTGGTGGCTGAAGCAAAAAATAAAATTTCGTATTAAGGATATAATAGGTGGGGGCCCTTAAGGCTATTCTGCCTTCTAGAGTAAAAAGGGCAATAATATTTTCCACGACCAAAAAAATTCTCAAAAAATACCTTTTGATTGGTACCAGCTTCTAAGCTTCATAGATACTTTCAAAAGCAGCTTGGTTTCTGCTTATAAGGATAATTCTGTAGGCAGCAA
This sequence comes from Aspergillaceae sp. MA 6039, assembly GCA_003004485.1. Taxonomy (NCBI): domain Eukaryota; kingdom Fungi; phylum Ascomycota; class Eurotiomycetes; order Eurotiales; family Aspergillaceae; species Aspergillaceae sp. MA 6039. The sequence goes on along the minus strand of PQMF01000025.1, from coordinate 138,004 downwards.
GAGGTCTTCGCTACTAATATTGAGGTTTGGCCACAGTGTTGATTCAGTTGTCTCGGTAGAGCGCAAGAACAATTGAACAATTTCTGGCAAGGCACGTCAAAATAATATACATTCTGGGCAATTTCTAATCGTGTACGGTGTCATTTGCCATGGATGATAAATAAATTGAAAAAAGGTGTCCTCAATATTTGATTTTCAGAATGACAGACTACGCACAAATCTTCACCTCAAGACCTCTCCTTATAAGGACCATTTTCTATTCTCTTTCTCTGATAACTGGCAGTTACTCGCTTTCATGACAGGTTCCAATGGTTTTCTAGCACCATACGTGCAAGAAGAATTGGCAAAGCCAAACATTAGTTGTCAAGTCAGGCCCAAGTGATAGATTATAGCGGATGCCTCACGGTCCTCTGGGACTAATTATATAACTAAATAGGCTGAAGACACTGGATTGCTTGGCATAATAATAATATATATATATATATATATATTTTTTTTCCAGTAAATCAAGAGCTTCGATACATTTTTTGTCGTTAGTTGCTGCTAACTACGGAGAATTAATCAGTAGTTTTAAAAAATGCTCAATTCAAGCAGTTGCTTTTTATTTCTTTGTTACATCGTTCTCTCTCTCTCTTCTTAGTCTCCGTATTCTGTAGTTATTTCTTTTCTCCTCGATAATAGGAATGAGGTAGTTAATTAAGTTTAAAGATCTTTACATATACCACATATGCCATCAACAAATGGATTTAATTTATCTTTAAAGAGATTCCTTGATAATTTTGGTAAGTTGATTTTTTTTCCCCCTCTATTTGTCCCATGTTCTTCCAGACACAGGCTCTGATGCTACTCACATATTTGTATTAGAGTTAAGTAAGACACAGCCAGTAATCAGCCACTAAGTAGCCACGGTTCCACCATTACTATGCAAAGACCTGACAACCTGGTGTAGTCGGGAAATGCCTCGTGGCCGCGCCACCTATTTTACTAGCGAATCCGCTGGGTCGATCCCTGCAGATTCCGTGGAAGCAGTCGCTTATCTTCATGTATCTTAGAAGCCGGGACAACTACTCTACAACAGTGTCCGGCAAGAAGTCTGCCACTCAATTAATCAGTATTTTATTGCCCGGTTCGCGCAGTTGCTTTCTCCCATTAATATTGCTTTATCCGTCCCTTCATAGTCATCGTATTCTAGCGCTACGTATCCTCTTCGTGGCCATATCGACCCGCTGGTTCTGATCAGTCAAGGCGCTTCCCCGTTGTCACTGGGAATAGAGAATAGGTGGCTACTGCTGTTATCTGTATAAATATTATAGAATGGACTCGAAGAGGCAATTGAAAGATACAGATTATTAATTCTAGATAGACATAGCAGTCATGCAGTAGTACTGTATAATTTGATAGATTTTACATGGAAAGAAGGATTATTCCTTTATATATACTTCCTCATTCTTCATGTCTGCTTCAACCATTAGATAGCTTTAAAGATAGCAGCTAGATTAATTCCTTTTTCTTTGGAGACTTCTCTCAAAGCTCAGTATCCAGCAAATGATACCAGCGCCACCTTATACATCCAATAGTGATCGGTCCTTTGGTGCAGGAAAGAAAGTATTGAACATATATCTCAATATAGGAGAAGGCAAGAGTATTTGGGCATAATAGATCAATGGAATAGCGTATTGGAAACCCCGTATGGTGATTACACTGCACTCCGTACTCGGTCGCATGGATACAGGCATGGAATGAGCTCTCTCTCTCTCTCTCAGTATAATGTTCAGCAGAGGATGGAATTCCTTATCCAGAAGGTTATTGAGCTTGGAGGGAATAATGAAGAGACAACTAACTGGCTTTGATAACCAGGAAGAGAAAGGAGGGGGGGGCTCCCTAAGCACCAGGATCTAGTTAGGAGATGGTCCCCTGTTTTACTACATAAACCACCCAACAGAGGCCTAAAATGCCTTTACTATAGGCCATGATGGCTTCATGGCTTCTACACAGAGAATAAAATATACCATGCTCTGCACTATGGGAGTATCTGATTGTAATATGTGGCCAAAGCGCAAAAAAAAAAAAAAAATTACTAGTGCCGAGCAGGACCTATTGTGCGCAATGTACTAGTAGATAATTTTAATTAATTTAGATAGAAAAAAAAGCCAATTTGCAGTGGTAAGTAAAGCACCAAGTTGAGAATTCGTAGGACTTGTGGCCACTCAATGGCCGATTACGCTACAGGATCATGTGTAACCATCATTGCCTAAGCTGGGTGCTGATAACAAAAATGATAATTTGACCATTATTGATAGATTCTGACAAAGGTAGTTCAACTGCTGATGATTATTGATGAATTGAATATTCTTGGTTCAGAATATTCAGAATTATTTTGATCTTTAGTTCTTCCAGATTAAATTAGTCTTTGTAGGGACTGACATATCAGCTTCTTGAATCCCCCTGATCCACTTCATTTCTCATATTCAGTTCCGTCAACAAAGTGTAGTTGATGATCTTTTTGGCTGCCTTGAAAAATGGCTGGCGCTATGATTTTTTAACAAGGGTGTGTGAATAGTAGAAAAAGAAATTAACGGAGAGAAAAATGAGTTATTTTATTACATGTACATCGTCAGAACGTTATCACAATTGGAAATCATAGTAGACAGCTAAGCTGCTAATCTGTGTTTTTATTTTTTAAAATAGAGTCAGGTAGTAGTAATAAAATAATATATTGAATGACTTGAGATACTGGAAGCAAAGAAAGCAGCATTATTGTAACAATAAAAAACAAGGAACAAGGGCCCTTGTAATATCAAAGCACACATAAATCCATTGGAGAATATTCCATTATATACCATCCTTAAATTAATATGGTTTCCCTGCCTAAAAATGACGCCTTGATGTATCTATTTTGCAAAATAATTAAATGTGAAGTAGGAGATCAATAATAATATAATTAAGCAAGACTGATTTGGGGATTCATCATTGGGATGCAACGAAAATTGGTTGTCTCAATATGCGATGTATGTGTAGTGTTATCAATGAACATAAGGGAACGTTGACAGATATCAATCAATAATTTGCATGTGCAATGCGAATGAGCGGTCATTTTGTATATTATGACCTATCAGACCCTTGCCATTGAATGCACCTCACTGGCACCCAGTACCTGGATTATCAAAGCAAAGCTCTACAAAGCCACAAGTGCTCTAGCTAGGGTCTATCTATCTATGTACATGAAGGTGGCCTTTGTTGTCGTGGGTGGTTGCTGGTTGTATCTCAAAACTCCAGCGGAAGAGCCCGTTTCAATATGTCAATTAAATACCTTGGGTCCCCTAGGGCCCTTACCCAACGATATGTGGAATTAGGTTAAAATTATATATAAAATCAGTATAGAAGGGTTTTAAGAGACGTTTGAGAAGTATAAGTTTCTTAAATTGCTGTTTAATATCACCTTTTAATATTTAATGATTACAGTAATCTAATCTTAACCAGTTCTATATATCTCAGAGGATTATTTTTTTCTTTATACACAGCTCCTTATTCCCGTTGATTATTACAGTCAGGAAATTCAAGATGTTAACAATGTATAACAGCACCTAAGCTATAAATAAAAAAGATTTATTACTCATATGAATATTCAGTCGATTTACAATTGCTACTCTTGTCCCTTTTTAACCAGAGGAACAAGGACTAATATTACCCTCCACTTCACGCAGCAATTAATCCTGTTACCTGAGAAAGATACCAGTTAATCATTTAGCTAAATTAGTAGAAATAGTAGATCCAAAATTGTTAAAAATGGTTTCTATCTTTTATTTATTGTAGAGCAGACAAAAATGGAGGACGCTTGACTAGTTACAAGGGACTTCAAATACTGAGAGCAAGAGAGATGTAAGAGCAACTATTATAAAGATCAGAGCTGCCTGCCTGGTGCATAATCGCAATCAAGGCCATAATGTATTAAAGTGCCCTAGGGCTTAAACAGATATACCCAGGCATCATTTAATAGGAGGGAAACCATATTAATTTAAAGATGGTATATAATGGAATATTCTCCAATGGATTTATGTGTGCTTTGATATTACAAGTAATAATATCTATTTTTCTATATAGGATAGGATAATTACTTATATTATTTATTATGAGTTTGTAATAAGTTGTTTAAAACTTGACTTATATGACATAGACTCCTTGAATACATCACTTGGACATTGCTATCACCAATCTCAGGTAGAGACAAACTTGGCTGGATCTGTTAACACTCTAATCTATATAGAGAATCAAGAACTCATAATCATATGTTTTGTGTAGGTCAAGTAACATGGTAGGTACATGTACCACATGGGGGTGTGCTATACATTCTTCTCAACCTATGAGCATACGCTCTTCCTAAAGTAAGTGCTGCATCCCAGCATCTCAGAGTAAAATAGCCTACGGTATTCTTGTCTCATCAATCACAACTCCCATGCCCAAACCCCCAATGGGGATGCCTCCCACACCTCATCCTATCGGGGAAAAGTGTCTGTGGGAGGATTTTCTCTTCTGGGGGCTTGATAGGGGCAAACAACTGGCAATTAAATAACACCATGCAGCGCAGTGACCGATACTGGACAGGAATGCTCACTGAGGTGGATGAGTCTGATTATGTTGATGATGTGGTAATGCTTAATGGTGAAGGATACTCTAATGGAGGCCACAACGGAGTATAAGGTGAGTTGGAAGTGGGAACGAACTGTTATGTCGTCACTAGTCAACATATCGGAAACAGGGTTCTTACGGGGTTCAGGGGAAACTTGATTATCTGACTGCACAAGGCTCTCTGGTAGAGGGACTTATTAAACGAAATGGTTGATATACTCTATTTAATGTAGCCTAGAGTACAGCGTGCTTGATGAGTATCTAAATGGGCCACTATGGCCTCATCAGATCTCATCAATATCAATATCAAGCGGGAGGGTCACATGCCCGCACTCGTCGATCTTTGACAGCTTTCATACTACGCTGCATATGAATGTAATGGGTTGGAAAGTCGTGGGAGGGCAGCGAACATGATTTTCCAGGGGATGAACATCATCCACCTACCTACCACCTGGATATTACATTCAAAGTTTGGTGAAAAGTTTCTCCAAAATGAAGGAGAACTCGCGGCGATGGAGGACGGTCCCTGCGCGGCTTGGGCAACATTTCTGTGTCAACCAAAAAAATCATTCTGAAAATATGTGAGGAAAATTTATATGTAGTATGTGTATACGTAAAAGGGATGCATGGACTAAGCTGGACAAAGGATTTCATGGGAAGGTTTCGAGATGGAACCCATACAGTCAAGAGAGCACCAGGCCCGGGAAGACTGCCCAGCTCTGCACAAAATGAGTTAAAAGCACTTTCTGAGTTCAAGGAGCATCAATCCACCGGAACACCGATCCTTGTCGACTACTTCCACAGTAGACAGTCTGCGAACATGTGTGTTCCCGGAAGCTTTCTTCTCATTATTCTCATGACATACTGTCCGGGAGTTCCTGTGCTCGACTTTCGTAGTAAGCCTTTAGCAGAGAGAGAGGAAATCCGGCAGGCGTTCAGAATCGCATACGAGTATGCTTTGCTTTGTACTTAACATTGAACATGGTTGGGAGAATTTTCTCTGGGACTTCATGAATGATTTGGTGGGCACTGCAGGAAAGGCATTAGAGGAGAGTAACTTTATAACTAAAGTTAAAAATCAAATTTATCAGTTGCAGGATAATTTCTGTGTCTTCTATTTTCTATTTTACAAGTCAAAAAAAAAAAGGGGGGGGGAACAGAATCAGTGTTATGGCCTGTCCCTGAGATCCCCCACAAGATAGCCAAAGAAAATAGTCATAAAAAAGCAAAGATAAAAATCATGGAAGTAAAAATGTCGCCATTTCTCTACTTATAAGAAGGGCACGGATTCTTAGTACTATTTTGTCATATACCTAGATATATATATATAAATATATAATATATACTCTGGTAGGTATGTATGTAGCTGAGAGAATGCGTGTTAAAACAAAATCTGCAAAATTTTGAATGTAATTTATATAAATATTGAATCTCTAGGTTCGTTATAAGTGATTTAATTTGAAACCATCTTCTTATTGTTGTGGAATTATGCGGGAGTATTCAAATATACCTTTTACATGGGATCCCCATACAAAAGCAAAATTTATCATTGTGATAATTATCATCACGGTGAGGCCCACCTAGCAGCAAACAGTGGGTGGGTAATAGCCACAAATTCATGTTCTAGCAGGCACATCATACTACTAGAGAGGATACTGCCTGTATATATAACAAAATATAATGACAGTATGTTTAGGATAAAATTAGCATTTTCACTTTATCAATAACTGATTTAAAAATTTTTCAGCTAATTCAGAAAGCATTTTTTTAGTTTCTTCAGTCGCCATTTGGTCTGACCCAGAATGTTCCGACGAAAACATTGTATACGGCGGACTCAATCAACACTATGGCCAAAATTATTTTCCACCATCAGAAATTCAAACCAAAAAAAACCCCCATTTAATCGATACCAGCTTCTAAGTTTTATAAAACTTTTAGAATGTGAATTTCTTAGTGAAATTGCCGATAGTGGTAAATTAGTAGCATTTTATATCTCTTCATTTTTGACAGCTAAATATTGTCGATATCCTGGAAACATCCCACTAGGCCAAGAAAGGAGTCAACTCCACTTTGGACCCTGGCTGAGTGGGCGGGCAATCAGGCGGTCAATGGTTTACGATATCTAAGTAATACTTTAGAAAGGATGACTGGATAGCTATTATAATACAAGATAGGAAACATTGGATGTAATCACCGTTGACAAGTGTACTACGTAGATACACTTAGCCTGTTCTAGAAATTGGCCAGACAGGCTTTAGAGTGGCAAACGCTGTAGTGGAAATGCATATCAAAGGCCATGAAGAATTTGGTGGCCTTTCCGCCGTCACCCAGATTACTCCACAGACTGCAATAGTGGTCCTACTCACATTTCTTTATAAAAAGCATACACGGTCCGGAAAATCCCACATGGTCAATACCATGCCAGAAAATGGCAAGGATAATCATACCTCTGCTGAGGTTGCCCGGGTGTGTACAAAGACCTGGATGGACAGTAAGAGTTCAGAATGGTCCTGATGCTAACCCAATTTTTCCTATAGGCACTGAAAGATATTGCTGAGTATTAAAACCAATCAAATATATCATATATATAGACACGGAGTCTAACTTCATCTATAAAGCGGCGAAAGAGCAGCCTTGGTATTGGAAAACAAGCTCAGCGACATAGAAAAGAAAATCGATGATTTCCTCGCAGAATCCCAAAGATCAGAAAGGCACGATGCTCCTGACGCGCGAGACAGGACTTCGGGGGATCAAGAAAACAAGTCAGACAAGTGAAATCGTCCGCCCGAATCCTTCTCAGCCACGCCGACTTCTGTGATTATACCGTCGATGAGCGTCGAGGGAGTGATGTCGAATGCTGGGTTCCAGACGTTAATTCCCTGTGCTGCAATGCTTATAGTATCCAAAGACACGCATTCAGTAGCGTCATTTTCAATGCGAGGACCTTTAATCCTGGTAACTTCGGAGGCAGGGCGTTCCTCGATAACGATTTCGTCGCCCGACTTAGTAGCCATGTCTATCGTGGTGAGTGGCGCGGCAACAAGAAACTTAATACCATGATGTTTTGCCAAAACAGCCAGGCTATATGTTCCTATTTTATTTGCGGTGTCTCCATTTGCAGCCACTCTGTCTGCCCCAACCACAACTGCCCTGATGCCGGCATCTACCCGTGCTAGCAGTGAACCTGCCATCGAGTCGGTGATCAAGGTAGCGGGAAGATTATCATGGACTAGCTCAAAAGCTGTCAAACGCGAGCCCTGGTTGTATGGTCGAGTCTCCGTGCAATAAGCATGTCGTAACGCATTCCCGGTGGCTAAAGAGCGAATTACGCCCAGCGCGGTTCCATATCCGGAAGTCGCAAGAGAACTATCGATAAAGAATGATTAGACGGATGCGAACTCTCATGATGAAACTATAAAACATACCCGGTATTGCAGTGTGTGAGGATGCCAGCCCTAGGATTGTTTGGATCGAGAGCATGTGCAATAATCCATTGAGCTCCATTTTGTCCAATCTTTTGGTTGTCCTCCAAGTCCTTCTTCAGGAACTTTTCTGCTGCTTGGACGAAAGTAGCAGCAATATCTTGGCCAGTCGACCCATTCACACCCACACGTTCAGTCACCAATGCCTCCAGCTTACGAGCAGCAGCATCAAGATTAACGGCAGTGGGCCTGCTGGTCACAAGATAGTGTAATTTCTCCACGATGAAGACTCGAACTTCTTCTGCATCGCCGGATAGCTTTTCATTTTTGACTAGCCCCTGAAGCTCTGATGCAAGTGCAAGAATAGCCACAATTGCAATTGCGGGTGCGCCTCTCACACGCATTTCCTTGATTGCATGCCAACCGTCTTCAGCTGTCCGTATAGGAACATACTTTTCAACGTATGGAAGTTGTAACTGGTCAATGATGGAGAGATTGCCACTAGCGTATTTGATAGCCTGCAATGTCATCTTGTATTTGGTCCTGTAGGAAAATACGTCAATACTGTGATGTGATGTGTAGAGTGAATGCTCACCTTGAGTATACCTGCTGATTTCTTCTATGTGAATATGTGATTTGTGCTCATTATCTCACCAGTAAAACTCTGTATGGAGGAGCATTGGGGTATATAGGTGGGGTTTCGGGGAAATATTTACATCCAAAAGAATATTTATTACTTACTCCATGCTGTACAACCATTCTATATAGATCATGGGAATAATGTACCTTGCGAAGTGCTGCATCTTGAAATGGTAATAATAAAATATAGTATGTCTTGGTATCCCTGGTACATAGATACCCCGTATTTTCTGTAGCTCAAATTGTATCGGTATATTTTTCTCGTTTCCTTCTTTGTCGTCTAGGCAGGCTACTTATGTACCTCGCATTGCCATCACATCTGGCCTCAAATAGTTGACATGCTGTGAGTTACCCCTTTGCTGATCTCAAGACTTGGATGAAGGTACAGATATATGCTGTTTAGTTCTTGCTTGAACTCGGATTATAGTGGAGGGCTGATTTGCATTGCTCATCCAGAACAGAACAGGCCAGAATTGGCATAGTGACATATGATTCCCATGTGTATGGAGCATCATCATCCGTTTATTTTCTGCTTTCCCCCCTCCCCAGCCCCGTTGGTTCACAAGACGGTCAACATTTGTCTCGTTCTAGACATTCTGCGAAAAAGTTGATGGCGAATAGACGCAGCTCTCTATGTCAACATAGAATTCAATGCGCGGATATGTAAAGCACTGAATTAGGGTGTATGTTAGAACACTGTAAATTGGCCAGAGCATTATCAAACAAACCATTATTTCCCCGGACAAAGGCATCCCCATAACTTTGCCTTAAATCTCCATTCACATATTCCTTGGACTTTTCAAGCGCAATATTCATGTAACCATCTACTGATTGGAGTTCACCTGAAAGACACCATTAGAACTCCTAAGAAACATCGACCGTGAGTGGAATAAAACCTTTATAGACAACCCCAGAGTTCAGTTTCACAGTCACTGGCGCACCAATGATCTCACTGAGGAAAGATGATGGGTCTTTACCCTCGGATGGTGCACCGTTTTCCATTTTTGCTCTCCAGCTTAATTCTGTAGACGAAGTAGTTTACAGTTTTTCCTTGCTGTGTTCTCGGAGCTTTGTAGATATAAGAGTTGAGCTGCTCTCCTCCGCAGTGGGGGTAATGCCAAGACCCGACTAAAGGCGTCGTTTTTTCTGTCATAAGGCTACTGATTACTACTGCCCACATCACTGGAAGCTGGGCATTTTCAACAATCTCTTCACATTTACAGGCAGTATGCCTTTTTATTTGACAAACTGTCTCAAAATATTATCATCGAAATATTCAATATCTAGAGCGTGCAAGTGACCCAGTGCGACGGATCGCGTCCTTTTGTCATTTGAACATAAGGAGCAACTTTGGCGTGTCGAGTTTTTACTAAAATATCACCATGCGATCTTTCTTTAAGAGGCCATCTTGGGCGAGTAGAGATACCGAAGATTCAGCTTCTGACTTTTATCGCCGTTCAGAGCAAACTTACGGTGATATAATTGCCGCTACAAAGGAGGCACGGGAAAGGTCAGCCACAAACACTGCCAGTGACCACTCAGTGGAAAATAGCAAGACAACTAAGTGTCGCCGGATTTCCAATCAAGTGTGCGTCAAGGATGACACATCATCGGATATTAAAATCCAAGACCCCGGGGTAATAGATGACCAGACATCCCCGTTGCTCAACCCCGAAAATGGCCCACGCGATGTGCCTCGGGGGTTAAGGGGGCACAATTCAAACCGGTTCCCGTTCAGAACAGAGCTTCTTGATACAAGTAATGATGCAGTTCATGATCGTGAGCCTTCGCCGCACGGTCAGTCGGCCAACTGGGGACATCAAACTCATGGCCGATCTCCCACTCGATCTCATGAAGGATATGAGAAGACAAGTGCTATCGCCGACGACGATCCGGACTCTGACGATATTTCCTTAAATGGCAGCGGCCAGAAAATTGAAGGCGGAGCGAGCCATCACGACAAGGATGCGCAGGAAGATGTGGTCGTACAGATACTGATAACATCAGAAATTGAGAACACGAAACCGTTGATTGTCCATCGGAAAATATCTCAATCATTGAGAGAGGTTCGCTTAGCGTGGTGCAAGCGCCAAGGCTTCTCGGAAGGAATGCAGGCATCTGTATTCTTGATCTGGAAGGGCCGAAGGCTGTTTGATGTCACGACATGTAAAAGCTTGGGGGTAAATACTGGGAGCAATTCTGCTCGCTCGCCTATACACTCTCTGGACGATGGACAAACAAATCGTGTTCATATGGAAGCAGTTACAGAGGATCTTCTTTCTTTAAAGCGACGACAGCAGGAGCAATCGCATTCGGCTGAATATCAAAATGACCCAGAATCGTCTGATGTCAAACCTAAACAGCAAGATGTGCTGATTAAAATAATACTGAAATGTCCTGGATTGGTTGATTACGGAATCAAAGTCAGCCAAGAAACCCAAGTCTCGCATGTCCTTGCGACTTTTAAGAATGCACAGCGCATTTCTGCCGATAAAGAGGTCTATCTCCTATTTGATGGTGAACGCCTGGATCCAGGATCTCGCCTTGTGGGCTACGATATCGCAGATCTAGATTTGGTGGATGTAATAGTTAAATGATACTCTAAACTTCTGGAGGAACATTGGCCAATACGGAGTACATATTATATTTTCCTTTAGGGCTGGGGGAAAAAAGGAGAGAGATCACTGGTTCGCCTGTTGCAGAACAAGCACCAAATTATTCAATTAGTAAAGGAAAGCAACCCACTATTGATATACAGCTCACTCCTGGTTCCATGTAATATGATTCATGTGTATGCGTGTGTTTGGTATAGCCATAAGCGGCAACTTCGCAGTTTGCAAGCGGGAAATTTTTGGTAGACCTCAGTTACTCCACAACCGCACCATCTACTCACTCTTCTATTTTGCTCTCTTTTCATTTTGTCTAAGTTACACATTCAGGCAGGATGAAAGTAATCACAGCCAATTTTATGACCTGTGCTGTAAAGGGTTGTAAGGCTTCGCCAGCATCCTTTCCACTTCATTTCTGTGATGCCGAATTGGAACTACAGGAACTGGATTTTGAGGCAGATTTTATACGTAATATCATTCCCCGAATCGACTGGGATGGGCTGCGAGTGACTGCGAGCGAGGTAAGTAAACACTCCTTCCCGTTCGATTGTCCATTGCTGTACTGACTGTACGGTTGTCACCTCTTCAAAGCTTGGATTCCCCCAGATCCCAGATGCAAAACCCGAAGACGATGCACTTAATGATGAGCAAACATTGAGGGACCTACATCGGCTACTCCTAGAGACTCAGGTCATGGAAGGAAAGTTAATATGCGGGAATTGTGGCCACCGGTATATGATCAAGGAAGGGATCGCAAATTTCCTTCTTCCTAGCCATTTGGGTCAGCAAACCACTCACACACTTATCTTTCAAACAACAGCTCGCTAACTCACCGCAGTTTAGTTTCATGGTGATTCCCAGGCGTTCCAATAGGTTGTTTAAAAACCATCAGATGACTTCACGGTGTGCGTGTGATGTTGTATGATATATGCTACTTTGACTGGGAGATTGATTGTTCAGAGAGCATGATGCCTCCCGTTCCGTACAGGAAAAGGAAAAAAAGACCGGTATTATACTTGCAATAATATTACCCAGGCTATTGGTTTTATTGCTCGAGGGCATTCATGCCTTGAAAATTGCATTTGTGTATATGAAAATTGTTTTCTATAGTATATGGTACATGGCCGTCATAGTTAATTCGTATATCAAATACCGAAAAAGCACTTGACACAATTAAAAAGTTTTGTCCTGATACTAGTCGCCCAACCTTCGACCAAAACGCCTTAAATCCTAGTATACTCGCCGTGAACACCGAACTATATCAAAAAGCGAGGGAACGGGGAACGAAGTAGAAAGACAGAGACTTGAAAGATAAGCAATAGAGCAGCACTCAGACAAGGAGGGAGGGAATGCGCGCGAATATGGGTTTCATGACGATTGCGCTCAGTTGAGGAATCCTTTGCAACCGGTAGAGCCACAAAGGCATGGGATTCTGTCATCACTGTCCCATTCCCTCTCGAATTTGTAGTCGTAAGTCAACTCCTCATCTAAAGGCTGTTAGTTGACCAGCCCATTTATATATCCGAGCAGAGCTATGGGCAAAAAGGGGAAAACTTACCACGCTCGATATCTCGCAAAGCATATATAACAATCCGCTTACTACCATCAACCTTGATGATTTTGGCAGTGCAATTAGGCGTACAGCTGTGGTTGATAAACCTGGCAATACCACCGCGCTTCGTGGCGTCAATGACTGTATTTTCATCAATTCGAAAGAGATAACTGCTGCCAATGCCGCTTTTTAGATATTGCCTTTCTCTCATATCCGCGACCTGTTGTCGCACTTTCTCTCCGACATATTCAATAATCATGTCATTCGCTGTTATGTTCTCTTCGGCATAAAGCCCCCAATTGTGAATGGCAGACCGAGCAAAGCGTACTGGCTTCTTTCGTTTCTTAAGCTGGTTAAAGCGAAGCACGTCGCCATCCCCGCTTTGGATCGGAAGCGCTTGTTTCTGCGCGTTTATATCGGCAATGAGTCGACGGTTATTGACTCTTGTTGACCTCGAGGTCGACTTTGAGATAGTCTTCGCAGCAGCAATTCTAGCAGCTTCAGCGGCAGTAGCTTGTGGGTCATTTTTCGCCTTGGCTTCCCTCTCCTCACGGGCCTTTTGAACCTTGATCCGGTGTGGTAAGTACTTCGATTTCTCCGCCTCTAGGATTCTCTTTCGTCCTTCGGTTCGAGCTGCACCTGTCACGTTAGAAACATAGTAACCGTGGATGATTGTCTCCTCATGCACTGGTCCAGTATCGCCCGGACGATTGAGCGTCTTGATCTCCTTTTGTCGCCAGGCCCATGCTGCTAAATTACCAACATTGGACTTGGTCCGGTTGGCCAAAACTTCTCGTAAGAAAAGCAGATCTTCTTCATCTTTCACCAAGTTCTGCCAACCATCGAGGTCCAGGATAATCGCATCATCATCCTGAACGGTTGCACGAGGTTCATCGTAAGACACATGCCATTCCACCTCAGTCTTGGATTCTCCAGGTCGCTCGACATTATCGATAAGGATATCGACTGCTTCATGCACGGGAGTCTCAACGTCGAGCCGGTCTTCTGATCGGGCGGCGCCTGATAATAGTGTATCCGAAGGAGTTTCTGCAATATCTGCCGTGGTAGGAAGCGGCACTTTCAGTTTCTGTTCGTCCGTTTCTCCAACAGAACCGACACCAAAAAGTTCATCATCTTCCTTTTGCCTCTTTCGTACCTCGAGCCCTTCGCTTGCTCTCTTCCTCTTACGAGATGGAGAAAGGGCATCGTCATCATTCGATTGCAAATTGTCTGCTGGTTCGTCCGCCACATCATCGTTGCCCCCGACCTTTTCGGCGGCGGGAGATTGTAGGGACCCAGATACGGACTGGTCATCATTATCGGATTCCGAACCGTCTGAGCTCATCCGACTGGGAGGTCGACTATCCGTGTCCCGTGAGAACGGTGTTCTTTGGTCATCATCTGAGTCGTCATGGTCATGTAGCTGCTGCAACCGATGATAAAGAGGTCTGGCTTCTCTTCGTCGCACGGGTTGTCTGCGCCTCTCGTCCAAAAAGGCTGCGTCTGCTCGATCTAGGTGACGGGCCTTCCGAATCCGCGGGAGCGCAAGCACGTTTAGCCTGGACGCACTGAAAGGGCGTCGTTGACCGTTGGATAAATCAGAACGGGAATCGGGAGTTCCACCGGATGCATCGAAGTCGAGCCGAAGCATAGGCCTTCTAGTTCCCTCTGGATCCGAGATACCGAGTTTCTTCCGTTTGGGGGCATGGCGATCTGGGTCAAGATAATCGTACAAAGCAGGCGCAGCGATGCGGGATTTCACATCCTCAAGGAGTTTGTCTTTCAGATCACGGATGATCATGGATAGAACCTCCTTGCAAGGATCCAGATCGATTACCCGCAACTTCTTCTCCTCCTCGATATCCAATTCAGCCTCCCTCTTCAACCTGTCCGTTTCGGCTCTTTCGCGTTTCTCGGCTCGGAGCCGTTCGGGACTCGGACTTCGCTCGTAGTTAGGATTACCATATGGTTGGCTTTCCATATTCATAATATAGGTAAATAAAGGTTTCATATGGCATATTTTGAAGCAGCGCTCAGCTTCCTCCTCGCCGCGCCTGGAGTTCTCGAATATGATATAGTAACCGGTCTTGTCACAACGTATATCTTTCCAATTGAACAGCTTGAGCCTTTTCTTGAGGTGCGGAATCGTGGTACTGAGAACTGGCACATAGCAATGCGCGATGAAGATGTATGGATCGCGTTTGATTTGGCTCAGCACAGGCGTTTCCTCGACCAACGACGACGTAGCAGGCTTCGCGACGCCTGCCTTGGGTCCTTCGGGGATGGCGGGGACAGGGCGCATGGACGATCTTCCCGAAGGACCTTTCGGTGCTGTCGGAGGAGGCTCATTCTTCTTGGATTGGTGTTCCAGTTTGCTTTCTTCGGAGACTCGGGGAACTTTCTTCTGTCCCAATCCTTGGGAATCGATAGTCTTGGACACAAGCTTGTCTGAAAGCGCACCATCGCGATCCAGTTCCACTCTGATCCTGCGCGTTCCAATACGCTGCTCCTTTTTGCATTCATAGTAAGCGCGCCGAGCCGCACTGGCTGCGAGAATTTGGTTTCCTCCGCGAAACGAGACAGCGTCCTTATATCTGATGGAGCATACCCCAAGAAATCTGCCCGTAATGGGATCGGTGCGGTTGTTGATTTCGGCGACCTCCCCAAAGCTCGAAAACAGCGCGCTTATCGGTGCTACCGGCGTTAAGGGATCGAATCCTGTAACCACTATCTGGGTGGGAGGGCCAGGTCCTATTGTAGTCGACGAGTCATAGGGCCATTGCCTCAGCGTGTAGGGAGCGGGTCTGTACTTCGTTTTTTGTTTGCACCCAGCACCGCGGGTGTAGTTCAAGATGCCCAGGCGAGGATCCGCAGGACAACCGTCTTGGCCGCTCGGGATGATATCCACGTATTCGGGCTTCCTCCGTCGGTCCTTTGATGACGATGACCGCTTGTCGCCGTCGGGGTCGAAAATCAACTTGTAGCCGGCAACTTTGTTTTCGGTATGGTCGTGCCTTTGTTGCTGAGGAGTAGGGGGGGTGTGAAGGGGGGTTATGGTGGATCGTTGTTCTTCAAACCTGGGTTTTATCTGATTCACTTCGGTAACGCCATTTTCTGCCTTGGTCGGCAAAGGGCTTGATTTGCCAGGTGGCGATGACCCAACATTCGTGAGCGGCGTGAGTGTATTCGGGCGAAGTTCAGTTAGGTTCGAAGTACCGTTCTGGGGAGGTAGCGAGTTCACGGCTGACGTCCCCGTACTGGTAGAGCTTGTAGATCCAATACCAAGAAATTCAGATGGCGTCTTTCTGGATTCATCATGTGACCCTGAGACTGTATGGTCAGATGTACTACCATGCATTGAATCTTCGACTGTCTCTAATTGCGTGAAGCGTGCACGAATTTCGTCGCTATTCTCATTTTTTGGGACCTTCGGCCGGTGACCCTGGATGGCTTTGAAGCGCTTTTGTTGAAGAACCGACGGCGCAGTGGGGAAGAAATCTGCAAAACCGGCAGAGGAGCGCGACATGATGAGAGACGGCTACACGCCAGATAAAAAGCCGCCGCGATCACGAGGCAGCATCCTTGACAAGCGACCAATTACCTTGGAGTGAGGATTATGTAGCCAGGAAGTTCTCCTGACACCGGCGTCGTAAAAACTTCGATTAAGGACTCATTGGAATGGCGTGCAGGGAACAACGAAGATAACAAGTAACAGACTCTAGCGAAAGATAGTGAAAGTGTTAAGACAAGAAAGAAAAGAAAAGAAAAGAAAAGGAAAATTAGGAAAATTAAAAGGATTGGTAGCTTTGGATAGTACAAGGAGCGGGAGTTGATGTAGGAAACGTTCGGACACGACGGAGTAGCACTTGAGGTCCGATTAACGCGACAAAAGGCGGACTGCGCGAACGGGCAAATCACGAGAAAAACGGGTGCAGTAGAAGTTGGCGGGGGAGGGGATACCATGAAGAAACCACTCTTCAGAGGGGTCAAAAAAGGAAAATGTTTCGCGGTGATCCCTACTAGCAAAAGGTCAGCTTGTCAAAAATAGTAGTAGTATTATTACTGCTAAGAGGAATGATGTTGGTGGTGGAAGTTGTCCCTTTTGCGGTAGAGATGACTGGCTCGCTGACTCCCATGAAGCCATTCATTCATCAGGACAGAGAATGGTATTCTTTACTCTCTGTACAAGGCTTGCTCTTCTTTGCCTGGAGGGTATGGGTTTAGTGCACCCTTGTAGTTTCTTTCTTTCTTTTTTTGCAGTTGTCCCAGCTCAGTGGGCTATGGAGGCATACTGACATGATGCTATGCATCCTTAAATGCAATTAACTCACTGGAAGGCCGTCCTTTAGCATGACAATACTTATGGTTTCCCTTCTTCACATTATTTTCCTGCTCTAGTTCTTCTTTCTTCTTTTCTTGGTGTTGGTATGGCGAAGACTATAACTAGGATCATGAGATCTATCTGTAATACTTGTTTTCTGTGATCTGCAGCTCAAGAATCCCGATGGACAACAATGCCCATGGGCTCGTGGAAATGGCTTTATAGCACTGTGGAGTAATATTCCGTACTCCATACTCAATATTCCATCCTCTACTCCATAATAGTGCTCTGCACGGCTCCATCCGTATGCAAAAATAGCAGCTTATTCCAGTCTTTTTTTGCTTACGACCATAGAGTGTGGTGGAAAAGGGCTTCCCGGCTTATTCTTATGGAAGAATAATTTAGCCGAATTCCATGGTCAGCTGACACAAACATGTACAAACCCCTTTCTACTACGGAGTACAGAGTACATGCCTACTCCGGAGTATTCTCAGCTTAACTCTCTTTGATTACCACCCCACCACCCCACAGAGCAGATGGCTAGCTCCTGCTCACCGGATTATAAGGCGCTCCCTCTGAGAACGGAGGAAGAACGAAAGCAGACAGAGGAAAACCAACGAAAAGCAGAACAGGAACTGCATGGAAGAATTCAACAAACAACTTTCAGAGAGCTTATCCAACTGTCAGTCTGTTCTCATGATCTTTGAGAGTCAAAGACCTGTCTTGATCAAGGGGACAATACGAGCGCCCACTGGGTAACATTGTCTATTGCAACTCCTCCCATGGACTGATTGTATAGCCAGGCAGCAAGAAGCTTACTGCTCTAATAATATCTTGCTGAAAGGTAGGGCTCAAAACAAGGAAGACTCAGGGCTGCCGTCTGCACTCCATTGGCCACAGATAATACAGAAAGATAGGATCATTCAAGGGAGTGCCTTAAATGACTCGGATCAATTGCCGGGTTCGACCCTGAAGGCCCGGTCCAAGTCGGCCACAATTTGGGCAGGTGTAATCTGAGCAAAAGACCAGAAACATTTGGTAGGTTCTTGGAGCTAAAACACCTCGTGAGCCAGAAGTGGTTGTCCTTTAGGATCGCCTGCTCCCACTGTTTTTTTCCGGGGGTGGATCAACTTACAAGTTCAAATGCTCATCGTGAGTAATGGGAAGGCTCCTTCATTCCCTAGTTACAATGCGAATTGCTGTGTTATTTAGTGCTCTGAGAATGGCCACACTGTGGGTTTGGACCAGAACATGTAGCTGCGCGTTCTCTGCACGTAGGCCAACCAAGTGAGAAGGACTTGGAATGAAGTAATGAATATTGCGACTCAAAAATACAGAGGATCAATTTTAAAGGGGTAGTATATTCGAGCCCGACAAGCCGAAGACGGTGGTGAGGTCGTGCCGGTTGAAAAAGACACTTCAACATGTCCTAGAGAATAGTCGACCATTATCAGACCACTACGCTGTAAGTGGAGCAATTTCAGCAATCACACCAGCACGACTCTGGAAGCGTTATTGCTGTCTCTGGAGAACGCGTGAAGGCGTTGCAGACAATGCCGTCAATTCCAAGCTCGCACTGCAACATTGATTGGGCTTTGATTGAAATGCCATATCATCGGATGGGCGACAATGAAGTTAGTCCCATTCACATTCCTATTATAACCCATTCAATAGTTGATGTATCCCAGATATCAGTAACCTAGCTAAAAATATCCATTCCAGGCAGGTATTAAGCTCCTGAATTGGACGCCAGAGGGCCTAAAGCCCGATGACACTTTATACACATGTGTGGTCGTGCCACGCAGTATACCAAGGGCAGCTATGCTGGGCTCAAGACCGCACACATCGCCCATGATTTAATCAATGGACTAATGTTACCCAAATGTACTTGGGAGCACGGAATTACCAATCATTTGAGGACGCAATTTTTCGGTCCCGGAAGATTCGGGCTCTCCGCGGTCGATAACCACGGAAGAGTCATTGGCCTCTAATTTGCCAATAATAAAACGTCTGGGGTGTCCTATTTCACCCATGAGACCAACCTGTTTGGTGATATCAAAGAGTTGACCGGAGCGCTCGAGGCGAGAGGGATGCAGAAAGATCTTTAATCCTCGTAGGGGACATCTGTGATCCCAATGCTCTGCTGGATGGACTAGACAAGTTGAAACAGAATGGAGTATTGAAGGTGCTTGCTGCATTTTAAGGTTTATGAAATCCAACGCCTCGGACGAACAGCCAAATTCTGACAACTTTCAAACATCCACTCGAAAATATCAAACAAGAAAAGCACATCAAAAGAACCGATATCCATTAATATGTTCCTGGAGGTATTCCCGCTCCTCTCCCTTCCTTGGTTAGGGCCGACCTTATGCAAGGGGGGTTAGTACCAGGACTGGCATGTGGCGCCAAGCCTCCCTCACTTGCGTAGTCACATACTCTGTACTCTGTTAGTCAGGCCCCGCTCCGACCAGAGCATACTTGCCTTGATTACCTGACTCACCCTGTTAGAGTAGCAACGTCTGAGTGAGAGCTGCTCGTAGAATTTTGTCCAATATCATTACCTGCCAAGTTACGTAGGAGTACTCCGTGGTACTCCGCAGTATGTGCCGAGCAAATGTTCGGTTATCCACCGGGGTGTGTTGATGTTGATAACAGGTCGTCGGTCAAAGTGAGACATACCGACAGTGTGTGAGGCGCAGGCCTCGTTTATTTAGTACTAAATAATTACTCCGGAGTATTATTAGTATTCCGTACTCACTTTTATGATTATTTATTTTTTTCTCCCGGTTTCCAGCGGTGGGTTAGAGAAAATCAAAAAAAAAAGGAATAATAATAACAACAAAATAATAATAGCACAGTAGCAGCTTCCCTGGTCGGTGAGTGGGTCGATCTCACCACATAAAACATCGACAGCTTCCACCTTTGCCCCCCCCTCCCTCCTCCTTCCTCTGTCGATCTTGATCAGCAACCTCCTACTACTAGTAGTAGTACGTTTCCTCCTTCGTTTCTGTCTTCCCTTCAACACTCTTTTTCCCTTCCTGTCTCTGTTTCTTCTATTTTCCTCTTCCCCTTCCTTTTCATACTCCAATTCCTTCGCTGTACTCTCTTTCTATACGGAGCAACGTTCCCTGTGTTTGTTGTCCGCTTTTCTAATCGTGAGGCCGCTGGTGCCCCCTAGTTACAACTTGGTCGCTTTTGCACTGTTTTCTCTGCTTGCTGACTTCTTCAATTTAATTCTTTAAAGCCGTTTGTCTAAACGAGTTACAGCAACCTTCCTCTCTTCATCACCTATCTCCAGAGACAATGTGGTATGCTGCTTTGGATGCCTTGGATAAACCGCCTGAACAGGGCTTGCTAACCAGACGCAAAGTGGAATTTTCGGCTACATCAACTACCTCGTCGAGAGGGACCGCAAGTTCATCCTCGACACTCTCCTCAATGGTTAGTCGCTGCGGTTGTTTTAAGTCCTGTTTCTCTGAGACATCATCTAACCTATGTCTGCCCGCTACAGGACTTTCGAGACTCGAGTACCGAGGCTACGATTCGGCGGGATTGGCCATCGATGGCAACAAGAAGAAGGAAGTCTCCGCTTACAAGGAAGTGGGAAAGGTTGCGAAATTGAAGGAGCTCATTGCGGAGTGCAAACCAGACCTGGAAAAAACCTTCGAGTCCCACGCAGGTATTGCTCACACACGCTGGGCCACTCACGGCATGCCTTCCCGCAAGAACTGCCACCCGCACAGGTGAGTTCTCAATCCCATGACCCGATTCCGTTTAGGGTAGTGTGGGCTCTGTCTTCTTTCATTTATTTGCTGTGTCGACAGTTGCTGACAGGGTCGTCATACAACAGGTCTGACCAGAACTGGGAATTCTCTGTCGTCCACAATGGTATCATTACCAACTACAAGGAACTTCGAGCTCTGTTGGAGACCAAAGGTTTCCGTTTTGAGACGGAAACCGACACAGAGTGTATCGCCAAGCTTACCAAGTATCTCTTCGATCAGCAGCCGGACATTGATTTCACAGTGCTCGCCAAGGCAGTCGTGAAGGAACTCGAGGGTGCATTTGGTCTCCTTATCAAATCTGTGCATTTTCCCCACGAGGTCATTGCGGCCCGCAAGGGATCTCCGCTTGTTGTCGGTGTGCGGACTTCGCGGAAGATGAAGGTGGACTTTGTCGATGTCGAATACTCGGAGGACAAGCCACTTTCGGCCGAGGAGGCCTCGCAGAATGCTGCTGCCAAGAAGTCTTCTACGGGTCTTCTTGCTCCCCCTGACAAGTCGCTGCTGCACCGGTCCCAGTCCCGTGCTTTCCTTTCCGATGACGGAGTCCCTCAGCCGGCAGAATTCTTCCTGTCCTCCGACCCGTCTGCAATCGTCGAGCACACGAAGAAGGTTCTCTACCTCGAAGATGACGATATCGCCCACATTCACGAGGGACAGCTGAACATCCACCGCCTGACAAAGGATGACGGCACATCCAACGTTCGTGCTATTCAGACCATCGAACTCGAGCTGCAGGAGATTATGAAGGGTACATTTGACCATTTCATGCAAAAGGAAATCTTTGAGCAGCCCGAGTCCATTGTAAACACCATGAGAGGTCGTTTAGATGTTGCTAATAAGCAGGTGACGTTGGGTGGCCTTCGACAATACATCTCCACGATTCGTCGCTGCAGGAGAATCATTTTCGTTGCTTGCGGAACCAGTTATCACTCATGCATGGCCGTGCGTGGAGTGTTTGAAGAGCTTACTGAAATCCCAATTTCGGTTGAGTTAGCATCAGATTTCCTGGACAGACAAGCACCGGTTTTCCGTGATGACACTTGCGTCTTCGTGTCCCAATCTGGAGAGACAGCGGATTCCCTCATGGCACTTCGCTACTGTCTTGAGCGGGGTGCATTGACGGTTGGAATTGTCAATGTCGTCGGTTCGTCTATTTCTCTTTTGACTCACTGTGGTGTGCACATCAACGCTGGGCCCGAAATCGGTGTGGCCTCTACAAAGGCGTACACGTCGCAGTTCGTCGCCATGGTTATGTTTGCGCTCTCCCTGGGTGAGGACCGTGCTTCCAAGCAGAAGAGAAGAGAAGAAATCATCGAGTGCCTTGCCAACGTCTCCGAGCAGTTCAAGGAAATCTTGAAGCTCAATGACCGCATCAAGCAACTGTGCTCGAAATTCTTCAAGAACCAAAAGAGTTTGCTGTTGCTCGGCCGTGGTAGCCAGTTCCCCACAGCTCTCGAAGGTAGGCAAAAGTTCCTTTCTCCCATAACCTCCGCAGCTGTCCGTTTGGATCAATAACTCAGTCTGATTAATTATAGGGGCACTCAAAATCAAGGAAATCTCCTATTTGCATTGTGAGGCTGTCATGTCCGGTGAGCTGAAGCACGGCGTTCTCGCCCTTGTGGATGAGAACCTCCCCATCATTATGATTCTCACACGTGACAACCTCTTTGCGAAGTCGCTGAATGCCTACCAGCAAGGTGAGTTTACCTTTTTTTTTTTTTTTAACCCGTCTTCTCTCTCTTTTTCTGGCGTGCGTTAAACCAGTTAACCCTAAATCTCGATAGTCATTGCCCGAGGTGGTCGTCCGATCGTCATCTGCAACCACGATGATCCCGAGTTCCCCTCGGCCCAGACTGAGAAAATCGAAATTCCCAAGACTGTTGATTGCCTTCAGGGTCTTCTCAACGTTATTCCGCTGCAGCTCGTTGCGTATTGGCTCGCCGTCAGTGAGGGTCTGAATGTTGATTTCCCTCGTAACCTTGCGAAGTCAGTTACTGTGGAGTAATTGATCCCACTCATGGTCTAGCTTTGGGAATAGAGAGTCGATAGCATACCACCTTTCTATTTTCCCCCTTGCGCAATACCTTCCCTCCTCTTACCTAACCACTATCATCTTCATTTCGACGGAAAGAATGGAAATGTTGCACTCATGCATTGTGCCCCCGAAGTTCTCAAGCGACTTAGCTGACCATATCGACATTACTCATTGTTTGGCGTGGGCGTACCTTTTAAGTATTAGTACGTCTGTGTTTAGACAGGCTACGATTTGCAATTGTTGAAGCGGGTTAATGGGATCTTGTTCTGCCTGTTAATGCAGCCACTTAATCATATGATTATTAGGGGGAGTTATGATAATGTACGGTAGCTACGGCTATGAAGTAGTAGGGTCTTTCAAGGGGTGATAAGTACGTAGTAAGATAGTTATGCCCCTGTGCATCCACACCTTGTAACAGCTGAAACCCTGAGACAATCTATCTTCAACGGTAGTTTAAAGTGGGGGATGATCTATTTGTATACGTAATAATACATGGACAACTATGATCCCACCACGCAACGTCGTCCATAGCTTAGAACGCCCCACAAAATCTCTAGACTTCAAATATAGCCATATCTCACGCGACGACAGTGACTGATAACTCCTTGCTACTTTCTATACAGTACTGCTTACTATATTACTGAGTGAATCAGGAATTATGGCGTCTTTGAAAGGACCGGGTGCTGCTCAAACCAACGATGGTAAGGAAGGGAGAAACCACTGTTTCTTCCTATCTGCTGAAGCTAATTCTTGGCCTTTGATTCTCTTATTTAACAGGCTCTGGACTCCGAATCGCAATAGTCCACGGAAGATGGAACATGGGGATAATTGGTCCTCTGCTCGAGGGAGCCAAAAAGAGTCTCTTCGCTGCCGGTGTGCTTGAAGAAAACATCACGGTGCAAAGCGTTCCAGGCAGCTATGAGCTACCTTTCGCTGCTCAGCGGTTAGCGCTTCCAAGCTCTCTTACAACGGATCATTGCCTATGCTGACGGTTTGATTGATTAATATCTTACTTTAGGATCTACGCAGCTTCTCAAATCCAAGCCGCGAAGAGCTCTTCGTCCACCGAAGGTATAAGCGCCACTGACCTGCTGTCCTCGTCGACTACGGACGTCAGCAAGACATCGTCGCCATCGTCGCCCGCATCCAGACCATTCGATGCCGTGATTGCGGTAGGCGTTCTGATCAAAGGAGCCACCCAGCATTTCGAGTACATTGCGGATGCCGTGACTCACGGATTGATGCGTGTGCAGATCGAGTCCGGCGTGCCGGTTATCTTTGGTGTGCTTACTGTCCTGAACGAGCAGCAGGGGCTGGAAAGAGCTGGGTTGGGGGGCAGTGGCATGCACAACCACGGTGAGGACTGGGGAAGTGCTGCCGTCGAGTTGGGTCTGAAGAGACAGGACTGGGTTCAGGGGAAGATTGCTTAGGGTATTGAAATAGGGTATTCGAGGAGGAGAGCAAAATTTGGACAGCATGGAGTTAGTTAGCTCTTCACGAGATTGGGAGTTCGTCAAATGACATCTCTTTTTTTAGTTTGATATCTATTTCGAATACATATCGAATGTCTTTGGAGATTGGAGAAGCCCACAAAGCTTTACATGCTTGGATTGGAAATCATTATTCCTCCATTCGTTCACCTTCGTTAGCAATTCCCTTGTCACCCTCTTCCTCGCCCTCGTCTTCCAAGGACGCCTTGGCTGCTCTCTCTGCCTCGTCAAAGAGCTCTTTTGGCACCTCCTCGTGCCTTCCCTTTGTCGGTCCATCGAGGGAGCTAACCCAGGACATTTCCAGTTCAAAGTCCTTGTCCTTGCTATCCTCATGCGCGACATAGATGATCCGAGCGGCTTCCTTGACAGCATCGACCAAGCTCAAGTTGCCAGAGGTCAGGTCTAGTTTCTCAAGCTCAGCCTTAGCAGCTTGTCGTCCCTTTCCGGTTGCAGCACCATAGTAACCCTGCCAGGAAACAGTCAGCCAACACGCACATGGTGTGAATATAAGCAGCAGCAACAAAACTTACCCAGTAAAGCCCACTGGGCTCGATCATGTACAGACCAGGCCCGCCGGCCTTGGCCCCTTCAACCTTTCCGCCAGAGCCCGACTTTGGACCAGTACCGACTTGGCCGTCAACGGCCAGCTCACCCTCGGAGTCCCAGCCTCCAACGATAGCTGTCACACCGAAAGGTCGTACGCTAGAGTAGAGTGTGAAGGCTTGGGCGTAACTTCCTAGACGGTTGGCGAGGGCCGAAATAGGAGCAGGTCCCTTGTATACGCTTCTCCACGACGAGGCTTCATCCCGAGCTCGGTTGACGAAGTGGCGGCCATCGGGATTGAGTCCGGCTGATACCTAAGTTTGAGGAAGTATTTGTCAGTATTAAATCTCAGTAACCTTGCACAAAGTACATGTATATCGGGAACTCACAATGCCAACATGGCGATCGACTGTTGCAATCTTCTTGTTCGCACCGGGCTTCAGGAGTTTGCTCGTAATTATCTTCTCCACGGCCAGGACAACGCCATCCTTGCATCTGATACCGATAGCTGTTCCTCCGTTCTCGACTGCCTTTGCTGCATATTCCACCTACAGATACCATTAGCGGGACCAAGTTCGCACGATCGTCATACCGATGGGAGAGGAAGAAGTACCTGGAAATTCCGACCGTCCGGTGAAAAGACGGAGTTCGAAAGGTCATAACCAGTACCAATGGACGTCTGCGTCAGGGGAGACTAGTTAGCAATAGGGACTATGATGACCTTTTGGGGGGGGTTGGAAAAGCGGACAGACCATGGCTGCTGCTGTTGAGATGTCCCACCGAGGCACGTAGGAAGATGAGGCACAGCAACAATATCACGGAGCCAGGGCCGGAAAGATAAAGCCAAGCCAAATGGAGAACGATGAGGCGTAGGTAGGGTACGAGGATGTGCTTGACTGAGCAGCTGAGTTGGAGCTTCTGGATGATAAGATACTACTAAACGGGACCAAACCGTCCATCATAGCTAGAGGTGAGCTGCAAATCGCGTCACGGGGTTCTGTTTCTGCCTTGGTGCCTTGTTTATTTATGCCTCAGGTGTCAGTTTTCCATCATGGCGGATTGCGGGGAGATAGATATTGGCAGCTTGGGTCTGCTTCTTTGCCAACCCTGCTTCGTGCAGCTTGTGCAAGCGACGGCACCATCAATAGTCTAGCAATCGGATTGATATACTCTATCACTTCTTTTTTGCTTTGTACATTGACTTCAGATGTTAGATACTCATTGTTGAAAATGTATAATTCCCCCCGGGATATACATATATATATATATACACACACACATCCTACACATCTCTAGCACATAATACTTTGGTTGGAATGCTAACCATGTTAACATTCCCTGTATTTTCCACCTTAATACCTTACCTGTTTTATTTCAAATACCACTTGATTGACAACATGTCGTCTACTTGCTTTCCGAGTGCCCAATCTGCCCCCGTTCTTGGGCATCGACGAACAACACCTGTCTCCTGACCTGTTCCCGAACCTTGTTCTCCCGTATACTTAAAAGGAGGATGATGCGGCTTCCCTGCTGGTATATTTTTTATTCCTGACGTATTCCCAAGGAAACTTATCGGATTTCTAAGACCTATCTGATATACTCACGAGATTTCATCTCCAGAACACACCAAACCATGTCTTCATCCATATGGCACCGATGCCCTTCCTGTGGGCAGATAACTGATATCTCCGCATCTCTGGCCTCTTTTATTGAGAACCCTCATTGCAGCCAAGTAAGCCAGTCCAAATCCACTTCATAGAGACAGCCACAGGCCCTAACAGCATACGCTACAGTGCGGCTTATCAGCTTCTGAAAGTAGCATGAAACTACAGGAAGACCTTGCGACGCTCTTTGACAAGCAAATGAACATGGGGACGGCAGAGCCCCCCGAAACCCCAGAGCCCTCTTCTCCTGCCTCTTCCCAGCGTTCTCCCATCACGTACAGCATCACGCAACACTACCACCACTCCGCGCATATAGCGCAACAGGCTAAAACAGCTGAATCCGGAGAGGCGCAATCTTCCCCAGATACCCACACCAGGGACACCCTGAGAAGTTATGGTATTGACTCATCAACACTGTCCCCTGGGCAAATTGAACTGTTTGAAAATGCCATACCGGAACAGAAGTCACGTCTGATCCAAATCTGGCAGATCTGCCCAGAAACCAACAAGCAACAGCAATGCGGAAACACTTTCATGGAGGACTCTGAGATGGACAGCCTTGTTCAAGATAAGGGTCGTGACAGTGATGGACAGTATGCGGAGCCCTACATGGTCTCCGGGTACGAGATCTTAGCCCAACGGGACTATGACCGTTCCGCGCAAAAGGCCATCACAGAGTTCGGCCACCAGGAATGCCCGCCCAACGAACCTTCCACTGGGGCACCATATAAGCTAGCAAATGATCCCATTTTTCAGAGCCAGCGATGGTGGGAGCACGCCGAGCCGCAGCCCATGGAGCATCAGTACGGTGCATTTGAATACATGAACCAACATCCGATCTATGGATGAATATGGCGTTATTTTGAGGTACAATTTTGGGATGTTATGGATTTATGATTTATACCACTTTTTGTTTATACCATGCTATGCTACCTACGTCGAAAGAGACAAATCGAATTCAAAGACGGGGAATGATACCCTTGGAGGCAAAATCTTGGCGGGCAACACCCGAGCCATAAATCTGATTCTCAATGTGCTTTTCTTTGGACTATATATATACTCATGTTCTATTTTCCAATATTTACTGTAATTCGTTTACAGAATGAAGTAACTCGTATGTGTCTACAATAGAAGAAGTCCTGGACTGTCAGAACAGAAAAGTGTCTGACTGGTTGTGCGCAGCACGAAAAAAAGTTGCAGATACATACATCAATGGGAGAATAAGCAAATCAAACAACACAAAATGAATGACCTATATAGCCTCCTCGGTATTCGATGGTCCTCCTTTTCTCCTATGCTCCCTCAAAAAATTTTCTCTCTCTCTTTGGATATACCAACTGAATTGGTCAGAGGATGGAAGCAAAAGAAGCCCCAGACACAGCATAGCGCAATGATCAGTACAATTGACAAAACAAATCTTCCATAATAGAGTGACCTCACGCCGTGTCATGCACCTATCATTGGCAAAGAAGATCGTGCTGGTCCGAGTAGTCCGAGTATATCGAATAACTGTAAGATCAGGTACAATTAGTTCCAAGTAACCAAAGAGATATAGAGTGAAGAAGAAGAAACTTACACGTTTAATATTGGCGAGCAGCGAGGGACTTCGCGAAGTCATCAGCGGATTGCCGGACCTGAGCAACGTTCTCGAGGCCGCGGCGGAACTTAGCACAGCCCTGACCCTCCAACATACACCAGCTGCCGAAGGCCTCGGGGCTAGCCTCAGCGACGGCCTCAGCGAGGGCCTCAGCAGAGCGCTTCATCTGCTGGGCAGGAGCAGGACTGCGCTTACAGCTTTGACCAACATGGTCGCATCGGGGCGCGAAGTCGGGCTCGGCCTCAGCAGAGCGCTTGGCCTCAACGACGTCCTCAACGGCGCGCTTGAGCTTAGCACAGCCCTGACCGTCCATCAAGCACCAGCTGCTGTAGGTCTCGGGAGGGGCTCCGGCCATTGCTTCAGCGAGGGCATTGGCAGAGCGCTTCAGGTTGCAGCCCTGACCACCACGAGAACAGTCGGGCTCATCGGCGGGAGAACGCTTGCAGCCCTGACCAGTAAAATCACATTTGCGCTCAATGGCAGCGGCGCTGACAGTGGTAGCAAGCACCACAGCAACGATGGTGGAAGTGAGCTTCATTTTATGGAGAGGAAGAAGTGGTAATAGTAGTCGCAGTCACAGTAGTGAGAAAGAATTGAAATCTGGATCCCTTGAGGATATTCAAAATGAGAGACGGGTTCGAATCTGATCTTGCTGGCCATAAAAAGATCCATGAAGATTTCATATCCCTTATATATAGTAATGGGAAAGATGGCAATTCCCATATTGAAGCATGAATCAATAGACATCTTATTCATGAGCCTAAAAGGTAATATTGAGAAAGCGAAGAAGGTCAAAGAAGCAAGAGCGTAAGTGCCGTGTACACGGCTCAATTGGCAATTGATTGAGCGATTGATATGGATCTGCTGTCTCCGCAGAGCCTGAATAGGGAGCCTGAATGGGGCCACAATAAGACTAGCCCTATTGCATGCCAAATGACGAGTCTGTCTCGAAAATTGACCTGGATCGTCCAATCGTAGACCCGGACTGCACTGACAAAGCCCTTTGTTTTCTTCTGTGAATCAACATCATCTTGACTTGCTAAGTGACCGGAAAGGGACCTGAATAAGGTCATCAATAAGCAATGCCACCCCTCAATAAGAAGGGGTCGTTTTCACTTGGGCCGTTGGTCCATTTCTCCTTTCTTGACGTGACAAATATCACAGCAATTGAAGAATCATTAATACTCGACTCCAGGCACGTCTGGGAGAGAGATTTGAGGTGCCCTAGGCCCGGCCTAGGGTTTCCTCCGTGTGTCTGGGGCTGCTCTGCCGTTTGATTCGAGACTGCATCGTCTTAATCAAGAGTTGAGAGTGAATATTCATGAGTTGTTCATGGTCCTCTATATTCATCCTGTATGCTGCAGTGAGTGATGCGACTCCAGATAAGATCGGCCCGGAGGCACTAAACCCCCCCCCGGGCAGACGATGCCGAGACGAGCCGCGCCCGTTTTTTCCGTCTTCTTCCTCTCTCCTCTTCGCTGCTCTCTCTCCACGACACTACTCTCTACTCTCCTCTCTTCTTATTGTTATTATTCCCCCCCTCAACTTTAATTCAGTCGCTCCTATTCTCCTCTTTCTACTCGTCATAATCATTTCGTGTCTGCAACCATGTTTTCTTTGAGGTCAGCGCAGCCCGCGCAGGTATGTCAATTAATTCTCTCACCACCACCATCTCCTTCTTTTCCAGTGCTCTCTCAGTTAGACTCGCGCTACCCCCTCCATTATCGGGTCTATATGATTTCTTGTCAGATCTCCAATGTTACATGTTCTTTTTTTTTCTTTTTCTCTCTTGTCTCTTTCTTTTTCTTTTTCCATCTCCGTTATCGCTACTTTCCCCGGATGTTTTCCTCTAATATAAGTCGTCTTGCAGTCTCTGCTCCGTCGCGCGGCGACTACCTCTTTCGCTCGCTCTTCGATCCCAGCAAGATGTACGTCCACATACATACAGATTTTCTAGTCAATGATGACGACCACCACCGTTTTATTACGCAGTTCTCAGATCTGACTTGTCAATTTCATTCTAGCCTTCGCTAGCGTTCAATCCGACATCTTCAAGCCCACCAAATATGGCGGCAAATATACCGTTACGCTCATTCCTGGTATTTACGAACCCTCTTCGTTTTTCGACGGTGCCGGCGATCAGTTTCCACTAACTTGTTTTCTTCTCGCATTCAAGGTGACGGTATCGGTGCTGAGGTTGCTGAATCGGTAAAGACTATCTTCAAGGCCGACAATGTGCCCATTGAGTGGGAGCAGGTCGACGTTACTGGTGTGGACACAGGCAACAAACACTCGGAGGAACTGTTCAAAGAATCCATCGCATCGCTTCGCCGGAACAAGCTGGGTCTGAAGGGTATCCTCTTCACTCCCATTGAGCGTTCGGGCCACCAGTCTTTCAACGTTGCCCTGCGTCAGGAGCTTGATATCTATGCCTCGATTGTGTTGATCAAGAACATCCCCGGCTACGAAACGCGCCACAAAGATGTCGACCTTTGCATTATCCGTGAGAACACCGAGGGAGAGTACTCCGGCCTCGAGCACCAGTCTGTGCAGGGAGTGGTCGAGTCGTTGAAGATTATCACCCGCGCCAAGTCTGAGCGTATTGCCAAGTTTGCTTTCAGCTTTGCCCTCGCCAACAACCGGAAGAAGGTTACTTGCATCCACAAGGCCAATATCATGAAGCTTGCCGACGGTCTCTTCCGTAACACTTTCCATAAGACCGCCGAGAACTACCCGACTTTGGAGGTTAACGACATGATTGTCGACAACGCATCCATGCAGGCCGTCTCCCGGCCCCAGCAGTTCGACGTGATGGTCATGCCTAACCTGTACGGTGGCATTCTCTCCAACGTCGGCGCCGCTCTTGTCGGTGGCCCCGGTCTGGTTCCCGGCTGCAACATGGGTCGCGACGCTGCTGTTTTCGAGCCTGGGTGCCGTCACGTTGGTTTGGACATCAAGGGCAAGGACCAGGCTAACCCCAGTGCCATGATCCTGTCCGGTTCTATGCTTCTCCGTCATCTTGGTCTCGATGACCACGCCAACCGGATCTCCAAGGCTGTGTATGGTGTGATCGGTGAGGGGTAAGCTTTTTCGACGACCCTTTGTGTTCTATGTATTTTATTTTGCCCCCGAGTTTTGCTTGCTAACGTATGTGTCTTTATCTACAACAGTAAGACAAGGACTCGCGACATGGGTGGTCAGGCCACCACTCATGAATTCACCAGAGCTGTCTTGGACAAGATGGAGACTCTGTAGATTTCGGGATACCACTCAGCGGTTTGCGGCCGCTATCATGATGATGAGAGGAGGATCTGTATAGGTTAGTCAAGAGGGTCTATCTCCGGAAGGCCTTACTTGCTGGCCGCCTGGAGGTACTCTTTTATATCCTGTATTATCTTGTGACTCTGAACACAAACTAGAGCGTCCTGCCGACAATTTGATAGAAAGGATGTGTAAGACTATATTTCATCTCTCTCAATTACAAGAGCTATATATCCATGCATTTTTATCATTCATGTCTTTCATTCATGACCGGTTTTGTCTAAAGTCTTCATTCCAGGCATTCCTAGTCTCCAAACCAAATACTCCGGCCTCGCAGAGCTTTTGCTGAGAGAGTTCACAGTAAATTATTCGTAAATCGGCAACCGCCAGCGGCAGCCTAGTGTCCCTTGCAGTGCGTTCCTATACTCGCGTGAAAATGCAAAAGACTCGGTGCTCAGAATGCTGGTCGTCTCTTTCTGCCGGTGAACTTCGAATTTGGCTTCACAACCTTCCCCTTCCGTTCCTGTTGCTCCTTCTTGCGAGTGATCCAAGCCTTATCCCCCTTTTTAGATGACGGTGTTTTGCCATTTTGCATAGCTTTCCTTCTAGCGTCGAGGACATCAACCTCATCCAAGCCATTTACAACGCCAGTAATGTCACCCTTCAAACCACCGCCACCAACCGTTAGTACGAGATAAAGTTTACTGTTCTTGGTACCGGGATCATCTTCCAGGATACCAGCGCCAAACCCAGCATTCATCGCAGCGCCGCTAATCATGCTCCGCTGGGCGTCATTTTTGGGATAGAACTGACAAACCGCACGCCCACCACGACGAAGACTGGCATAGAGACCCTCAAAGAAGCGCCGCAAACGGCCCTCGGGGCTGACATCACTCGATTCCGCATTGCAAAGCCATTGGATGGCACTTATACTGATCGCGGCGTCGAAAGAACCAGGGCGGAATGGCACGCCCTGCCCAATATCAGCGAGCAGCAGATCGCCATCGACGTCTCGTTGCAGGGCGATATCGAGCATGCTGGGCGAGATATCCATGCCAACCCAGGTGTGCGGCCCGCCTTCTTCGCGGGGCAAATTCGAGAGGATCTCACCCGAGAGACCGGAGCCGCAGCCCACGTCGAGGATGAGGGAAGGGGATTTGAGATCGAGCAGGTCGAGGGCTCGGTAGGTCATGTCGGATTGGATGTTGCGGATACGGGAGGAGGTGGTGTATTTTCGGGACTCGTTGTCATTGTAGAAAAGATCGGGGGGTCTTTTGAGAGTTACAGTCAGTCAACCAGTCATGAACATTTCTCTTGGGTCATGGCTGTACGCACAAAACATCTTCAGGCCGCGACATGGTTGCGACAAGTTCTGTATGCGCAGCTCTCGGGATTCAAGATTCAGGTCGCAGGATTTGTTGACTAAAAGTCACAGATAGGATCCGGAAATAGTGGGTTGTGCGAGGCAAAAATAAAATTCTTTACTAGCACAAGAGAAAAAAAGCAGACGATAATGAACAATGAGATGCGTTTACTCTGGAAGTAATACTTCAGATAACTTTTTTCTTTGTTTCTGGGCTTCTGGCCCGCACTGGCTTGGCGTGGAGTTGCAGCCTGAGGCAGAAAACTAAACCCACGTCAAGTCCGCATTCATATGAACTGGTATCCGAAGTCGACTCTCTCGGCACTCCAGCATCGAACGTCCATGAGCAATTCCCGCTGATTCCGCTCACACAAACCTCCCATCATTCCGTTTATACCTTTTTAGCGATGCTACTTGAGAAGTAATCAATCCATCGTCCGTACATCAAGTATACCGTCCCCGAAAGGTGGCATCTTTCTATACTTCGCACGCCGGTGATACTACGCACGGATACTTTTTTACAATGTGGATATTACCTTTGGTAGGGTATTTGGGGGTGATCGTGGGTTTCTCATTCTTGACTTTGGCAATCGGTAAGAAGAACTCAGGATCCATTCAGAGGCTGTATGTACTGGCATACTAACAAACCACCAGCATCCGGCCTATACTATCTATCCGAACTCGTGGAAGAACACACGGTCATCGCCCGTCGCGTTCTAACTCGCTTAATACATGGCATCATCACGGCCCAAATCCTCCTCTTCCTCATCGACAGGCTCCCGTTCTCACTTTCCCTGCTCACCATCTTCTCGCACATCGTCTACGCCAGCAACCTCCGCCGTTTCCCCATCGTCAAACTATCCGACCCCCTCTTCGTGCTGTCCTGCGTCCTCGTCGGCCTAAACCACTGGCTCTGGTTCCGCTACTTCTCGAAGTCCCCCCCGTCGCGCGCGGGCAGCAGCAGCAGCAGTAACTGGCGCCAGCCATACTCGCAGTACCAGGTCGGCAGCGTCGAGAACATGCCGACGTTCACGGAGGTGGCGTCGTATTTCGGGCTATGCGTGTGGTTGGTCCCGTTTGCGCTGTTTGTTAGCTTGAGCGCTGGCGAGAATGTGCTGCCGAGTATGGGCTCGGAATATGCCACGGGCGAGCGTGTTTCGACGGCGGGGTTGGCATGGAGTAGTAATGCGAGTGCGAGTGCGAATGTCCCGTCGGCTGATGGAAAGGTCAAGAATAAGGGCATGGCGAAGGCTTTGGTGGATGGCGTTAGGGATTGGGTTGCTGAGAACGGTGAAGTGATGGGTTTCTGGAGAGATGAACGGACACGGAGATTCTAGGTCGTCTTTGTATAATGACCCCGGTTTCTTAGGGCTATATTAGATCTCAAGAGTGATACCATATATAATTGACCAAAATGTGCCTTATTGTATTTATTCAGACTAACAGACCAACAAAAATGGAAAGGATATCTATATACAAACGAATTACGAGACAAGTAAAGTAAAGAATAGCCGGCTATACAAGATCAGACCAAAAAGTACTAAACGAAGAAACATAACCCTTTAAAGCGGAAACATGGAAAGTGGTATAACGAAATGATGGAATGAATGGACCTTCAATTAACATTAAGATTAAGCGGCAACTACCAACCAAACCAGATGGGAGGAGAGCCAAGGGGGGATGGTGATGATGATGATGATGGGGTGGGTTTGCTTGTATATTCATCGTTCCAGGATCATACAACTCGTAATCCGTCTTGAAGGCCACGGACAGTGGGTGACAGGGAGAGCAAAAATGAAAAAGATAAAAAAAAAAAAAAAGGAACGAAGGGGGGGAATCAATATTGCAAATAGAACCAAAAAAGAAAAAAAAAAAAAAAGAAGAAGAAGAACAGAACAACAAAAACACTGAAACCGTGAGCGTATATATGTGGTCGAAACCATAAATGCACATAATTGCTGTAAAGCAAAACTAAACATGGCATGTCTTCCGTTCTTCAACTGGGCGAAATCTCCTTGTGTGTCTCGAGCGGATGCTCGCGTGAGCTCGTTGACTTCGGTGGTGCGTTCTGGTAGTTTTGGTCCATGAAGAGCATAGAACTCTCCCTCCTCTTTGCCTTGGCAGAGCGAGGGTCTCCCAGATTTGGATTGAGCATCTGATTTGTCGACCCTGCATTTATCGATGGGTAGTTATAATCGGTTGGGAAGTTTGGTTGTGCAGGACTGAACCCGGTATCATATTGCATCCTTGGGTCGCCGAATTGCTGGAATGTCGTTTGGCCGTAGGAAGCAGTGGCAGGTATATCCGAGAGCACCTGACGACGTGGTGAACGACCACCAGTGGCGGTCCTGGGACGTTCAACAGTCATCTCCGTCGTCCTTATATTATTCGATTCCGGAAGCTCATCGAAAATGCTCTCGTAGTCGGTGAGGAACATCGAGAAGACGGGCGCCGGGATGTTCAGCGTCGGGGCGAACACGATGCCCACATTCCGGACCGTCATCTTGTTCACATCGGAATTGTTGACGATCTCGATCAAGAATTGCGACAAGGCCCGTAGGAGAGTCAAATTTGGCTTCGGAAGTTGATGCACGAGGTAATTGAACGCCACGATTTTCCTATCCCGCTCATCGAGTTCTGAGAGAGGGAAAGACCGTTAGTATGGATGACACCCGAAATGATCTTACAAGGGTATACACTTACCAAGCACACGCAAGAACTCCAAGTGAAGCTCACGGGTTAACACTGTCGAAGGCAGCTCCCGAAGATACTGCTTGAAGAGAGAAGCAACGGCATGGACATCGTAGTACTGGTCTCCAGCAAGGAAATCGACATCGCCTTCGGTGTTAAAACGCTCCTTCAATGATTTAACGACAACATTGGATCCGCTTAGCCGGAAGATGCCCTCCTCCAAAGCTGCTTCTTTGGCGTGGAGGTATTCGATGCAGCGATAGACGACGGCAGGCAATTCTACATCAACCCCCTGAGGCGGACAGTGTTGCACTGCTTCTGCCAGCGGTATGCCAAAGACGGGTCTGATAAGCTCTTTTCTATCGCTCGGGACGTTGACCTGCTGCGCCTGAGTCTGACCGGTAGGGGATTCACGGTCTGCCTGTTGAAGTTGGGACGCAAGGTCCATTGAAGATCTCGCCCTGAAACCCCAGATGCTACGCTTTTTCTCTTTGTTGGCTGTAGCATTGGCAGCCTTGTTCGCCTTGTTCCCCCAAGCGCCTGCATCCTGGATCACTGCGCCATTCGTCGGCCTGGATATGACTTTCGATGGGTGAGGGGAGAGCGGTCCCTGTTCCGATGTCGTGTTGGTGGCGGAGCCTACTTCTGGAAAGCCCCACGGGCTGGCCGGAAATGTTGGTGACTTAAGCGGCGGTTTTTCAATAACTGACCCGAGAACTGGCGGCTCAGCGGGCACAGCATCATCAAAACTGAATCCCTGCACTGTATCAGGTCCGTCCGAACCCGGTGCATCGCTGCTGCCTTTCCCGTTCTTCTTGCTTAACAATTTTGGCTTCGAAGCGGTGTGGTTGCCGTTGTTGCTCGCCATCCTGGTGGGCGTTTGGGGCGGATCCTTCGGAATGCTTGAAGCGCTCGAGCTATCATTTTCGGGGGCAGGTCCCTCAACATATTCCAAGAGTGCCTCAACCCAGGCATCTCTGTCGTCATCACTCTCAGCACACAAGACATGCCGAACCAGGGCGGACGAATCCTTTTTCTTCGGCTCCAGAATAAGGAAAGCATGGCGGTATTGATTGTCGGTATCCTCATCCGAAGGAGAGGTGCTCTGAGGGGTCGTATTCTGGGATTGTTTGCCAATCTGGGAATTAGGGATTTTGATTGTACCCATATGAGCACCGCCTGGCGCTTCGAAATACCTGAGTTCGGGACCATGCAGGACGAAATATCTTGCTTTCCACCCACCAAAGTTCTTCCCTCTTTTGGTCAGATAGCCCTCCTTCCTGGGCTTTCCATCAGGCCCACGCATGATTTCGGACTTCATTTGGTTGTTGTTCTCCAAAAGGCTCGTTTCATCGTCCCGAGCCTCAATGGCATCGGATGTAAGGAATTGACAGATGACCAAAGCGGCGGTCTCGTCCATTGGGGTGTCAAGGAGAGTGTCAAAGTATGTTGTCAGGGCTGCGCGACGTGCATCAATCTTCGCAGGTGAATGGCCGCTGAATATGCTCCGGTCTGGCAAAGTGCCCGCAAAAGAGCACAATGGCCGGATCTGCTGGTCTAGCTCAAGTAGAGCTGCAATGACCTTTTCGACGCGCCACAGCTCCTTGTTGTTCGATCGAGAGATGACGCTCAAAGTGAAGACTGGTTCCTCGTCGGTGGGCCTAGGTGCCATATAACTGTTCCTTGAGGGCCGTAGCCGGGAAGACGAGACCTTGACCTCGATCAAGGGGAGGGCGTTGGGCGGGAGAAGTAGGTCGGGGTAGTTATTGGAAACAAACCCGCGAAAAATACCATCGTTTTCCAACTCGGGTGACATTGGGCTGTCTATCTTGACCGCAGCATCGATCGAGGGTATGGGCGGGTTAACGTTCATAGCGGCATTGGTAGACAGTGGTTCCCTTGACGTAAAGGGATTGTTCAGGCTACTCGTTGCTCGAGGAGAAAGCGCCAACCCTGAAAGATTGCCACTATCTGACGGTATCGATAGAGGAGTCAAAGCACCAGGAATCTCCTTGGGCATTCGAGGCATTGGGGAGCCGAAGGGACGATCCTCAGGCCTTGGACTGAGGGGTAATCCAGGACTTTTCGGACCGGATGACAGGAGGGTCTTTTCTTTCAAGGAGCCTGTATGTCCCATGCGAGGGCCCAAGACAGAGGCTAGGGATTCGGAGGGGCGATCAAGTGGCGGGAACTGTGAAGCCCCTGGCCGCGGGCTTGCTGGCAGACCAGTCCGCATTGGCGGCGGGTTGGGAGCAGGTAGGGCGGAGGCGGCCTGGGGATGCTTTTCTTCTGATACACTTCGGGGACCCTCCTCTATAAGAGACCCCTCCCGGTCTCTATCGTCTTCTTCCCTTGTCTTCTTTCTCCCACGGTCCGTCGGTGATGGGTCTTGCGCTGCTGGGACCATGTCCTCGTACTCCGATTCCGAGTCATCGGACTCCGGGTGCTCTACGATCGTGCCTCCGGCTTGTCCAAGTTTCAGAGGCGCCGGCGGTGGCTTCCGCATCGGCTGCGGAACTCGGTCTGGCTTATTCTTGGCTGGAGGATGATGGTTCGTTGGCAGTAGTAGTGAAGTTGGAATCCGCGAAAAAGCTTGGGCCAGGCTTCGACAATTCCTGCCGCAAGTACAGCGGTTGCTGAGAATTCTGCGATTCATGAACCTTGGCTTCGTTGTCAGCCATATCTGGGTTGTTGCCGGGAGAGACTCCTCGCTGGCCATAATCCTCCGCGTTGCTGCTGCCAGCGTTGCTGGCAGGGAGTGATTGATTCAGTGCATGGTTTTCCTGACGAGACGACGCCTGGGAACCGGTCGTCGTATTATCGTCTTCGCGACTCCGGGATTGACTACTTTGATCATTGTCCTTTGCCTTATTCCTGTATTTCTCCTTCTCCTTCAGTGCGCGCTCCAAGTCTTTATTCAGACCCAGAATGAGGGCTCGCTGTTTATCAACCAGTCTCCATAGCTGCGAATTCTGCGACGCCGCATGGTGCTTCTCTTTCAGGAGATGAATGATGACGGCCTCGGGGGATCCGGCAGCCGAAATCAGATTCCCAATATCCTCCTGGCTCACCGCATTGGCATTGAAGGTTGATTTGTGGGGTTGGGAAGCTGAAGAGAGCGACGAAATGGCAGAGTCGATGGACGACGTGCGGGGCATGACCCGATGCCCCGGGCGCTCACCAGCCATGGTGTGTAGAGAACTGATGGTGGATACGGGCGAGGGGGAGGATGTGACAGACTGGATGGAGTCGGTTGTATCGGAAATAGTACGCGATTTTGTAGGATTCACTTTCTCATCGGTCATATCCTTCCTATCATGATGCTGAGGACCGCCCAACAATTTCTTGTCTGCCGTCTCAGGTTGGCTGGATAAACTGGGACCGGCGATGGAAATTGGAGGAGCCGGGAACGCGGCATTAGCTATGTTGCCGGCAGGAGAGCGATTTTGAAAAGGCGAGGTACTGGCGGACGACCTCGACGACAGGGGACTATGAGACGAGCTTGACTCGTAACGACGAGGAGATTCGACCTGAACGCCTGTCTGTAGAGGAGAGGGAGATGGTTTGCGAGGCGCGGCGGCTGTGGCAGCCGAACCCGAGGAATGCGGGAGTTGCTGGTCAGGTCGCGGACCTAAGTAATCGCGGGGGATCAAATTCACCGGAAAAGACGGAGAAGAGGGGAGAGTCGCGGAAGCGGGTGCAGGTCTGGAAGCAGCGGCAGAAGAAGAAAGGGGAGGGGCAGGAAGAGGCGCGGAGGGAGGAGGATGAGGAGGGAGTGGAAGCGGTTGATAGTAATTGTAGTGATTGTGGTGGCTATGGGGGTGATGGTGGTCGGTGGTGGTGGTCCCTTGTCCATGTCGCCGGACCTGCTGCGACATAGCTCGTCTCGATCAGCGCGCGCGCGCGGGAGAGGAATAAAACGAAGCAGGAGGAGGCCAAGACCGGGGAGCCGTCCAGTATGGAACTACGACGGAGTACGTAGTAGTTACACACCCCCCACCAAAAAAAAGGGCGTTTATAAGTCGTCTATACGCACAGGACTGTATGTAGTCAGTTAAGAGCCCAGTCAGTGTGGGACAGGAGAGATGAAAG
This sequence comes from Aspergillaceae sp. MA 6039, assembly GCA_003004485.1. Taxonomy (NCBI): domain Eukaryota; kingdom Fungi; phylum Ascomycota; class Eurotiomycetes; order Eurotiales; family Aspergillaceae; species Aspergillaceae sp. MA 6039. The sequence goes on along the minus strand of PQMF01000025.1, from coordinate 98,314 downwards.
GATGACAGGGGAACGTTGATCCCAGACGATAGGCTGGGAGGCTGTGGGCGTTTAATTGAGGGACGAGAATTAGCCAAAGAGCACGTACCCTGAGTCGTGGTCGTAGTTCAGAAGCTATATATATAGATGACAATGGCTGAAGTTGAGAAAAAGAGAAAAGAGAAAAGAGAGAGAGAGAGAAAGAAAGAAAGCACGAGGCGGGATGTCGGGGAATTTCTTCTGGATATTGTGGTGCCTTTCTGCACTCTGGAGACGAGCTAACTAGTACTCTGAGTACATTTTAGAAAGAAACTTAAGGTATTATTACTCTGTATGTGTCCAAAAGGACAAAGATTGTTTAATTTTAATATGACTGTTGTGGGTTGCAGATGATGATCAGGAGAAAGAAAGAGAGAAAGAGAGAGATAGAGAGAGCAGGGCAGAGGGCAGAGAGGGAAAAGGGGGAGATTGCCCTATACCACGGATCCTGACGACTTTGTACAAGTACAGTATGCTTCATGCTGCGACTAAGCAACTCTACTGGACGTCTGGACTTTGGGTCTCCCCCCCTTTTCATTTCCTGCTGTTCAATTACATGGCATTAGTACGGGGTACTTGTATTCTGGTCGTTCCATGCGAATCTCGACAGTCTGGTCCCTGCACAACGCACTGTACGAAATGCTCCTCCTGACATAAAAAAGAAATAAGGTGCCCATAGCTCCCTGTCTTGCATCCATCTGTCTTGCTACTAGTACGGAGTCGATACCCGGTTAAGAGGCTGGCCCGCGTACGCTGTGCTCTACACTCTGCACGGACATCTTCAAAAGTCATCATATCATTGGATCATGAAAGAGGTATTGAAGTATCAAAAGAGAAGAGAAAAGGTATATACAAGGCATCGTGGTCTTCGCTCAGTTCTTTAGCGCTGGCCATGTCCGGTCACTGTCGCTGGCCTTAGCGCCAAAAAAGCAAGCAAGCAAGCAAGCAATCAATCAACGGCTTTTGCCCTGCTTTTTTCTTTTTTTGGGTAATCCACCATAACTACCGTCTATAACGCCCATCTTTTGACCCTAACAACCACCCTATATCCCGAGAATAATAATAATAGTAACCACCAATAATAATCCCTGTCAATCAAACGCCGCCAGAGCATAGTAGAGTCTGTTCCATATTATACCCCCGAACGGAGTTTACAGGTTCAAGCGATGTTCCCAGCCATTCCCATGAAGATGGCCTGAGCCGCCAGTTGGAGTGACCAAAATCCAACCTTCTTAAAGCGCCGCTTGCGCGCTTGTTCGTCTACCACATCATGCGCAAACGCATCATAGACCTGTTTATCATTAGCAAAGTTAGGGAGACACAATACTACTATTAATAATAAACTTACCGCGGCCGAAAGATCGTCCATGAGCCCGCTGTCAAAGGTCGTCCAACTGCCATCGAAATCACTAACCCGTTTGACAAGCCGGCAGTTGACAGGGATAAAAGTACGTCGCGAATTGATGTATGCAACGATAGGTCGGATGAGGGCGTTGTTGATATAGGAGAGATCCCGCGTAAAGATAGGAACGACAGCTCTTGCGTTGTTCAGATGGATCCGGAGATCGGTCACTAAGAACCGTCTGTCTTCGTGCGGAGCGTTTTCCTCGTGCACATTCCGCTGCTGCTGTGGCCTGGGATTTGCGTACCGATTGGACGTGACGGTGGCTTCCAATCGGTCATATAGGTCAGTCATGACCTTGGCCAAGCTCTCATCATTCTCAGCTGGAAACATGATATCCGCGACAATGTCGACGTTTCCCTCGTGGATCCAAGAAAACGGCCCTTGGACTCCACGGTTCAAATGGTCAACGTTCAACGCATCAACGCGTATCCTACTGTGCTTCCTCCACGGACTTGGCTTGCCGTCTTCTTCCAACCCATTGTCCAACTGCGCGCCAGTGTAACTCTGCGTTTGCCGAGGATGAATCGTAAACAAGGAATTATCGAATGAACCCGACATCATGTTGGCCGATAAAAAGTCGTAAAACAGCCATTGCTTTCTTAACTGGGGAAGATCACAGGAAAAGATGCTAACAGAGTATGGTCGGAAATTGTCGGGCTGGTAGATTGTGAGTAAAACATCGTCCATCTTGAAAGAATCGATCTCAAAGTCCCCGGGGTTGTGCTCGTGCCGATAGGACTTGGGGTCCAAGTCGACATCCAACCATTGGACATGTCTACGGTCAACGACCCCCCGAATACCCTTAACCTCGACGTCACGGAGTAGTCCTTTCCCATTGATCCACTTGGTAAACGACAGTGTCACATTGACTGTCTCAATAGACATGTCAAATTGGGTATAGTTTGTAACCTCTTCATCCGACGCCGGCCGTTGGACCGATCCATCCGTAATCGGCTGATCGCTGAGAGCCGCCGCCGCGGCAACAGCGGCAGCTGTCTTCGGCGAGCCTTTGCTGACATGCCCTGTTCCCTGTCCAGGTCGCCGGGACACAAAGACATTTTTGAAGGTGATGACACCATTCTTCCATTTTGGTACGATTGCGGACTCGAAGACGACTTTCACACCAGAAGACTTGGTGAGATAATTTCCAATCCATCCAGCCAGGGTTTCTACACATAAAATGTCAGTAATCAAACGAAACCTGACAGACTGGAGGGGAAATTAAAACACACCTTGTGCAAACACCGTGTTGATGGCAAGAATTAGTAGAGAAAAGAAGGTCGTCGTCCCCAATACAATCCAAACGATATGGCCTAAGACGACCCACGAGAAAAGTGCCGTGATCTCGTCAAAATTAAAAGGTCGAACACTCCGTATCGAGAACCACTTGAATCGGACCTTCAGTCTAGACCAGAAACCAGTTGCTGCAGCCAGAAGTTCTTCCTTGGAGGGTCGATGCAAGTTGGACATGTGCGGCAAACGGCCCATAAAGTTGCGGTTGAACGGCCCTAATTGCTGTCCATGTGTCGGACTTTCCGTCTTTGGGCTCTTCTCGTGAGTACCATCCCCATCTCGACCAACGTTCTGTGACTCAAGTTTGCGGTTATCGTGTTTAAGAGGAGCATCCCTAGTGGTCTCTGTCTTCAACCGGTCATCTTTGGTCGTGTGCACACCTCGCTTCCAAGCACTTGCGGTCAGGTTGCGAAGAAACCTCTGATCCAAATGATAGCTTCGGTGGGGTAAGATTTTGTCGGTACCGATGGCACATGTCGCTCCAGTTTCTACCGCTGATGAGCTAGGGGACATCCCAAGAGCAAAGAAACTTCCAGAAGCAAATCGTCTCGTAATCTGCGTCGTCTTTCGAGGAGAGAAGGATGACGCATTTCTAGCCTGTCGCTTGAAGATGAAGCCATATGAAGGTTGTGCCGTAGTACTAGCCGTTGCCGCATCGCACGTAAAAGGCAAGCGATTTGTTCGTATCGTGCGTCCAATCAATGGATTTGCAGCCTCCCAGAGGCTAGTGTACAGCTTCCGTCCAAAATTTACAGCCATAACTGCCGTCACATCCTGAACCTTTCGGCGAAGAAATGGGAAAGTGGATTTCTACAGAATCATCCAGAAAAAGCCTCAGCAGTTGAGCAGCTCCGAGGATGCGAGGATGGGGATATTGAAGTTGAATTCAGATGGAGGCGCGAGATCTTGCAGGCGAATTCAATGGCAAGGTGATTGATTCATTTGCCTGATGTTGGAACAAATTTCCATGAAATCATCCCGCACGGACGGGAGAGTTTGTTTTGTTTGCACCTGAGATTTATTGATACACCAGATTTTTCTCTCCGCCTTGATAGAAATTCGCGATAACGGATTTTATACATACAAGGTGCCCGTACATTCTTTCTCGTTGATATCAAAAGGGAGGCCGATCTATAGATAAAATGCCGGCACCCACAGCGCTTCTCAGGCGGCCCGAGGAAATGGCAACGACGGAGGCGTCCACCGCTGCCCCTCCAGCCGTAGGTTCGTCGAGACCCAGCGCCTCGTGCATGAAAGATTGGTGAATTAGACTAACAATTTCCAGAACAAGATGACGAAGTCTTGATCGATGCTCAAGTGCAAGCTGCGCTGGACCAACCAAGCCACCCTGCCGTTGCCGAGTCGGAGCAGGATTCTGAAATGCGCATCGACGAGGAGGGTCGTCCCCTCTTTACGCCGGAAACGAGTAGCAACAGCGTGTATCGTGTCGAGACTCGAAAAGTGCCCGTCCCGCCGCATCGCATGACCCCGCTTAAAGCGAGTTGGCCTAAGATATACCCTCCGCTTGTCGAGCACCTGAAGCTACAGGTGCGGATGAACATCAAAAACAAGGCAGTCGAACTGCGCACGTCGAAATTCACCAGTGACTCTGGAGCCCTGCAGAAGGGCGAAGACTTCGTGAAAGCTTTTACGCTTGGGTTCGACGTCGATGATGCCATTGCGCTATTGAGATTGGACGACCTGTACATACAATCGTTTGAGTTGAAGGATGTCAAGGGATCGCTGAACGGTGAACATATTGGTCGTGCAATTGGTCGGATTGCAGGCAAGGACGGAAAGACCAAATTTGCAATTGAGAATGCGAGTCGGACGCGGGTTGTCCTCGCGGACCAGAAGGTCCATATCCTCGGCGGATTCAAGAATATACATATTGCCCGGGAGGCTATCGTTAGTTTGATTCTGGGCAGTCCTCCGGTAAGTCATTGCATACATACATTAAAAGTCTCACAACAAGGACTGCTGTTGCTAACACTAGGGTAAACAGGGCAAGGTCTATGGTAATCTGCGTACTGTGGCTTCCCGTATGAAGGAGCGTTTCTGATTTGGGACTGCAAATTTCGGGTATTCTTTAATTTCTTTTTTCTTCTTTCCTCAGCATGACGATAACGGCGTTTAAAGGGTTTACGTGACGAGGGCTTGATTAAGATATGATGGATGTTATGATATTAAAAGACAAGACGTTTCCTGGCATATTCGTGTTATGGTTCTATGAATGAACAGATCTCATCAAATTAACGACACGTTGATGACCATGGTAACGCAATTCCCTAATCCTTCTTCAGAGGGGAGTAAATGTCCTCTATCCCGTCCTTCGTAACGATCAACATCTGAAGCCCGTCACCAACCTCAATATGTCTTTCCACGGCACTGGTGAATGCGTCCCGCACGAGCTGTTCGACCGTATTTCTTGGGAGGGGCTGCGGCTTCTTGGGCTCCAGAGCATGTCCTTCTCCGCTCCCAGGAATGTACTGGTTTTTGCAGCTGACTTGGTTGTCGAGGAATGGCATGATCAAGCTAGCACCAGAACCAGCGGCTCTGCATTGCTCTCTCTCGTACGAGCCAACGGGGTCGTAACTGTACAGCGCTCCTTTGCCCTCTTCATCCAAACCCGCCAAAATGGCCTGCACGTAGTAAGGGAAAAACCGCTTCTGGTAAAGGATAGTCGAGAGTCTCTGTGCACAAGCCGAAACAGACATATGCTTTCCATGCTGGTACCTGTACATCTTCACCACCGCATCCAGTCGTTCCTTGAGTGCATTGCCATCGGCAGCGAAGCCGACAACTGCTAAGAGGATATGGGCACCCTCGCCGGTCTCGGGATCACCGCCAATCTTGAAGACCTTCGGAACGTAACGTGAGTTGATGTTGAATCCCGCAACAGAGCGAGTATCACCGGCAAGAATCGCGAAATCGGAGCCTGAAATGCCCAAGGTCGAGCCGCCGTTGTCGGTATACCTAGGGACAACAAATCAGCTCCAGGATACTTTCACGAAATATGTCATCAAATCTTCCATCACATACGGGTAGAAACCATGTTGCTTGACGGGAGCAGCAGTTGGCTGTGAGAAGGAATATCCGACGGCCTCAGACTGAGGCGGCTGGTAAAACGACGTCATCTTTGGTACAATGGCTGGCTTTGAAAAGGATTAAAATATTGCCAAAGAGAGAGGAAAAGAAGTTATTCTGCTAACACCCAGGAAGTGATTCGACTTCGTGCGAGTGCTTGACGTGGGGAGGACTGGAGGGCTTGACGCTTGATGAGTTGCTCACTGACGCCGGTGCCGTGAAGCTGTCTCTTGCTTATCTAATGATACAGCTTCCCGCCGCGAGCTACCAAGAGTAGCTACTATCAATTCAAATACAAATAATTACTTACGGCCAGGACTTCAATTCACAAACCTCATTAGATTACAGCTCTCCGTCCCTGTTATTCTGCTAGTAATTATTCGCTTTTCAATCTTTTAAAAAAAGAGTACTTCTATTTTCTATACTGAATCACGCTTTCACAGCATTGGTGACTATGCTCGGACTTGGTGCGTATGAAAGCAGCAGCGAGGATGAGGGAGAAACCAAGACAATTTTGCCTGCACCGAAGGTACGAATCTTCAACACCTGGGACCATGTCAGCCTGCTAAACCATATTGCAGCCTGAGACCAAAGACCTGTCTGTTAAAGAATCGAAAACAACAGACACCAGTGGTATGTCTCCAGAGTGCAATACCCTCTGTTTCCAATTCTAATCGCGCATTCTAGATCAGGCGACAGTAGAGGCCGGAAGCTCCCTCCCAGAGGCAGCTACAAACGTGGAGCCAGCCGGACCTGTTCTTGGGCCGTCACAACCCCAAGGCCGAGAGGTACATCCAGCAAATGAGCCTACGCCCGATAGACAATCGTCTCCTTTTTCAACATCTCTCGCACTTATCCACGATTTAACACTGCCCCCTGTTCCGAATTTGGATATACCACCGTCTCCGCCAGGTTCTCCTGACCCTATAGCAAATGCCAAATTCGCCCACTTCCTGTCGTTGAAGAAACAAGGAACACATTTCAACGAGAAGCTTGCCGGATCATCATCGCTCAAAAACCCAAGTTTACTCCAAAAAATGATGGTCCATTCAGGAATTGATGAGCAGGCGCAATATTCTACTTCGTTACCACCCGACTTATGGGATATGTCCAGTCTGCCAACATGGGGCTACAAGGAGGAACTACTAAAGACGCAGCAAGATATCCGTCAGAGGACAGAAGAGAAGCGGCTTTCAGGCCAAAGAGACTCGATCGAATTCGTGCCTGGAGCATCTGAGGGCTCTGGTCGTTCAAATTTGCCGAACTCAAGGACCAAAACAAGCGCTGGCCGGTAGGTTTGCCTGGACGAATTGTGATCTCGCAGATTTCTGGACTTCGTAACCCCAAGCTCGAGATCCTTGGCAGCTGCAGCCTTTCCTCCTGTAACGAGTATCCCGCCATCAATTGTGACTGACGATAAGCTAAGGCCGTTCTACGAATATTAGTCAAATATCCATGGCTTAGGATCAATCCAAAAACATCACGATAGCTAATGCACGATGAACCCACAATCAGGGACTCGTATCTGTAGTAGACATATTATCAACTAATGCACAGTTCTAAATACAGATAATAGATTTTTCAGACTTGATTAGATAGAAGTGCACAAAAATCTCTTCCATACATTTATTCTCTCATGGGAATTTCGTTGGGCACGTGAATAAGCTCCGATAGGCGCGCGGAGGAGTTTCGCCGCAAGACAGAGCGGGACCATTGCTAACGTAACGAGCTCCGCCAGCTCCAACTACTCTTCAATACGTACCTAGCTTGGATCATTCTATCATAAACATTCGCATACTCTCCACGCATTGTGTTCATCTACCAAGGGCTATTGTACTATTTGGTATCATCTACGTTTCTCTACCGCAGTCTGATTCCAGTTATATCAGACACTCCGTTGTGCAGCATGAACCACTTCCCGGAAGCCTGGGGCCGAGTAAGAGCCAGTCTACCCTATCTTCGTGACCATATCGCTTATAGGATTCTCTTTTGAAGCCCAGAAATGACGTCTACGGATCCTACGATCACTCTTATCTACAGACAACTGGCCCTAAAGCTCACACGCAGTCACCTGCTGTGACTGGGACGTCGGTGGTTGCAGTCAAGTTCAATGGAGGTGTCGCGATTGCGACCGACAACTTGGGTACGGCACAAATCATGGAAAGAAAATGAACGTTTCTGACAATATTTCCTTTTTCACAGCGTCGTACGGGTCTCTTGCTCGCTTTACCGATGTTAAACGTCTTCGGACTTTTGGTGATTCCACTGTGATCGGGTTCGGCGGTGACGTGTCTGATATGCAATACATCGACCGTCTTCTGGAATCTATCGATATCAAAGAGAATTACTCGACTCACGGCAACATGCTTAATGCCAAAAACATCCATACCTACATGTCCAAGGTTTTCTACAAGCGCCGTTCCGACATCAATCCGCTTTGGAACCATATCCTTGTTGCGGGGTTTGATGGGGAAGGGAAGCCTTTCTTGAGCTCTGCAGACTTGCTTGGGACCACCTACTCGGCTCCGCAGCTAGCGACCGGCTTCGGTGCCCACCTCGCCGTTCCAATCCTTCGTCGAGTGTTCCCGGAGGACAAACCTATTGAGGAGGTCAGCAAGGAGCAGGCGGTATCGGCACTGAAGGATTGCATGAAGGTGCTGTTCTATCGGGATGCACGGAGCTTGGACAAATACTCGATAGCTGTTATCACGAAGGATGGAATTGAGTTGAAGGAGGATGAAAAGCTGGAGGCTCAGAACTGGGCATTCGCTGAGACTATCAGGGGATACGGAGCCCAGACCAGCTAGATTTCAAACTTCTCTATTTCATGTACTGTGGAAATCGAATAATGTGAAAGACGTTACGAGTCCAAAATCATATACATATTTATCCTGACACACTATTACAGACAGTACTGTATTGGGTAACCAAAAATGCACACGGCCTGCCAAGCAGTCTATCTACAGATCAGAGCTTAGAGCTTAGGGCCTGGCTTTTCAAAGACAACCCGGTTGACGCAGGATCCAACCCCATCCATCGAAACTTCAGCCACATCACCGTCCTTCATCCAAAGCTGGGGCTTGCGGCCCATGCCCACTCCTTGGGGTCTGTTCAAAGATGAGTGTGAGCAACAATACTCCCGGCCAGATATGGTCATACAGGGGAAACCACTTACGTTCCAGTGAAGATCAAGTCACCAGGCAACAAGCTCGTACCCTGGGAAAGGAACGAGATCGTCTGAGCCACGTGGAAAATCATGTCCTTAGTCGAAGAGGACTGAACAGTCTGACCGTTCAACTTGGTCGAGATATTCAAAGCGTTGGGATCGGGGATCACGCTCGTAGTCGCGATACCAGGGCCAAACGGAGCCCAACCGTCGAAACTCTTACCCAGGCCCCACTGCCCGCCACCACGCTTGATCTGCCACTCGCGATGAGAGACCTCGTTACCCACGGCGTACCCGAGCACATAGTCGAGGGCCTCGCTCTCCGGCACGTCCTTGGCCTGCTTGCCGATAACGATGACTAGTTCACATTCATAGTCGATCCCTTCGACTTCCTGCGCCATGTACGGCACGGGGAGGTCATCGGTGGGACCTCCAATCGTGGAGACGGGCTTGTAGAAAAGTATCGGGTACTTGGGAAGAGGGAGGTTGGACTCCTTCGCATGCTGCTCATAGTTCAATCCCAACCCGCGCACAGTGCCAATATCCTTCCTGTCCAGAGGCGCCAGGAGCGTCCTCACCTCGGCGATCTGTTCTGTGACCTGGTGCTGGCCGAAGATGTCACCCTGGATCACCTTGGCTTTGGTTGTTTTGGCGATATCACTGACGCCGGTTGGGAGGATGGCATCGCCGTAGTAAATCTGGCCATCCTTGGCTAGGAACCGAATCAGACGCTAGTATACGGTTCGCGATTCAAATATTAGCTCTTTCGGCACGTTTCCAGTGAAAGACTTCAAAACAGATAACGGATGGATAGTTTTCCGCGGGAATGCGCCGCCGTACATAGATCAATAGCACCGACTTACCGAGAAAGCAGGCATTTTCTAAGAATGCAGTTCGTCCAGTAAATAAATATATATATATATAGATATCAACAATAAGCCTTGTATTGTCAAGAGTGAAAAATGAACGTAAAGGAGCAAACCACGGAGTACATAGCTATCTACGACGCCATTTATCTGCAGCTCCTCGGTCCATGTGCTCGGAGAAGGACGGAGTTACGGAACCGATGATGTAAGATAGGCACTTCGCGTTTTTCATTTACTCGCTAGTAAGTGCGTACTGTACGGAGCGCAGTACTGTGCTTTGCCCAAAGAGATCATCGCCAAGTCTCGCATATTGTTCTTTAATTGACATCTATGGCCCGATTGTCAGGTCTTCAGCGGGAAGTTCTGTCGCTTTACCGAAAATGCCTGCGGGAAATCCGAAAGAAGCCAGTGGTGAGTGAGCCAGATGTCAGACCAGTCAAACAAACAGCTTGCTAATCAATTACTCTTCTGCGATAGGAATATAGAGGAAACTTCCTGGCCTTTGCTAGGTACGTTTAAAAACAGCAGTCCTTTCCCCGGCATTCAATACGTCGCGCGAATCGGTCGAGCCCGGATCTGAACTTAGCTCACCATTCGATGGCATTGACAGATCGGAATTCCAGAAGAATGCTACCGTCGGCAAGAAGGATTTTACTGCAGTCGAGTACCTCCTGCGCAAAGGGAATAGGCAACTTGAGATGTATTCCTCTCCCGGAATCCGCAATATTCGATAATGGTGGCGGGTGACAATGAAAAAAGGCCTCTTGGAATTCCAGGCCTTATTGCAATGGAATCCTAAGAGGTCTGCAACCACAAAAACGATCCATAGGTCTCTATAACGAGGCTTGACGGAGGGAAACGAAGCAATGCTGGACTTCCAGGGAAACCACGTGACCATGATGACCGTGATTCCCGAATGTCGCGGAAGGTTCTAGTGGGCTCCCGTAACATCGGACCCACATGAGCATTAGATCTTATCTTATCGTCCCCGTGATATCGAAGGCTCTTGAGGATTCGCGACATCTCTTATGGGTTACTGGAGGATTCTACTTTGGACAGTAATTGACCATGATGTAGATACCAGGGTTTTCTAGAATAGAGCTCGAGAGGTATATAAAGCTTGACTTACGTCTTCCTCAATCAACTTGTCTTCATCAAATCATTCATTTTAATAAACACACTGTCTTCTGACAAAAGCAAGCAACCTCTCATACCCTCATACCATCTCAAACTTGCCAAGATTACTTTCATCTGTTCCTACCTTCTAGTCCAATCCAAAATGGAGTTCGTCCCGTGCTACCAGGGCTACGCCAACAACCTGTCTCCTCTGTTCCACTTGTTGGACGACTATGACGTCCACCGGTCGAGCCGTCCGAAGGCAAACAGCCACCAGCACCACCAGCACCGTCACCAACCAGTAGCTGTCCGCTCGTTCACACCCAACTTTGACGTTCGCGAGCTCAACGATGGCTTCTACCTTGACGGAGAACTTCCTGGAGCCGACCAAAACAACATCGAAATCGAATTCTCGGACCCTAATACCCTCGTGATCAAGGGCCGAGTGGAGCGAAACTACAACAACACCAACTCCGGCGAGAAGAACACTCAGGCCGACGAGCAAAATACAGACGACGCTTCATCTAACAAATCTTACCAGGCGACAGTCGAAGATGAGGAAGATGAAACCTCCATCTCTACGCCGGCCAAGCCCTCTACCAAGAGGACTGTTGCCAACAAAGAACACCAGCCAACCTACAAATACCGGGTCTCGGAACGATCTGTTGGCGAATTCCACCGAACCTTCACATTCCCTACAAGAATCGACCAAGACGCGGTCAAGGCTAGCCTGAGGAACGGAATCTTGTCACTGGTTATTCCGAAGGAACCAGCTCCAAAGATGAAAAAGATCCGGATCGAATAAAAAAAGCCATAATTCATTCGTACGTCGACTTTGCTATCCCTCTTGGCTTTTCGGGGATTTTTCCATGATACTGCTTCTTTGGTTCTTTCAACAGTGCATATATGCATGAGGGCGTCATTTGAGTTTTCTTACAAATCGTCCGTGGTCAGTTGCATACTCGATTGCATGAAGCTATTGATTCTTGCGAACTGCGAACAATGGTTTCCTTGCGCCTATTTATTGAAATGATTTATAAACTATTGCATGTACCAGTAGTCTCTCGATCTGTACTAGTTAACGATACTATATTAATGTGATATGATCAGCTTGGTTGCTTCTTATATTAGAAACTTCTTTCGCAATCCTGACACCGTACTTCGTAGATCTTGAATCCTAACCATACTCTGGAGTCGTAATACCCCATAACCATAACCGTAAATATCTGATACAAAACCTAATGCAACCCGTGCATGGGCCCAGCCGCTCTTACTTACCCACTGCCTCTACTCTGTACAACGAGGGACGCGGAGTACGACAGACACGGACTCACGCCCCAGATGGAGCATCGCCACGCTTGAGTATGTATACCTCCATGCATGCTGTGTATGTTAAATATAACAAGATTTTCGTGATACACACACAACCTTGGCACGCATTATCCGGACGCGACAGGATACAACCCAGATAATGAAGACATGCTGATTGAAGAAAGCGGCAACAACATCATTCCCACACGCCTCTCTCTCGTGCAAGACGGCGATGAATGGACTGATCGTGATTGCGACATCCCATTTACATGCTACGCCTTCGTTGGAAGATCCTGCAAAGTTTGCTAACTGGAACCCTGACTTTACGGTTTCAACGCAAGTTTTTCGTGAGCATTATCTGGACTTCAACCTGACGGATAGCTTTCGGGATGAGGCAAATAAAAAAACCGTCTCTCATTCCCGTCTTGATGACCCAGCATGCCCACTTCGGGGCGCTAAGAAAGCCAGGGGAAAGCAGATGACGTCCAGAATGAAGAAAGATAGGGTCATCATTGGCACTGCTGGCCTAGATGAGAAACTCCATCCAATGTTGCGAAGTCAGGGTTCATAGTTTTCTACCATGAAATCCCTTTTAGACTGCAACAACGTCGTTAATGTCGTTGATCGGACTCCTTGCCTACACAACTCGTAGTTACTCCATCGATAATGTGGCAAGGGCGACGGTGGAATCCCAATGGATACTGATAGCGATTGAGACCAGTGTTTTCATCAATTAATAGTGATTCTGCCCATACCAGATGTGACTTGTTGGTTTTCTCTTCAATATCATGGATAGCTGCTATGAATCATTAAATGAGCAACAGACTCAACAGTCATTATGCCTGCATGGCAATATTTAGGTATCAGTCTTGGAATTACTTGAATATGGCCTATGAGTCTATATGCGGAAATAGGGTTTTTTATAAGATTTTCCTCTCCTATAACTTTCACTTAGCATCGCAAAGTTGGGGTCTGCGTTATATGCATTTGCAAGCCCTACTCCTTTCTCCGCATTGATCGCAGAGTAGATACGATTTACGCTTCTCTACTCACGGAAGACTAGTGTAAACAGATTATAAGGTGATAAAATTACATTTTAGGTACACTTCTTTGCCCCAACGCCGTAAAATCAAACTGCCGCGACAGAACCAACAGGGGGTATATCCAAAAAAAAACGAATGAAAGGCTGGTCAGGAATCCCCCTCTCAACATAAGAACATCATATTAAACAAAACATACACTGCAAATTTAAAGAGACAAGGATAACTTTTTGTACATGTACATATATAATATATGTATATATAGGCATAAAGGAATGGAAGTCGTGTCGCATAGCTTTTTTCTTTGGCGTGGAGACAATCAATGAAAAATGAATGGCGAAGTTGGGACATAAAGGTTTTGTTGTTTGCGAGGTCTCGGAGCCTTTTCTCGTTGGCAGTCGTCAAAGTCCTCAATTCGAGATCCCTCATCAGGGCTTTCGTGCGTAGTCACAGACTCTCTCTCTTCCACGGTTTCCATCTGACCCATGGAAGGAGATTCAGGAAAGGACACTTCCATACCTGGACTCTCCAACCAAGTTTCAATAGAAAGCTCGTCTTTCGATTGAAGAAATTGCTCAGCCGTCATATAAGCTCCGAGACGCTCTTGGGTTTTGCCCTCCGCTGCTGATCTGCGGGTGTTTTGCCTTTGGAGCCGGCGGTAGGCGAAGCTATTGTAGCACGGCGCGCCCGTGTCGAACCGACACCGATTCCGGGGGAAAGGCATCTCCATGGTATAAGGGGATTTCTGCTCACCAAGGCTGGAAGCTGACATTGACTTGCAGGGCGATACTTTAAGACCCGAAGGTCTCGTACCATATCCATTCACGTATGAGCAAGAGAATTGGCATTTATTAGCATCGGCTCGTTGCGCTTGGTGAGAAAAGAGCACCTCGCCACTAGGGACACCAAGTTCAAGCCCGTTGAACGGCAAACAGGGCTGAGCAGAGGATACAGCACGTCGAAGCCCGCCGGAAACTGCGAGCGAGAAGGGCCGCGAGTGACCATCCGACTGTACGCATTGCGGTTCGGACGAGTGACTTGAGTAGCTGTCATACGAAGACGAATAGGTGGAGGCTTTTGAGTCCCTGAGACTCCGGTGGCGTTGTATAGGAAGCCCGTTATTTGAACCGGACAAGCGCCGCTCATCTAGCTTTTCACAATCTTCGGAGCCGCCTCCAGTAGAAAGATTGCAAGAATCCCAAGAGTGTCGGTCCATCCGCTGAGAATCCGTAGATGCCTTCGCAAACTTCTGCGAAGAGCGCGTAGACGTGGCAGAACTATAGCCACTATCAGCTTTGGCAAGCAGCTTCGAAGGCCTCTTCCCACTAGAGCCTCCAGCGCTTCCCCGTTGGACACCTGAACCATCCTCAGTTGAACGTTTTTCGTTCCTCCCTTCATCACCTTGCGCAAAAAAGGGCACATTGGTTGGAAGCGTCGTTATCGTTGGTGATTTTTCAAAAGACAATGGACTGATGGGAACATCAACTTGTCCCTGAGAGTCAGGCAAAGGGGGTATTTTTGGCGCAGAATCAGATTGTCCACTGCTCGCCGAAACCGGTGTATCTTCAGATGTCACTCTATTACCGGTCTTCTGGCCGAGGGGACGATCCAGAGCGGCTTCTTTGTTGATAGAATCCTTCGCGTGATCTGAGCCAGACAACTCCGTTGGGCGCAAATCTTCAGACGAATCACAAGGCATTTTTGATCGATCGCTGGGACACGGAGAACTGGAGCCATTGACGACTCGCAAGGAGCCCAACTTGAGCGCGCCTAAGTGGGTATATTGGAAATCATTTGGAGTGTCCGGCCGAGCAAAAGTAGCTGGCAAAGAAGGCCTTACATTCGAGTCTTCTCCCTCAGGCAATGGCGGCTGCACTGATTGTGTTTTCTCAAAGGCTCTGTTGGATCGGGCTTCCTTCGGTTCTTGACGGGCTGGCGGCGAAAATCCCCTGGCCGACTGTTTTGACGATCTCCTAGTAGCAACCCCAGGTCGCGTGAGAAGAGATCGTCGACGAGTGACGGAAAATCGCTGGTTATTCACCATGAAGTACGTATTGGAAGACGTAGCTTCTTCAAGCTCATTTTCGTATATGGTACTGCTGGTACCCTGGGGAGCCGATTGGAGTGAGTAGGTTCTTATCGGTTGCCTCGGAGAAGAAGAGGACAGGGAAGAACTGCGCCAGGCATCTGGATGATAGGAAGCCCGTCGGGATGCTTGAAGAGAAGGGCGCCTGCTTGCGGGCAGAGTGGTGGAAACTGAGCTAGGGATAGCATAATAGTCACTGTTGTGGCTTTCTTCAGCAATTGAATCGCGTGCGTTACAAGACACTCGTCGTGGTGGTGGCGGCGGTGGTGCCCGGACTTGGGGTGTCGTGGAGGGAAGCGACTGGGACAAGCGATCATCTCCTTCAGCGACAGATCGGCTAGCCGGCATAGAAGACCCATTCCAAGGATCTTTCCATGAGGCAGGGCAAGGTGAAGCTGGTGAATTTACCTGCGAGACTGCAGGAGGGGATCTCGAGCTCATAGGGCTGAGACATGCTTTATTTGTCAACGGCTTCGACAAACGATTGGCGCGACGGCGTTCAGCTCGACTTGGAATGGATTGAAGGTTCCCCATGGTTCCAAGGAATCCAGGATACTCAATCGAGCAACCCCCAGCAACAGCCGACCCAAGGGGTTCTCAGACAGATGGGTAGAGTAACCGGATCGTGAAACCGCAAGGAGTCATCAATCAAGAATTTGGACAGTCGAACACCTGGATACAGAATACTGGAAGAAAAAGAATACACTGAAAGCCAACCCTATGGAATATCAGAGCAAAGAAATTGACATGGCACAGAGGTAAGAACGAGGACGCCTAAAACCTATACAGAACATGAAAACAGAAGACAACGAAAAGGAAGAAAAAAACAATGAACCCATATGGACTCCCGAAGTCATGAAGGGAGGAAAGCAGAGGCATAATAAGGGCAACCAAGGGGCCAGAGGCCATGTTGCCCGATGGTTTAAGAACCGCAATGCACGAAACACTTCAACCAGACGAATGCGTAGTGATCCACCGGTAACTGCAGCGAGTATGCACGATCGACAACCGCGGTCGACCGAGAAGAGAGAACGCCATGGAAAGGGGAAAAAAGTCATTGTGGATCATGATGGCGCTGTCACTGTCGCTGTCGCTGTCGCTGTTGGCTGTTGACAATGCTGTTATTGCAAATGTTCCTGCTGCTGAGGCGCAATGATGAAACCTAGCACGTAGTAGCCATCGGGCAAACCCATTGCAATTCTTCACTTGACACCTATCCACATACACGGGCACTGAACGAATGCGGCACCGAATTTGCCAGATTGCGCCCCCGTTTCATCCAGGACTTGCAACAGACCGCGCCTTGGTGGTGACGGAGGACCGCAAGCAGTAATAGCAGTAGGACGGATGCATCCACGGCCGAAGATACATGATTATTATGTAGCTTGTACTCCGTGATAGCCAACGGACAGCCTCTGCAACGCTAGAAATCAATAGACTCACGACAGAAATATCCGAAACGCGACGCTGCTGCTGGGTGGTGGTGGTGGTAGTGCTGTTGTCGCTGCAGCAGAAGAAACGATTGAATCCTATTGCGCGTCTGGGTTACCGCATTCGGAAGTCAAGTGACCTGACCGCCGAGTGGCTGCTTTTCCGTCTGCGTTGTTGGACCAGCGAAGCGTCGTGTCTACATATCACCGTCAGGCCCTCGTCTATCCCTTCTCAGATCTTTTCGCTTGGGCTTCAATTAGTCCCATGGTACGGGCGTTGGTAATTATTTGGTTGCTTTACGCACACCCCTTCCCGTGAACAAATCGAGTCGGGTCCTGATGTGGTAGCCTGGCAGGAACTGGCAGGGAGTACCACGGATGGGTAATTCTGCAGAAGGATTCTTAGTGAGCGCAGGTGGAAAAGCAGTC
Source organism: Aspergillaceae sp. MA 6039 (assembly GCA_003004485.1). NCBI lineage: Eukaryota > Fungi > Ascomycota > Eurotiomycetes > Eurotiales > Aspergillaceae > Aspergillaceae sp. MA 6039. Next base: position 81,067 of record PQMF01000025.1, on the reverse strand, counting down.
TGGCAGGTTGCTCTTGCTGACGCATTTACAGCACTGGGGGGCGTCACTTCTGTCGGTCAGTAGTCTGCGTGTGCTGTGAGGCGTAGATACACCGCGTCTTGACCAGTCGTATTGCGCTTTCGGAGATGGCCTCTCTTTCGTCTTCCAGCCTGAACCAAGGGTCCCTATCGTCTTTTCCTTTCCTGATGCCAGGTGAATTCGAGCACGCGTGTCGCGTTTTCTGTGATCGATTCAACGCATGGCAGATCGCGGATCCGGAGGCTTGGTTGTCGATTCGCTTCGTGCATCAACAGGGAGTACGTCCTCCACCTTCTTGCCTTCCTCGACATCCATACATGGGATTGCCAATACAGGGCGCAGAAACAAAATATTAGAATTACTGTTAATTTGGTTGATTGTCCGGCCTACTAGACAAATGATTCGGTGCTCAGATTATCACGACGTATTGAGGATGCCCGTGCTCATCACCAGGAAGATGCAGCATTGCACGAGTTGGAAGAAGCTCCTGAATATGATCCTGTCCGTGAACAGCTGGGCCCCAGCACTCTATTTGACCTTGGCAACTTCTGACAGCCACAACCAGGAAGCCCTCATACGCGCAACCGAACCCAACATGTTACATGTAGATTATGACATCGTTCTTTCTCCCACGTACCAGGTTCCTGCCCTGTATTTCACGTTACGATGGACAACCACCAGGACCCGGTGGTTGGAATAGACGGGGTTTACCGGTACCTGGTGCCTGAACAGTACCGAAAGCAATTGAAGAGTGTCGGTATTATGGGTGGGATCAGTTTCGACGTAGGTGCATGTGTTTTCGACTCCAGAACGCTTCACAGCTCACGCTCGTAGTATCATCCAGTATCCGGCGCACCAGCCTTTTTCGTCCATCCTTGCAATACCGCAGATGCCATGAGAAATATCGCAAGTGACCAGAATATGACACCCGAGACGTACCTTCTCATCTGGCTCGGGTTGGTAGGGCATTGCGTTGGTCTGCATATGCCACCAGAGCTTTTTGTGACAGAGGCGAATGCAAGAAACCCAGAACACATCGGGTAGCAAACATTGAAGCCAGAGTCAAAACATTTCCCTCTTTGTCTTTCTCTCCCTTCTCTCTGCTCCCCTCCTCCTCGCCTCAAGCCGGCCGGTAAAGGCGTCTTACAATCGAGTTATAATCGAGTCAACCTAATCCTCATCTGATGACGCTTCCATTGGCACGTCACTATCCTCATCCATCGGCGCCTCCTCTTCATCACTTTCTTCCTCGCGCTGTCGTTTAACCCCATGAGCAGGCTCTCCATTGGCGCCACCAGCGGGCGCTGCGGGCAACGCCGCAGAGCCTGGAGGATGGCCAAATATCGACTTTTGAAGGTCGGTGGTAGCCGGTGCAGCAGAGGGCGCGGTTGCTGCCAAATTGTACGTGCCGCGTAGTCTAGCAAGGACGTCGGAAGTTCCCTTGGCGTAGGTGATTCTCTAAACACATTAGCTATAAATAGGCAATCCTATAACCTAATAGTGACGTTGGGAACCACATACCATCTCTTTACCAAAGAAGTCGAACCCCTGAAGAGCCCGCATCGCTTGCGTGCTAGCCTGGATATCTTTGAACACGATATGGGCCTGACCACGCATCTTCTTGGTTTTCATCGCAACGACATCCAGAACAGCTCCGTATGTAGAGAAAAGGGTATAGAGCGAGAGTCGCAAGTCATATTTTCGGAGCTTATCTGGTAGGTTGGTACAGTATAATCTGCGACAAATGTTAGCGTTTTCTGAAATTGACACTTCCATACCGTTGGAAAAGAAGAAGACTAACGTTTGGCTCGGAGGGGTAGTTCCAGAAGCTTTGCCCTGGGCACTACCACCACGCGTCGGCATTGATTTTGTAGCCATTGCCCGAAACCTGCGATGTAGGAAGGGTGAAATGTGACAACCAGTAGATGTATTCCGCTGCAGAAAAGAAAGATCGGATTGAGTAGAAATAGAGGAAGTAGAAGTCTTAAGAAATAAGAAAATAGAGTATGCCCGAAGGCGCTGGGATTGCTGCTTGTCTTGTGTCTGCTTGTCTACTGGGCATGTCGCGGAGAGAAAACTACATGGACGTCCTAGAGGTCATGTGATACATTACCTAATCTTACGGCCCGCGTCATCGTCCTAAGGAGTTACTTACGGGGGATTCTCCCCGCTGATACCTGCTAAGTAGACACTCCTATCCATTCAATAACGACAGTAGAGAGCTACTCCTGTCGCCCAATTCCACAATGGCTCACCCCGAAGTTCACCACCTTTTTCACAATCCCATTGCCGACCACTCGTTCTCGTCCGACAAGCAGACACTTGCTGTTGCGCGGGACAGCAATGTGGAGCTCTACCAGACAGCAGGCGGCAAGTTCTCCTTGACCGATGAGCTGAAAGGCCACGAAAAGACTGTTACGGGTGTTGATGTTGCACCTAACAGCGGACGCATCGTAACCTGCTCTCAAGGTAAGTATATTCCATAGCAGGTCCTCTGCCAGCTAGTTCGTTTGCTAACCTCCACATCACCACTCCAGACCGTAACGCATACGTTTGGGAACGGACTCCTTCGGGCTGGAAACCGACTCTGGTCCTTCTTCGAATCAACCGGGCCGCAACGTTTGTGCGTTGGTCCCCGTCTGAGAACAAGTTTGCTGTTGGTTCGGGAGCTCGTGTGATCGCGGTATGCTACTTCGAAGAGGAAAACGACTGGTGGATTTCGAAGCACTTGAAAAAGCCAATTCGGAGCACCGTTACTACCCTTGCCTGGCACCCGAACTCGGTGCTGCTTGCTGCTGGATCGACCGACTCTCACGCTAGAGTCCTCTCGGCCTTCATCAAAGGAGTTGACTCCCGCCCGGAGCCGAGCGCTTGGGGAGAGCGTCTACCGTTCAATACTATCTGTGGTGAATTCCTGAACGACTCGGCTGGATGGATCCATGGGGTGAGCTTCTCCCCCAGCGGAAACGTGCTTGCCTTCACTGGCCATGACAGCAGCGTCACTGTCGTGTACCCGAGTGCCCCTGAGCAACCTCCTCGAGCCATGTTGAACATTCCCACTCGCCTTTTGCCCCTCAACTGCTTGGTTTGGAACGGCGAAGAAGAATTGATTGCTGCTGGCCACGTAAGTCTACTCTGCTGCGATATCTAAGCTATGACATCAGTGTATAATTGACGCTCGGGTGTATAGGACTGCGAACCATATCGCTTCAGCGGCAGCGAAAGCGGATGGCAGCTTGTTGGGCCAATTGAGAAAAAGTCTGGAGGAGGCGGAGGGGCGCGTGAAGACACCGCTCTCAACATGTTCCGTCAGATGGACCTCAAGGGACAGACTCAGGCCGATACCCAGCTCAAAACCGTTCACCAGAATACCATCAGTACCATTCGTGTTTACGATGAGGCGAATGGTGAAGCCCGCAAGTTCAGCAGTAAGTAGACTTTCATATCTTCCAATTCGAGGGTCACCACTGACGCTTCATGATAGCTAGCGGAGTTGATGGCCGTGTGGTCATTTGGTCCATTTAAACCGGAGGTGGTACTTGGGCGATAACATGATAGAACTGTTTATCTACAACGAGCAACTGAATATACCTTTGTGTAGTGTACATAATGATCATTCTGCCGTAAGGACTTTGTTCATTTGTTTAATGTATTCGATGATGGATCTAACCGGATGAGGAATAGCACTACTTCCCCGGATTTCAGCGATCCACGTCACGGGGGCAGCTTCCTTTGCGCACCCGCCGAGTATTTCACGGCAGCGACTACTACGATGCGTTGTTCGTCCTTGCAGCGTGGTGATACAACTATGAGCTGTGGCAGAGGAGTTAAGTAAACAATAGCAACCACTCGACAATGATCTGGCCTGCGAGATCCTCCCTCTCTTTCCTGCTCACCGTCATTTCTCTCCTGGTTGATCTCACCCTCGCCGGTGTCCTCGATCCTAATTTACACAGCCAGACGAATGGGATCCCTTCTGAGCTCTTTAACTCTATCAGCGACCTAGCACGTCTTGCTGACATCTCGTACTGTGTCGGGTCGTCGGGGATTCAGCCTCCGTTCCAGTGTTGGAAAAACTGCGATGAATTCAAAGGCTTTGAACTGGTGACCGTGCGAATCCCCGTTCCCCCAGCGTTCTCTCCCAAAAACAACTGACTTCGATGCTGACTCTTGCTGTTTACTACTATATACTAGACATGGGAGACCGGCCCTTTACTCTCTGACTCATGCGGCTACATCGCACTCTCCCATCCGCCCTTTCCCAAACGAATCATAGTAGCGTTCCGTGGCACCCATTCGATTGCAAACGTATTAGCCGATCTATCCGTTGCCCCGCAAGAATACGTGCCGTATATAGGTGATCCTGACCAGGACGGAGATCAAGCAAGAAGGTCACGACGGCGATGCGAAAACTGTACCGTCCATGCTGGATTTCTGAATTCGTGGCACAGTGCGAGGCCAACTGTCCTCCATAATATATACTCAACACATAAACTTTATCCGGACTATGAAATGATCGTCGTTGGTCATTCGCTTGGCGGAGCCGTTGCCGCGCTGGCGGGGGTCGAGATGCAACTTCGCGGCTGGCAGCCACAGGTGACGACATTTGGTGAGCCAAGGGTCGGTAATAAACAGTTTGTTAAGTTCCTTGACGAGGCTTTTGCTCTCAACGGCTCACAAGGGGGAAATGATGGAGGAAATAATCGTTCTCGGATGAGATTCCGCCGCGTCACTCATGTCAATGATCCTGTTCCTTTGCTTCCTTTTGACGAATTGGGGTATAAAATGCACGCTGGGGAGATTTACATTTCCAAACAGGACCTTCCTGCGTCGAAGTCGGATCTTAAATTTTGTGACGGCGATCAGGACCGGCGATGTATTGCAGGTGCAGACGAAGCCCTGGCATTACTGCGCGAAGGGTTAGACCAAGGGCGTCATTTCACTGGAGACCGCCATTCTCCGGATCAAATTGTCCTCTCTAGCAATGGGAAGCCTCAGTACGCTCTCGACGATCAGGATTATGATCAACATCATTCAGGAGTTTATTCAGGATGGGATCTCGTTCCTCCGCAGTATCGACTGTGGGAGCTTTTTTTCTCGCATCGGGACTATATAACGCGCCTGGGGCTTTGTTATCCTTCTCCATTACTGACTATTGGTTGATTGAGATGAGGATGGTTTGACTGCTTCGCATTCCTGCCTTTGTATCCTTAGCTTTGAGGTAGAACACGTATCAATTAGGGCTGACTTCATGAATACTATACATATTGACCAAAAGTTCATTAGACATAACCTCGTATCTAAGCCACTACATACTACTGCCTCTCACTTCCCAAACTCGGGACAATGACCGGACCATATTTGGCAACACTCGGGTACAGTCCATCACCCTGTACCATGAAATCCACCGCAAGATTCAACTTCCCAGCACCACCACCGGTACCATTAGTACCACCCATCTGCCTATGGGCAGAATTGACCACCTCGGGATCATATGCGACAACAGCGGCATAATTCCTCCTTCCCATCAACTTTCGATACTCTCTGGGCTGACCGGTGACATCCGTCTGGAAGATCTCCAACATATCTTCCTTGGTATCGGACGACTGGGAAGCGGGCGAATTGGACGAGCGGCGGCCGTTTGCGGGGACGTAGAGCGGTTTGTTACTGCTGTGGAGGAGCTTGAGGATGTACGAGGGCGGAGGGCCGTTGACGACAGACGAGGAAATTAGTTGGTACATGGTTTTGTGGTCGGAGGGATGGGTAGGGTCGTGGACTAGGCCGGCGCCGCAGACGTTGACGGCGCCGGAGAGGAAGGTCATGCGCAAGGACTTTGACTGGGCGATGCTTTGGAGGGTGCGGATTAGGTAGGTTCGTTCGAGATCCTGGACAGTGTTTTCTTATTAATTATCCGGAATCCGATGATGTATTGGGGTAAAAGGAGTAAGTACCTTTGATTCATGCGTCCATTGATCTCGTAGTTCGTCGAGAAGATCAAATTCGCCAAATGGGCTCAATACCCCGCCCATCAAACCCGATTTGCCCACGGCACGCTTGACAGAGTCAAACCCGGAGCCAACCATATCCTTGGCGCCAACCACGCCGGCTACAGAGCTGGTCACCTTCCCGAGAACGTTGTATGCACCGGTAACCGTCCGTTTGCCAGTGGTGACAGTTTTTGCGATGTGTTCTGCTGTCTCGAGTCGTGGGTAGATAATAGGTACGGAGAGCATCCATAGACAATGCTGCACTGACTGTGGTAGCATGGCAATCTTGGGGAAGATACCCTGATATGTTTGACCGGCCATGACTTGATGTGGATTTCGCTCTGAGCGGCAGTCCGGACCAACAACCACCACTGCCGGGCCCAGGTATTTGACAAAGTGCCAGCCTGTTCCGGTAACCGTGAATAAATCGCTTTCGGATCTGGCGCTGTGGAGGATGTCGACGGTCGTGTGATGCTGGAAGAGCAGATACATATCAATGCCGATCCGGCCAATATTCTTAAACATGTTTGAGAATTGCATATGGTCAGGGTACGAGCCAAAGCCGTCAAAGCTGGAGTTGGTTAGTTGGGGGAAGCTCTCATTGAAGACGACGGTGGAAGAAAACTCACATATCATGATCATCCAATTGGCAGATATAAGGAATCTGGGCAAATGACTCCCTCAGAAACGGCTGATCGAAGTGACTGGTGTAGTAATGAAAGTACGCATGGGAGACATCTTCCTCATGCGCTGCGGTCCAGGGAAAATTCTTCCTTGCTTCTTTACCACTGATCACCAGCCACTGCCTCAAAGATGGAATTTCTTTCCACATTCGATCCGCATAAATCTGGCCTCCCAGGCACAGTTGAGTGTGGAAACCCCCTATCTCAGTGTGTTTTTGCATAATGTCCCTCCACATGACTCCTACGCCGCCAAGACGAGTTCGATCATTAGCGTTCACGCCGAGCGAGAAATCATTTCCAGATGTTGTGATAAAGCGCCAATTAGTCTCGTACCGGCCGGCAACCAGAAATTCGTACCGGGTGCAGCCCAGGTGTGACGTGATAGCATAGGTCCACTTCGCAGGCCCAGTCTCCTCCATTCGCAGGTCGACATCATATCTGTAGAACGTCCATCGCTGATGAACGGCGATGTTGACAGCTTTCAGTTGCCGGGGATTGGGCGACAGATCGACACTCTGATGGATATGAATTGTTGGCGGCTGCGCGGAATCAGTAACCAGTAGGATAGATCCGAGCCAAATGCCGTCCTCTACATCCATATTAGTGTATCGAAGATATGGACCAAAATATACACCGTTGGTTGGTGCAACTTTGTACAAGTCAACGCCGCTAGAGGGAGGAGGACCAGCGAAACCAGTCATAGCGGGGGACTGCAAGCTTTCAAAACCTGGAGTCAGAGGCATGCCAGGTGATGCCAGAGGTTTGCCAAAAGCCGATAAAGCGGGCGAAGCAAGAGGATGGCTGCTGTATATGCTTCCCACCGGTGACAAGGGTGTATCGTTCAAATTCAATGGCGTTGGACCCTTAGGGAATTCCCACTGGGTTGATTGAGTCGGCAAGTGGATATAATAGTACTGGCCGGAGTTGGAGTCTAGATGCGCTATCCAGCCCTCTGGCAGTGGCGGAGGAGATGCTGGAGGGATACCTGACGGTGCTGGAGACGCGCTGGTCTGCGAAGGCTGTTGAAAAATGGCTTGTTGTCCGTTCTGCAGGCCATTCTGTGGGGACTGCCCGAAGTGTTGATCCTGCCTTGGGTCATTTGCAAAGGCCGCGTGATTCTGAGCAGTTGTCATCGGCGATCCACTGGAAGCGCCGACACCAGCACTGACACCAGCCCCGGCCATAGCAGCCGTTGGGGAGGCTATTGCTGGGTGTCCAGATGGTCCAGACACAGCCGAAGCGGCTGGGCGTTGCTTCTCAGCGGGGAAGCCCTGAGAAGCAGCTGATCCAGATACACTCGAGTAGGCCGGGGGAGGAGAGGAAGTAATCCGCATCCTTTCCAGGTCATGTTCCAATGGGTTGGGTGGAATCCTGGAAGGCTGCTCTTGCTGCTGAGGCTGGGTGGACTGCGAGGCCGGACTCGCATATCGGACCGGGAGGGGACTTGCCGGCGGATTATCAGCGCTCACAACACTGTCACCTTGGTAAACCGTTGGAGGTCCATGCGGTTGAGACCCTGGCTGCTCCGTTGGAGTCCATGGTCTCCGAAGCGGGTGTTGGCCATTGCTTGCTGGCTGATGGGCATATTGTTCCGCTCGTCTTTGTGCGGCTGAGTTTTGTGATTGTAAACCAGCCAGCGTTGACGTGCCTGCGATTCCAGCGGCCGCGTACCGGGCTTCAATATCCGATCCAGGTTGCTGTCCAGGAGCAACAACAGGGGTTTCCGGAGGCGGAGGCGAGCCCCGTTGTGCACGTGTGGTCGAAGTAGATGCAGTTGAACTGATCCGATTGATAGCGCTATCCGGGGGTCTCAGACTCTGTGGTGCGGACGGTCCTTTCGCTGCCGATGAAGGCCTACGGGAAGGTGAAGGCTGAGGAGGCGGCCAATATTGCTGCCGGTAGTTTGCATAAGCATTACCTTCCGGCGGCGCACTGTTAGAAGGCGCTGGTGGGGGGATTCGCTGGTATTTTTTAAATAGCCCTTCTTTATCCGGCACATCTGGGCCCGGCGATTCCGGTAGAGGCTTAGGTGCATTCCCTCTTCTCTCTGCGAGCGTAGCCGGCCTGGATTCACGGCCGTCCCGCGGCCGCAAAGCTGGCGGATAGTCCGACGGCCTCAACTGGGCAGAATCGATGGTCATCAAGCTGGAGGTTGAATTCATCGTCCCCTCCTGAGGATTAGGATCATCGTCCGGATACGGAGGCGTGATACCATTCTGCTTCGACGTCGGGGAAGGAGTACCATCATTCTTGTTAATCCGTAGCGGGCCCACGACTGGCGACTCTGCAGGTCTGGCCGATGAGGAGAAAAACATCTCTTCTTCCGGAACGTGACGGCTTCCGGTGGGAGTCATGACGAAAAAAAAATCACCAGAAGAAGGTAGCAATAGCCGTATATGGTTGACTATAGGCGCTTCCTCTACGCCGCAAATGCGGACGCAATGCAGAAGAATCAACCTAGTTGTCGATCCCGAAGCCTTACAGCAGCAGCTTCAGTCTGCTGCAAAATATCCTTTGGCTAGCGGAAAGCCCCTGCGATTCGGGGAAGAATAGCAACGCAAGCGTAAGTTAAGCAGAGACGTCGATGCGGGGTGAGAGTGTGCAGAATACTAGATCAGTTATTAGCGAGGCCGATATCCAACAGGTACGTCGTAGGAATGATTGCTATTCCGGGGGACGAGCAGGATAAAGTACTAAGTACTCCGTACCGTCGCAATAATGGACTCTCAGCCATCTGGCTTTTCCCTTCTCTCCTTCTTCTTTCCTGCTGTGATGGGGCCCTCCTGAAGAACGATAGCGAGCGCTTCGACTGGCTGAATAGCCGCCGGGCCTGAGCCCCGCGGGCCTTCTGCTGGAGATCATTGGCCCACGCGAAGCGCTGAGGGCGAAATGGGCGATTCGAGGGCAGGATTGTGACGAGGATAAGCTGCGGGATTATGGTTCGTGGAATACCATTGTTCTGTAGTAATAATGAGAAGGGATGAAGTGCGGCTACGGTCTTTGTCTGTGTCTGGGTCGGGGTCGGCCCGTGACCCGGTGGTTGACACAGACACCTGACACCTCAGGCATCAAAGGCATATACATAACGGACTATAATAATGACTTGATTGAACTTCATGCACGTGTAACATGGTCCGGAAATACATACAACGCATACGTACATAAATAAGAGACCTTTTACTGCGGTGCCAGTTTAGCCAGAGCTTGGTCCAGGATCTGCTGCACCGGCCCTGATCGTTCTCCTGCTCTCCATGTCTGGACCGACTCCCGGATAGCGTTATTGATTTCGAGCCCTCTCTGCTGGCTGAGGACAATATATGCGACAGCTGACTGTGCACGCTCCCTGCGGATGGTTTCCACGGACACGTCAATCTCGCGAATCAGCAGTTCCTTGGCGAGTGTCGATAAGGGCTCTTGCAGGCTGTGGACATTGACTTTTCGACCTTCCTGCGGCGAGGTCCACTCGTCAAGTCTGGTCAGTAGCAGTCGCAGCTCTTCGTATAACGGGAGCTGAACAGTTCTGCTTCCATGACTCAGCGCCTTATCAGCGATAGGTATCGAGCCCACAAGGTATTTTTGAATGGCTAGATGCGAGATTACCGTTAGCATTAGCTTGCCTATAATAATTGCAACGGAGAATGGGCGAGCTCACCTCCCGACTCGTACGCTGCAGTGTTGATGCACTGAAAGACGCATCTAATGCAGGCTGCCAATGTCTCTTCCAAACGGCTTCTAGGAAATGATCAGCTCAGTATTTCTCGAACAAGACGAGAAATTGCGGAATGTAGACCTACTTCGACTTGTGCCCACTGCCCGAGTCAATATCCATTTGGTCATCTTCTTCGTCAAGAATGTCTTCCAAGACCCCAGACACGATGCTAAGGGCATCAGACATGAAATCAAGGTCGCTGCGTGCCTGTGCAATCCCACCCAAGGCAACGAGGCCATGCGGGCGATAGGTGGCATTATTCCGCTTGGCTTCTCGGATCGCAATAGCCTTCACAGTGCTGTCAGCATTACAATCCAATCAAATACTAAATCAAGAAACTGAAAGCTCACCCTCATTGAATCACTAAGCGGTTTCTTCTCCTGCCACAGTTGCTTCGCTTGGCTCGCAAACTTGACAAATGCCTTGAGCACCACTTCTTTGCCTTCCCAAGTCTTCCCCGCCAGAGCCTTTTCCAGAACCGGCCATAGACGCTCGCTAGTCACTACATCAAGCTCTGGACCCAGCGACGTGACGGCGTTGGCAATTCCAAGAGCTGCCGTATGCTTGATGGCCCATCGTGGCGACTGTAGGTTCTCCAAGACGAGAGTGGTGATCTCTTTGACGTACAGCGTTACGGATCGGTTCCCACCTACGTTGTCTTGCCAGGTCTTCTCGAACACTTCTCGAACGTGCTCATCCAAATCATGCTTGAACACGAAGACGAAGGGCAAAGCGGAAGCAGCAAATGCCATAAACCGGTCGTTGGAGAGTCTGGACGTGGAATGCAGAATCTCGCCTGAGATGGTACGCTGGTTCGCATCTTCGGCCGTCAGATACAAGGTTTTAGCATACTCAATAGTCTTCAAGACACGATCATCCGATGCCAGGCGCATGAGGTAGCCTATAGATGTGCAGTAAGATGCACTGACAGTGTCATTTCGATCAACCACATATTTGGATAGTAGCTGAATGAATCGATCTGCATAAGGCCGGAAGAGAATAGTCTTCATACTCAGCAGAACTAGGACTCGGCTGCATCCGACCTTGGTTGGAAGCCCGACGGCAGAACGAAGCACGCCTTCAAGCTTCGCTGCGAACTCCTTCATGCACCCCTCGTCGATTGTATCTATCAAATATCGTTCGATTACCTCCATCATGGGAGATGTGCGGATGCTGGATAGTCGCATCTTATCAATCTCCTCGCTCGTCAACCCGTATTTCTCCGCATTAAGATGGACGTAATTAACGGCCTGCGGTTCCAAGGAAGTGAGAGAGTTCAGGAACTGCTCTAAAATGGGTGGCACAAAAGGACGTAACGATCGAGCAGGACTTTTCTTTATCATTTGCACCAGAGCCCCAATGGCAAATCCTTGGACTTCCTGAACACCGGATTCCATTCCTTTGTCGCTAAGCAAGAATGGGATGACCTTTTCCAGCGCAGCGCTCGCGCGCTTCGTATCGGTATCACTTGTCTCCAACGTACGAATGACCGCGTTGGTGATTGTCTGGCAAAGTTTAAGGGCCGACGCTCGGACACTCTCCTTGATGTCATCCAGGACCTTGAAAGCTTTGGTGAGGATCTCGTCCACATACTTGGAGTATTGCTCCGGCTGACGGCCTTGAATCAAGTCCGCAATGGCAGTACAGCTAGCTTGTCGAACACGCCACTCCCGGCCGGTCATCATGCTCTTCAATAAATCAACCATGATCTCATCAAAATTAGCATTGACTACAAAAGTAGGCTCTTTGACCAGCGTAAGCCAGATCGTGTTCATCGACCGCTGCACGTTGGGGTTCGGATCGAATCGGTACCGGAACAACTTTGGGTAGATCTTGGGATTCTTGGCCAAGTATCCATTAACACTCGAATCCGTGAAAATGTTGCTAATACCAAGCTTGCTGAAAGCCGCCCGGTTGGTCCAGATCGCATTGTTGGAAGCCAGCGACATGAACCGGTACACAAGCGTGGGATCACCTGCTTCAGATGCTAGATTCATGATATCTTTGTAGGTATTAACTGAGTTTCCTTCCCCGGTGGGAAGCGCTCCGGGTTCGAACAATTCAGTATTTTCGTGGACTCGGCCGCCTCCAAGATTTGAATTGTTGGCTGTAAAAGAGTTCACCAAGTCCCGCACCAAGTCATCTTTGAGCCCCCGGTCTCCCATTTCGTAGACCAAGCCCAACCCCTGCGCCCCAGACTCTTGCACTATCTCATCACGGTCTCCGAGTAGACTTGTGAACGTAGCTTGACATTTGCGCAAGCGATCTTGCATTTCTTGCATATGACCACAATTCTTGACCAGACATAAAAGCCATATGGCGGAGGCTTTACGGAGGGCGGGTTTTGGAGCCCTACAGTCCGCAATGATTTTGTCACACATATCTTCAAGCACAGTCCGTGGAACAGTAGACTGAGGGAATTCCTCATCAACATCAAATTCCCGGATCAGTGCCTTGGAGCCCCATCCGATGGCAGCATCACTCAATGCCTCGCCAACTGTAAAGTGGATCTCTGGGCTGCGAACCTCATGCAAGCCGTAGAGTGCGTCCAATAGCCCTTTGAATTGTGATTCAATGATTTGATTGTTGGAGAAAGTCAAAGATAGACAACCCATTGCCATAATGGCTACCTCACTTTCTGCTTTCGCATCTCGCAGAAATTTCTCTTGGATCTTTTTCCAACCGTCATCGGAGAGCATCGTCGGCGACAAGATACCCGAAAGGCTGAGTTGCCCGATTGCTATCTGAGCCGTTCGTCGAAGAAGCGTGTCGCTTGAGGACTCGATGATCTCGAAGACTGTTTCAACAAAGTGCTTAACTTGAGCCTCCGGAATCTTTTGTATCATTTTGCGGAACGCAAGCCTGCTGAAGACGTATGAATATGTCAGAATTGCTCCTCGGACGGTGAGCACACGTTCGCCGATAGCCGATTTCCAGTCCACGAAGGTGTTGGACAATTCTGCAACAAAATGAGCCAAGTCATTTTCAGCAAAGGCAGAGTGCGACACAAGAATGCCGATGGCTCGAGCAGCCGCATTTTGTTTATCCTGGTTATTGCTGGATATGGCACCTTTCAATGTCGGTGCTCGCGAGACCAAGGCTCCGACTATATCGTTTGACGCCAAAGAGCAGATTTCCACGAAATGCAAGCCACATTGGTCAACTCCTTCCCGGGTCTCAGAGACAAGGCCATTTAAGGCGCTTTGAAGGAACATCAACACGGCTTCTCTATCCGAACAGAAAATTTGCTGTTTCAAGGCCGTACGAGCACGTTCATCAGACGTAAGCAGCACGTCTAATTTAATGTCCCAGTCGTGCTCTATCTCGGTTGCGATTCCAAATTTCGAGAATGACTCCCACAGTAGAATGTTGCGAAGAAACGCAATAGCAGGCGCAAAAGCTTTTTTGTAGGGTCCCGACAATATCTCGGAAGCTGACAGATTCTGTGTCTTTGCATCCTCAGCAGAATCTGATGAGCCAAGCAGATAGCGTGTCGCTGAAGGAAAGCTCGGGAAACCGCACCATTGGGCATACCCTTGTGCCTGGGACAAGGAATCCGATCCCTTCTTTTCTTTGCTGGGGTTAAGAAGACGGTACCAGTAAGGATGAAGGCCTTTCTTGCCTTCTTCCACAACCTCATGGTTCCTCTCCGACCCTCGAGCAATGGCCATGAGATCTATCCAGCGAGCGACAACGTCATTATAAGGCAAGAATCGGTTGGCGAAACGCACAGCGGCATACTGCGGTCCTCGAAAGACCCTATATCCCGATACAGGGTCGTCTTCACCGGGCTGTCTTCCCATCTGGTGAATCAGGAAGGGCCGTATTTGCTCTTGAAAGTCCTCGTCCCAACTATCTAGTGATGAATTTAGGATGCTCCCTAAAGCTTGTTCGATGCTGACGAAAATATCAGGACTTGAATCATCACAGCTCAATGAGGTGAACAGCCATTTTATCAGACCGAAGCCAGAGAAGTCTTCCTGTCCATCTTTTGCTTGAAAATCGACCTTTGGCACCATTATACCGATACTCTCGTAGGCAAGCCCCCGTAGACTTATATCCGTTGCAGGTAGCTTTTGTCCACTAGCCGCGGGACTGGGCCAGCCCTGAGATTGGATGAAATCCCGCAGGCCTTCGATAACCTTGGGAGCCATTCCCTTGAGCTCGGACGGCGAGCCCATGCGCACTACCCAGGTGGTGAACGTGAAGATCTGTGCTCGTAGCTTAGATGCTTGTAGTCCCCGGGATGATCTTGCAGTATCTGATAGAAGGCCTTCTTCTATTAAGCGGATGACTTTTTCGGTGTCCATTGTAGCTTTGATGGACTTCCCCAAGAAAGTCAGTAGTTTTATCTGTAGAGAAGGCCGGGCAGGGGGTGCCCCTTGGGGCCCTTCTGTCCCAAAGTACAAACCATACAGCTGTTGCACAACTATGGTATCTTCGAGATTGGGAATGAATCGCTTCAGGATCTCCTCACCAAGATCTGACAAGCGGGAGTTCGGGTCTGCGGACGCGATAACAGCAGGTAGAAACCGTTGCGAATCCGTAAAAGCACCACTGGCAAGGAATTTCAGCGCATTGACTTTGGTCTCCGTGAGATTCAGACCACCAGCAGCCGAAGGATCCCATGTTTCCTTCACCGACACATCTTTGTTCAAGAAAGTGTACTCTGCAGGTGAAAGTCCGAGACAAGTCGCCGAATTCTCATCTGCCGGGGAAAGCAGAAGAAGTTTCTCAAACCAAAAAGACAGAAAGTCGGTATCTTGGTCGGAGAGTTCCAGCCGATCTTTTAGTCGAGTATCATTTTCGTTTCCCTTCGGTGGTAATTTCAACAAAGGCAAGAGCCGTAAGACGAGGTTGAAAATAACCGCACCCTGGGTGGCGGTCCCAATCTCAGAAATGCCTTGAAGCAGCGGAAGCAAGACCTCGATCCTCGCATTGACTCCCAAACGATCAATCCCCTGCTGAAGATATATCAAATCATAATGCCTAATAAGCTGGGATTTCTGCTCTTTGAACTGCTTCAGCAGAGCGGCTACGGGCAGTTGAATTGATGGAGTTTGAACTCGTGTGTTGACATGCTGGCACACTCCGATTACTTTGTTGCGGACTGCCAGGCTGTCTGAGCCGAGCTTCAAGAGCAGCGGGGGCAGAAATGTCTTTAGAATAGAATGGAGCTTCTCATCCGTGTCTGCCAGGGCAATACGGAGCTCAAGTTTGGATATCAAACTAAGCTCGCGAGCCTCGGGACTCGCTGACGTGGGGTCT
Source organism: Aspergillaceae sp. MA 6039 (assembly GCA_003004485.1). Taxonomy (NCBI): domain Eukaryota; kingdom Fungi; phylum Ascomycota; class Eurotiomycetes; order Eurotiales; family Aspergillaceae; species Aspergillaceae sp. MA 6039. The sequence goes on along the minus strand of PQMF01000025.1, from coordinate 65,402 downwards.
GAAGCCATGGCAAGAGGTGGGCGCAGAAAAGGAGTGATAGATATATCTGCGCATTAAAAGACGCAATAGAAAAAGAAATGAGAAGAAGAGCAGTCACGGAGAGCGAAGAAATCGTCTGCCCGTTCCCAGGCAGTTGGATGTAGTCACATCTCCCAAAGAGGAAGACGCGAAGCTATCCCGATTGGGTTATAGCTTAGTCATCAATTATCATGACTAACTACTAGTTAATTGTGCCAGATGCATTAATATTGCATAAGCAATGAGACTGACTAACTAGTTACTCTGTATGTTCACATTGGTATTATCTATCAATAAACGGTGTGCATATATCCAAACATCCCTTCATCAGTTCATCATCCCATTCCTCACTGGCTTAGCCGCCCTCTGTTCTGCGGCTTCAGACCTCAAGAACTTTCCCACCTCACTCTGTGCACCCATTGAAGGATGACTGGCATCTTTGTTCCTAGTGGGATCTCCGAATAGACACTGCCATAGATCATCCTTCTTTACCAGTTCGCCACTAAACACACCGGCAGCCATTAGCCTGGCCAATGAAGCGTCTTGCATTTCCATGGAATTTGCGGAGTCTATGGCGGTCTCGTCAAGAGCTGCACCGGTGGTTCCGGTGCCATTCTTGGGTGCCAATGAGTGAGCTTCTTCTTCCCTCTTCTTCGCAACGATGTGTGCGAGACGGCGGGATACAGAGAGATCATAGATTGATTCCTCGACCGTACCAGAGACCAGATACATCCAAACGGTGGTTGGACGATGTTGGCCGATACGATGGACACGGGCAATAGCTTGTAGTTCGATTGCAGTATTTATAAGTGGCTCGCAGAGGAACACATGAGTTGCGTTGACTAAGTTGAGACCGGATGAATGCGCTCTGGCGTGCAAGAGGAAGCATTCAGTCTGAAAACAATGAGTATAATCGATTGAGTGAAGAAGAGGGAATGGAAACATACCGCTGGGTTGCTCTTGAAATCCTCTATGCCACCTTTGTTATCTATGCTACTGTGCCCGATCTTGAATCGAGAAAACGCAGCACCGAGCACGGTCAGGAAACCCCTATACTGAGAAAACACGACCGACTTAGACCCAGGCTCGTGCATGCGCAACCACAATATATGGCGTGCTAGTGCGTCGATCTTGGAACCATAGAAGCCACTAAGTTCAATCCCATTGATCTCCTTGAGCGTGCTTGTGCTCACATCAGTATAAATTGAATTCTCTAACGAGCGCTCTGGTCCAGGCCCAAGCTTGGTCGGGGTCTTCTCTTCCTGGACAACGAGGTCCTGAGGTCTGTACGTGATCTCATGGAAGTCCGTGGGCCTCAAGCGCTTTTTGCAAGCCGGGCATGTCCGGTGTTGACTCCACCACATCTGCAAGCAGTCCTTGCAATACTTATGGCCACAGACAGTCAAAACGCCTAGGGCCTTGTTAGCGATCGAATCCCTCAGTCGCCTATAAACAAAGGAATCCGCATGTACTCACCAATTTCAAAGTCAGTTTGACAAATGATACAAATCCTCGACGAATCATCAGAGACCGGCTCGTCTCGCAAGTGGATTAGATATCGATGTTTTGCCTTCAAGCTAGAGATCTTTTCATCAATATCCTTCTCCTGGCGAAGCTTCTTGGCAAAAATGGCCTCATCCAACGGCTTGCCAACGCTTTCTTCGTCGTACGGCGCCACTGTATCCGAAATCTGTTGCAACTGGCGGTAATACTCTAGACGATAATTCATCGTATCCCGGAACATCTCCACCTCCCGCTCCAGGCCTGAAGTAACCTTTACTTGCTCAGCATTCATTTTGGTCGCGTTGTCGAGCACGATGTTCACCAGCTCGAGCTCGGCGCTAGCTCGAGAGCTGCCTCCACTCTCCTGCCACTCTAGGGATGTAGCGAGACTGCGAAGCTCCGCGAGGATGCCACGGAGAGAACCAAGCTCGGGGTCAGGTTTGAGCGTGCTGCGCCTGTTCATTACCGAAAGAAAGAGCGGAGGGGAGGGGCCTTCTCCATTTTGGGCCTGTATGATACCGTTCTTGACTTCGTGTGCGATGAGGATATTTTTCTGTCCAGTGATAGCATCGTGCCGGTCCGCAAACATGGCACGCAATGCCTCCATGTAGACATACATCTCGTCCTGGTGCTTTGTTGACTTTTCATACTCATCGCCTTCAAGCTCCGTCTCCTCTTCTTGGTCAATGAGCGACTGCGACAGCAAATTGGCCATAGCATCGCGCCACTGATTGTACTGAGCTGCGTGGTCATTCATAGCATCACACAGATCCTCAAGCCTGTCAAGCACACGACGAGCCTCAATCCCACTGAAATTGATCTGTGGCTTCATCTGAGGGATTCTGACGAATAGCCTCTTTTTGGTCTTTTCTTTGATATCCTTCATGTAGCGCCCAACTCGCTGGGAGACCTCGATCAGAATCTCTTTTCGTATCAACTTCGCGGCTTCGTAGGACTCTACTTCGCGCCTCTCGAGAGATGTATACTCCTCAGATTCCGGCTCAGTAAGCTTCGGGTCCGTCTTAATCTGGTAATATGCATTTCCCATGAAGAACATGCATATATGTTCGACTTCCAAAGCAGCACGCAGTCTCTGCCGGAACGTGCCTATGCGAAAGTTCTTGTCCATCTCCATCTCCTCACTTTCCTCATCAACTGAGGCCTTAACCCCATCTGAGCTAGCAGCAGATGCCCGGTACTTCGCGAGTTCCGCATCCAACTGAGCTCTACAATCTTTCACAATAGCACTAGCGTGATCCAGCGACGCCTTCCACAAACCCAGTGCTTCTTGACGACGCGTAGCATTTTCCAGCAACTGGCCCCGTCGAAGCTGGGACAATAGCAACGCACGCTCCTCCGCCCGGACGAGCGTATCGTTCTGATCGATCATCGTCTCGAGAACATCGCTCACAGAACGCAGCGGACCGTTATTAGCGAGGAAACCACGGCGATTGCGGCCCGCAAATTCAGGATGAAGACATGTGTGACGAAGCCTCGTCAGCCAGGTGCGCATTCTCTCGATGACCGATTGGTCCTCTGGGTCCCAATCTTCATTCAGAGGTGAACCGGACAGGTCAAGGCCGCACTCTTCACACATCCGCTCATATAGCTGGTTATAGTGCTGTCCTTCCACTGCCGTGAACGGAATGGTTATTACGACTCTTTTCTGAGGTGGCAGGTCGAGCTCGCTCCGGACATGGTTCTTATTATGCCGGAGGGCAATCGTATTGACAATGCTCGCGAGGATGCGCTGAAATCTGCCACAGAGCCGGGTGCGAAGAACTCCCCCGTAACAGAAGGGCTCGTAGTGAAGAAACAAGAGAAGGCCAAAGAGGTCGTCCATGTTCTTGCGGAGTGGTGTTCCCGTGACTGCCCACGCATTATGGCGAGGGATCAGATTAGCCACCTTGGCGGCATTGCTGACGCCGCTCTCGACCATCTGGGCTTCATCAAGGCAAACACGCCACCACGAGATTCGAGTGAGAGGTGTTCTCCTGGGCTTGAACCGTTTCCGATGGCGCAGACTCCTATCCGGCCCATGACCGGTATAGTGTACTTCCCGAGAAAGTACATTATATGTAGTGAGCACAATATCGTAGCCAGAAATCATCTTAGCAAGCGCATCGTCGGACATCTCTGGGTGGCGCTGGATGCCAGTGTAATGAAAGACACGGAGCGCGGGCGCATGTAATTCGACTTCCTGCTTCCACTGCTCAAGAATCGCAGGCGGAGTAATAATCAAAGTTGCCCCTGAAGGCTTCAAAGCTTTGCCTTCATCGTCTGAAGTGGACTGCTCTGCGGAGAGCTGACGCCGGTTCAGACATATTAAGGTAATCATCTCAACCGTCTTCCCCAAACCCATCTCCTCAGCAAGAATGCCACCTTTAAGACGTTCTTCAGCACCATACCAGTCCGGAAACCCGCGGGCAGCGCTCATAAGCAGATGACTAGCAAAGTAAGGTCTACCATCCACATCTGTGAGCACTCGAAACGAAGCCGGTATGCGATTAGCCTTCGCTTTGCGGATGGGCAAACCCCTTCCATCAGGATGTATTTCCATGCCCTCCCGTTCTAACAGCCATCTAACCGCTCTCCTTTGAAATGGATACAATTGACATTCGACCATTTCGCATTTGACATCCGCCGAAGTCTCAGGCGTGTCAGGAGGGACATGGACATGCTCGTAGAAGTCGCGGGGCGTCCACTGTCTTGCTCCAGTATTCAGTTGCCGCTCTTGATACTGACGGCCACGCCCGGCATCGTGTTTGAAGGCATCTTGTGGTTCTTGCAGGATATACTTGGAGAAGATCTCCAGCTGCATATCCTGTAAGTGGCTCACATCGGGACTCTCTAGCGAATCACTCCACAAGAGGACTAGCTCCAGTCGAAACGACTTCATATCCGGCAGACAATGCAGCGTCGCCTGGTGACACGTCCTGGGCGCATTCTTATAGAAATAGTCGGCACAAGTCGTCGATGAAGCAACATGCAGCTGATTTTCACCAAAAGCCAGTATCTGCGGGTCTCTTGATGTCTCTGAAAAGAGAATTTCCTTCTCCGGTATCATCATGAACTCCAACTTATAGCAATTGCCGGGCGTCCTTTCGCGAAGCGCAGGGGCGCCAATGTTCCTCGCGGTCGATATCAGAACAGGCAATCTGTGGGGTAGGTCGACGAAGGCAGCTGGGGAGTCGACCAAGTTCGGATTCATCTTCTCATAGCTCTAAGCATTGCGAAAATACAAATCAATCAGTCAATCCGCGCGCACGTATTCCTATTCGAGGAACCCGCTAATACATACCAACTGCAGATTGGCGCGAGCTAAGGGGATATACCCATGCGGTACCCCATCCTCAGATAAACCATTCAACTGCGCCAGACTCTGAGGCCCCGACGTAGTCACCTTGCGGCGTTTAATCGGACGATTCGTCTCAGGCGCATCGTCGCGCGCAATAACGGCGGCCAAAGAATCGGGGACGGCGCCTGGAACGAACATAACTCTAAGTAAACAAGATTCCGTGCGCAATATAGCAATGCTGGTGACTTTACATACCTGGAATATACCACTCTGCCTGCTGGACGTTCATCTTGCCTTCCATCTTCTCTCAATCCCCGAGGGCGAAGATATACCCTGCGGCGAATGCGAGCGATAAATCTTATCGCTAGTCACGTGCTGATAGGACTATCAGCGAAACTATGTATTATGTAAAACGAGAGCCCTGCGGATTCCCCCGAGCTTTCCCGCTTGGGGTATAGTGCCCTGACGCGTAAAATTAATAGACAATGCTCTATTCACTTCGTCCGGTAGCGTTGGGTACGTTTACGGAGTAGCATGTTCTACGTAGTAGTCTTGGTACCAATATGGAACATTATTCGCTAATAGCTCTACCGCCCTCGACTAATAATATTGCCGTATTCAGCAAGCCATGGAGGTGTAAAGAGCACGTCAAATGCTAGCATCTCAGGGTTATACAGTACCTACAAAGACCTAATCTGGAAGAACTAAAGATCAGAGGATATAAACAATTTCACTTAAACGAAGGAGCGCACTGCTGTAGACTATCCGTATCTATCCAGTGTCTGCTCAACGAGTGTTTGGTAAGGGGCAGTTCTATGAAGCTGGGAATGTGGCCAATACATCCAAATTCGGCCTGCCATCGGGCCGACTATTATCCAGCCGATCATAGCCATGAAATTGTTAGTACGGTTCGGTCACGTGCTGGATTTGGCGCCCTCGCTTACTCTGTAGGTTAGTACGGAGTATTAGATAGTTGGGCCGTCCGGCCACCTAATTGATCAAGGATACAAGTACGTGCCTACTCAAAGAAATTAAACATCACATGCAAACATAATCATGCGGCTCATCACAGCCTTGTTCAGTTGTAATTGCTTTTCTATATAAACAGTAAACTAGCCCATCTTATGATCAATCCTGACATCCAAACTCTTAATATCCTTAATATCAAGACCCAACATACCCAATCATTCAAATACAAACAAAACAATGACTTGCCCAGCCCCGCCTGCCACTAGTCGCTACGGTCCCGACCCCAACAACCACCCTGACCAAAAAGAATTATCCAATATCATCCGCATCTTGGACGAAGGGGCCTCTGGCTCTGACAGCACCTCCATTGGTCCCGCTCCTGTGGTCATGGGCACTGATGGCGTCCTCCGAACTCTGACACCCGACTGCGATGTGATAGATGCCATCGGCCTTCCACCCCGATTGATCAAAGCTTTTCTCGATCGGACCACGTTTGACCAGGGAATAGAAGACATGTTCCGCGGAGCGGATGGAACGAAAGTGCCCCAGGCGCAGTGGTGGAAGCCAGATCCATCATTATTGCCGCCGCCAATGACAGCGGAGGATAAAGCGCGGGTCAAGAAGGATAATGAGGACAACAAGGAAATAATTCAGGAAAATATTAGGAAAATGCAAAGTGGTGAGCTGAAGCCGTGTGGGGTTGTTATTCGGTCGGATCATGACATTAGCCCTAGGTAGAGAGGGTTTTCTACCTATGTTTTTTCGAGTTACAATATGATGATGTGTGATATTGCATATTCTTCACCTGACGTTGGTAAGCTCATCTTGCTGGAATAGTTCCTCCCGTTGCAAAGCGTTTTCGAAGACGTTTGATGCCCTCCTGGCCGATCTTCGTAGAGTTCCTCGAATACCTGAGAAAGAAGTGGGAAATTCCCTCACTGACTCTTCCTTCGAAACGTCAACAAAACCAGCAGATCACACACCATTTTCCACCTGCTGCTAAATGCTTTATCAAAATGTGAAGGATGCCACTAAGATGTGCAGCTTGCCACATGCAAATGCTCATTTGCATAGCCCTCATTGTATCATTATTGTATGGACAGACCTACACTGCTGTTCTTTACAAGCTGCCATGCAAAGCCAAGTACAGGACAAGTGTTCCTCTACATAGCATGATAATATTAATGAGTAACTACTGCTTTCTGGAAGAGTTGGTAAATCCAAATCGACCCAGATGCACCTGCTTCAACTGCATGTTGACGACAGCGTTCAACAGTGTCCTTATCATAGAATGTTCTGGGCATGATACCGCTGTCCCCGGCAACGCTTTTCGTCCAGCCAATTTTTATTCTCTGCTTTTGGCTTTGCCCTAATGCGGATATTCCGGGCGTGGCAATGCAGACACTGTATCTAACACAGTGAGGCATTTTCTCCATTGCCAATCAGCTTCCCTCATTAAACCATGGACCGCATAGTCGTGCTCACGGCCTGCCCATGTTCATCGGATCCTGGGCTGCAGGGGCTCGGTGACACGAGCCGATGCTATACTACTTTAGTAGCTTTGCTAAGCACTACTGATCCTACAGATAGACATGTCTATCTGACACCACAGCCCGGCCCCCACAGCCTCGTGAGGGGGGCCCTTGATTTCCTCAGAAGTGGGCCAGGATAGTCCAGACTACATGAGACAAAGGGCGAAAGATCCACCATGCTCATGCTGATTCACTTATCAGGAGCTTTCTTTGTCTGCTTTCATGGCTTCTTCTCTTCTGAAGTCCAAATCCAGACATATCACACTCTGGACATATATCCCTTCAACCTGTAGCTTAGTACTCCGTACATACGACCATAGGGTGTGGAAAATAGGGCTTTCCGTCCGCTCAGCCGTACTCAAGCCACACAGTCCGCATGGCAAATAGTTAAAAAGCCCTACACTCTACTATTCCTCTGAAACCAAGAAGTGGGGCGGGTGTGGGTGATAGGGGTGAGATGCAATATTCAAAATGGGAAGTTCTTCGACTGGAGATGCTCAGAATCGCGCAGGCGAGCAGAGAGTCAAAATGAAGACGCAATAACTCGAAAGTGACAATAAAAACGAGGGCCCCCAGGACTCTTTGACTGTATTCTGTATTGAGAACAAAGAAGAATTTCTCCAAGGAAAGTCCTGACCTGTCACCTGTTAGGTCACCTTTAGATTGCTTCAAATCTAAAGGTGCCTATCACACACAAAGGAATCATTGGAAAAGAAAAGAAAAGAAAAGAAATTAATGGCAGGTCAGTACAGGAGGCGTATGCTTGTTGACTCCCCCTTTGCTTGTTAATATCCCATCCCAGCTCTGGACTCCTTCTACATGTAGTTCCTCGTACGACGACCTTCCAGTCTTTGTCTCATGTTGGTGGCCTATTGCAAGATGGAGAAACCTTTGTCTGCACTCTCCTCATCTCTATCCATTCTCCATCCACCAATCATTATCATTAGCTACTATCGATTCACTGGCATCCATAGCTTGATCCACATCTCATGCTGGTCTTGGCTGAGTTCCAGGTTCCAGGGGTTCATACAAAAACTCCATAACAATAAGGGTGGAATCCATAGAATTTAACGCCACTTGGCGGTCGATTACAGCTCACGCCCAACTCCATTGTTACTGGGGAATGGGCAAATGTGCTTTCCGACCTCTCTGAGAGAGCATCGATCAAACGGAGTTAGAAATAGAGTTTCACTGGCTTCTGAAGCACTCACATGGCCCTCTTGATAATGTCCCTTTGGACCAAAAGCTGCTATTGACGGAAGGACTGAGGGACTCTGGTGGTTCCATTCTGACAACATCTAACTTTTTGCCATTGTGTTCCGGCCAAACATTTATCCTGCGCACGGAGGATCCGGTTTGGCTCCCCCTCCCAAGTTTCGCTCTGCTGCAGATGCAGTGGAAACTCAATCAGATCGTCTCCCTCTCAGCAGCTGCGGAAGACGCCGAATGGGAAGAGGAGTCCGATGACGGCGATGTGTTAGGGACAGCCTAGGGACTGTTCCTACCAGTAGGCCAAAAAGACCGCTATATCTGGCTTCTCGCAAGCCAGACATCCCTAGGCGCCTTATATAGTAGCGCACTGTTAGGCTTCCTAACACGATGTCTCCCCCGTCCCGGCCTTCAACCCCAGTCACATTGAAAACTGGAGGCAGCAGTGGTCAGATGACGATGATCTAACGGAATATTCCGAGAACACACACACGACCGCCTCAACTCTCCCCACCCCCGAGAAACCTAAGACGGCTGCTGCTCAGACTGCGCCAGAGGAATCGATTCACGTGATCGACCAGCAGTAGCTACGAGAAGATCGACGAGTTATGGTATTGTTTATTTCATTATTTCATTATTTCATTATTTCATTATTTTATTATTTTATTGTTTGCACTTACGGCTGTGGAGGGAGAGGAAGAAAACAACGGCGTACTGACCTTTCTACTCTGTTACACGCGATGATTGCTTGTCACTTCATTCTATCATTATGGATTCAATAGACGGCAAGGGACGAGGCGGTTGCCGAATTTTCCGAACCGGAAAATTTGGTAGATCTGGGGGACTGTGGGGGGAGTGAGTGAAGGTGGCAAGCGGACTAGCCATCGGTAAGCATAGGAGGATAGGGATCTTGGTGGTCTTGTGGCTGGCAGGTGCAGGAGCAGTCTGCTGGTGCTGATTGAAGCCCATCATTGCATATCGGGCAATATCTAGCTTCCAAAAGCATCACACTCCGTCTTAACCTCAGCCATCACCCTCTGGAGAAGTGCCATCTCACCCTCCATAGCCTTGCCTCGGAGGTGAGCTTATCCACATGACTATCTTGTTCCTCCATGGAGTTGTTGAATGGGGAGTGTATGTTCTAGAGTCTTGCATAGAGCCACTCCGGCTTCTCAGCAATAAACTGCTTGAAGTCCTCCAGGGTCACCTCCTTGTCGTCCCCTCTCGTCCACATTGAGAAGGATTGAGGATCGTTGGTCCACCCTGGCCGGTCCAGGTCGTTCGGTCTTGTCAGTCGCACCCGGGGCGATGGTATCGTTGGTTCGAGCCATTCCGGCTAGGTCGTTGGTTCAATTCGTTTGGTTCGAAAGGGAAACGCTGAATGGTTGTGTGATAGAGGAATCAAACCAATGGCAGCGTTGAGAGGTAAGAGGAAAGAAGAAAGTAAGAGGTGAGTTCGAATATCGTTCACTACTACCTTTTCGCTATGTTCCGAGCCCTGACACTCAGGACTGGACTCCTAGGCCAATTCCGGGCAGTTATAAATACTATCCTCGAACGTATATGCATAGTTATATGCAAGCTTTGCCAGAATGCTAAATCTGCTATACATGATTGCTTATCTGTGTGCATAGTCTACAGTTGGGCAAAGGTGCCAAAATCGATATGCAGGGCAGGTATTTTGGAAATTCCCTGTCACAGCACTGGCCTGGCGATATCACAGCTCACATGGCACTAGGGCAGAGGGCGCGGAAGAGATTCTATTAATGTATGATAGCTTAAGTCCGGCTGAGCGGACGGGAAGCCCTAATAAGAATATATCGGATAAATACTAGGTCCGAGCACTGGGGTCATACGTTCATTTGGGTAATATTATTCCTCCATATAATACTCTTTAGACCTCGTTTAGTCCGGAGTAACTGACTTCCGAATTCTTTCATGAGCTACGATCCGAAAGAAGTAGTTATTTAACTAACTATCCCGCTTCGGGTAATATCAGCAGGGGCCATGACTGCCACCAGGAAGTAACTAAGTATTGAGCCTCGTCCATTCCTTCAGTGAGGCTGTGTTCCTGTTGCCACTAGCCCAAAAACGATGACTGTTAAAAGCTCCTGGAAGAGTTACATAGCCAGCCCATTCCACAACCTAACTATCTAAAGACAATAGTCGCCATGGGTCAATCGCAGTCGACCGACCGTCCAGAGCTCTATGAGTTTCCTCCTCCAGTGCAAACCCGCGGTATGACTCCCCATGTATCTTCAGAATGGCATGAACTAAATGTTATGTAGATGAGTTGAGTCAAAGACACGCAGATACAATCGCGAGTAGTCTGGGGGAGGAGGGGAGACGCTGGTTCGAGGAGGTGTTTAACGTCTTCTGCGACACATTGGCGTCAACAAAATGTCAGTGGATAGATGTGGTTAAAACCAACAAAATGGAAAACTCATTGGTTCCAGTCTGGTCAGAGAAGAGCCTCGCGAACTTTTTGCAGAGCACCTTTCCCCTGGAATTAGCAGCAATTCTCATGGAAGCCGTCCCTATTATACACCGGTCTCTGCTGCGATTGGGCTCGTTTCCATACCAGAATGATCCGGAAGAACTTCTCAACCAAAGAGTGCTGCGCACGGCTGTCATTCTTTTGTCCAGGTTTCTTGCGGACGTGGATAGTGCATATTTCTCCAATAACGAGGGACGCATCTGCTTCCAGAGTATGGCCAGTCTGGCTTCAGGGGAGGTAGTCCGGGATCAAAGTTCGCGAGAAGAAGCTGATGACCATGATCTGATGGCTGTCATTTCTGGGATGAAAAACCGGCGCAGGCATCCAGATCAACCTAAGGTGATGATTCAAGGTCCTAAGCAGCCTCCTCCCCCACAGTTCCCGTCCTCTTGGTCGAGAGATTTGGATCAATTCATTCCTACAGATGAGTTCCGCTCGTTTCTACGTCTAATAGTGGTGTTGAATTTATTCAGTAGCGGCATTGAGGCGAAGGTTTTCATAACATCCGTTCCACAAACAGAAAAGGTTACAGACTGCTTACTGACTGCATTTCAAGCGGGCCCAAATGGTATTTCCTGGGATGTATTTGACCAAGTGATGAAAAATGACATGGTGAGAAACACCAAATATATCCTATTGGTTTCTATACTAACAAGAGTAGCCCTGCTTACTCTTGGGCCTGTCTCGACTCCTAAGTCCCCTGGCCTGTCCCAGGCCTCTGCCTCAGGGCAGAAATCCTTCATCATCAAGCAAGATGCAGGCATTCCTCAGAGAGTCATATATCCCATCTGTGCATCGCGGTGTGCCATCTTTAGACTATATCTTCAACCTCCCAATGCTCAGCTAACTTGGGATCCTATTACCCCGTTACCTTCTTATAGAAGGTGTGTCTGTTGATTGGTCTGCTAGAATTAATCAACTGGACCTGGGTAAACTGAAGGACCATGACTCAAACACCGCCCATCATTATTCTGGTCTCTGGGAGCAGTCAGGATCAGCAAGTTAGGTTTGGTTTATTCTATCCAAAGGGATCTGTTGAGGAAGAAGAAAAACATTGTATCTTTCAACTAGAGCCCGTGCACCGTGTTTTCCGGGCCCTGGATTCGAAAAGAGAAATTGTCTCCATCCAGGTTGATTTGGACCAGAATAAAACCCCAATTTTAACGGCTTCGATCACCTGGAAGAGGGAGCCACCTACTGCCTATGTGCCAGATGGGGAGGGCTCAGCTGTGACTGGCAAGGTCGCCGTTGAGTACGACACAATGTGCCTTGTTGTGAGTGAGGAAGGGCATGGTCATTTTACAGTGCGAAGGGAGAAATATCCCAAGATTGATGAGTACTTTCATGTTGATACAGTTGAACTTCTTAAGTGTGACCATTGAAGAGTTTTTGTGGAGGACTTTGACTACTGAGTTATCAGAGACTTATTGCAATGAATGATGTGTGTTAGATTTGCTTTATTGAAATCAATTTATATCCACTTACTCTATGTATGTCAAAGACATATAAGCCATACACATATGTACTTAATGGAAATATGCGCATATTCAATATTTGTACAATGGACATACAAGCCCTGAAAAAAATCTTAAAGTGGCTAATAAAGCGGTTTTGTACCACAGTACAGGCCATTTGGCCAAAGGCAACACGCGAGAGCAAGCTAGAATTAAAAAACTATATTATATAAAACAAATGAGCATACAAGCAAGAGTGTGGAACAACAACACCAAGGATGGACTCAGTGGTTAGCAGGGGATGACCAAAACAGAGCAGCAAATTGCTTGACAGCCTCCTCAGTTGAGACCTTGGGTCCCAAACTTCAGTAAGCTTGAACTTCGCGCTGAAGGATTGGGCAAAAAGTTTTTACCTCTTTAGTATCAAGGTTGTCGCTAGTACTACCCCCCTGCTGGGCACCTTGCTGTCTCTTGGCTGATGGACCTCCACCTGGTGTAACATCACTAGGCTGTCGCTTCTTGCCTCTATCATCGGGTGTTGCCGCGGCCACCAAGTCAGGATACTTGCTGGGTGAAGACCACAAATTTGTGTTTTGGTGAGGGTGTGTTTCGAACTTAGGGTGTTGTGTGGGCTAACCGGGTTCATAATTAAAGGCTTTTGTGAAATTGAAGATACCGCTAGACTACCAAAATGACCATGGCCACTGTTAAGTGGTCATTACGGGGATTTCAAGTATCTGCCTATTCAACAGATGATGATCCTGAAACCAGAGACATGGCGATATTGTCCGGTCTGGGTGGAGGTGGCATCAATGATCTATCGAGGATCCGCCATTTTGAGTGGGCTTGGTTGACATGGTACTGGAAAGATCATTTCACATACCTAATATTTTGGTTTCGAGTTTCGGCTCCTTCCTCGTTCTCAATGGCGCTAAAAGCCGGAGGGAAGGCGCAGAACACTCCTGCCACATTGGGACGCAATAGTGGTCGAGACTTTGCAAGCTGTGGAGTTCATGAACAGGGACAATGATTGCACGTGCTGGAGATGAGGATGAAAGATGGAGTGGCTGAAGTTCTAAAAGGAGAAAAAGTGATGGAACTGTATGAAGCTAGTGTGACTAGCTGACCAGGGCGCCAAGCCACTAGGCCCTGGTGGGTCCGCCACACCCAACTACTGCGGTTAAGCTACATGCCGGCCGCTGTGACCAACCAGCGAATCCCAGCTGTTGTACGTCTTAGCCATTTTTTTGCCTTCCAGTAGTCTACATTTAGCCCTAATTAGTCGCAGTCACTTCACAGCAACAGATCCAGTGCCCAAGTCCAAATCCATGCTGGTCCAGTCTTCCACAGCTATCGTGTACCTTTGCTTATGAAGGTCACGACGAGGCCGGAGTGGCCCGTATGAGTGCAAGATGAGCGTAGTAAATGGTTGATTTTCTGAGACTCCTCGGGGTGAGAAGACTCCTCCATCTATCTAGCTTACTAAGCAGATGCAGGCACATGACAACAGCTATACTCATTATTGTAAGACATATCATATGTATAGCTCTTCAGCCCGTAGTCTAGTACATACGACCACAGGGTGTGGAGAACAGGGCTTCCCGTCCGCTCAGCCGTACTTAAGCCACACGCCGGCTGGTTAGTAGTTGGGTGGGTGACCACCAGCGAATCCCGGCTGTTGTATGTTCTTTCATTTTTTGGCCTGCCACTCTTCATATTCCCCCCACATAGGTTCATAGTCACATTGCCTTGCGACGTATGCATGGAATGAACCGCCTTTGAATCGCAACAGCCGGATCCGTCAACTGCATTTGCCAATACCACTATGCCATTCTTGGATCTATAGAGTGAGACTGCCGTATGGCATTGGCCCAAGAAAAAGGTTAATTTGTCCTTGAGCAGCTTTTCAACATGCTGGCGAGGTTCCTGTAAAGTTGGGAGCGGAGGGTTAAGCGTGCGTTCTCGAGAGTGGTCAAGTTATCGGTGGTATTGACTGGACCTGCGGGGACCGGTATGAGGCAGAACCCAAAGATGAAAAACCTCATGAATAGGTCTAAGGCCTTGGGACGTACAGGCATCACTGTAGATTGTTCGGCGGATGCAAAGTTCAGACTGGCAAAAATGAACTGTAAAGTGGTGGGTAAATCGACAGTGGTCAGTGAGTTGTTGAAGATTGAATGGGCTACGGACAGAATGAAGTATTGATAAGGGATCAAAGGACCTTTGAATACAGCAGAGCAATACTTCCATCCATAGTAGATCAGTAATAACACGCTCATCTTGGGCTTCCAGTAAGGCTGGTTGTCTGCCCAGTTAGGAAAGCGGCAGATGAGCCTCCTGAAGCCAATCATGAACACTAACACTATCCTCATCAAGGACGTCGAGGTCAGGATAAGCGGGAACCTCATTGACATCTGCCCCATAGGAAAGAAGTTTTATTTTTGGCAATGTATTTAACATTGGAAGTTCAGTCATGTGTCAGATGGAATCACATGCCATGGGGTCCCAGACCAGAACATACAATGTGCGAAGCGGAATTGCCTATCTGGTAGCTAAGCCAATTCTATATACACACTGACAAAACCCCCATGCAGGAGCCTGTATCAAACTTGTTGTGCTACAGAAGCAGTGATACATGATTGTGGAGAGAGGCGGGAGAAAGAGGCAAAAGGGAAAAGGGGATTGGCAGAGAAAAAAGTTCTTCTTGGGAGGCTGTGTTAATATGCTGGGCATATTGAGTGGTAAAAGTGCGGCCTCTGCAGCCATTCATGGAAATCCCTTGTTTCTGACTTGGAGTGCAGGATTTCATCCACCTGCTGGGGCCCCTAATGGTGTAGGGATGCATTGTAGCCATCCCGGCATTGGAAGGAATGGTATGAAGTCTTTAGGCACCCACATAAGCACTCCATCCTGGTACCTTTGTATCCAAAGTACTCGTGGTAGTGTATGGAGTCTCCATGGCCTGTCCAGGCAGCGCAAGAAGTTGACTTTTGGGAGGTATAGTTCATGGGGCCATTTATCTCAGCCAATGGAAAGATCCTGGTATTGTTGAGGTGCATCCTTATCCCCAGTATGATTGAAATTGCCGCCAGAATCCTTCTTTCGGTCCAGCGAGTCCAGGCATACCTTGCGGCTGTGGGATTGATCTACGGGATAGACATGGCCCTTTCTTTGCTTACCCACCTGCCTGCTTGTTCCCTGCAATGTCAGCATGACCAGAGATCCAGTGGATGTGCACCAGTCCAGGCTGGATGGCCTGACATCGGGAGGACTTGCTGCGGTTCTTTCGGCCCCCAAAAGTGTGTATGCACTCTACTCCATACCTTGTCAATCTGACCTGGCATCAGGAGGACTTGCTATGATTCTTCTTTTAGCCCCCACAAGTGTGTATGCACTCTGCGCCGTACCTTGTCAATCTGACCTGTCATCAGGAGGTCTTGCTGTGATTCTTCCTTTGGCCCCCACAAGTGTGTATGCACTCTACTCTGTACCTTGTCTTCCCTTTACTTATAAGTACCCCGATTGTACTCCTAGACTGCGGCTCCTTCATCATCTTCATTGCACTCATCTGTCTTTCCCTTCTGTCTCTCATTGCAGTCATCGGTTCAAACAGTCGAAATAACAATGCACCTCTCTGTCAAACAACTCTTAGCCGCTCTTGTTGCGGCTGCTGCTGCTACCTGCGCAGCTGCACCGGTGAGTGCCCCTTTGGCATATTTTTGCATGTCTTCTAATGTCTCTCCTAGACTGAGGAACCATCCTGGAGGGATCTGTTGTATTCCTTCGAAAATGCGAATCCGACAGACTTCTTTCACTTGGGCGACGATGGGGTTCTGAGACACTTCAACAAATCGGGTGCTGTTCTCAACTATGCGCCGCTGAGCCCACAGCAGATCAGCCAGTCACTTTCTGATACTTCCTCGCTCGATACCGCGGAAAAAAAGCAACATTTCTCCCAAGTATTCGAAAATGTGGATGGTCGTCATGTCAAGGGCCCAGCCCTCCTGAACCCTCCAGCACATATTTACCCAACCAGCTTCCTCAACAACCGAAGGCCATCAGAAGCGTCAGAAGTTCCGCGGGCTGATCTCAGTCTGAACCCAAGGCAAGAGTGTGCTCATCATCGTTGCTTTCGTGGTGAAAGTTGTACAAAGTATCCAGGATGCACACGCTGCTTCATTAAAGACATGGCTAAGGAAGGAGAGTGTGAATAAATCGTTTAGGCATACTGCTCCCTACCATAGTTGACAAGGAGCTTTTGCCAATTATATATGTATGTATGCATGTATGTATATAGTTGCCTCTGGGTGCCAACTTTTTTTGGGATCAAGCAGGATATGTTATTTACAAAGCCATTCATATGTCTGGCTATAGCACAATTTGATTTATGTTGTCAGAAATGTTACCTTAATAATATGCTTTATACCTAAGTTAGTATATTCGATGCCTTGTGGTATGCCTTGGCGGATGGCACAGTACTTCGCAGTTTGACTTCCTTCTTGTCGGCATCATCCCCATCCCCATCCCGGCCTTGCGGCCCTCCGGGCATCCAACCGCATTTTGTAGAAGTAGGAGATAGAGAATAGCAACGAATGCTAGATAGATTGATGATTGCTAGTAACAGTAGATGATGAAGATCATATAGGTGGTAAAGATCTAGCTACATAAAGGAGTTCTTTATGGACGGAGAATTACATGCTCCCTAGTGACCTGTAGGGCCAAACTACGGGCCAACGCATTTTTCCCTTCCTTCCCAATCTTGATTGTCTTCCCAGCTGCGTTGGTAGAGCCTCTGTCTACAGCCATTGCATCCATTCTGTCTACGGCTTCCATGGCAGGCCTGCCGAGTTTCACTCCTGATAATGCCTACATTACTCTACGCAGACGCACCTTCGGGCTGGTTTGGTCAGGCAGCCATCTGTGCGTGGTTATTTGTTCTTGGAGTAATATGGACCTCGACTGTAATTCTCGGTTCAGATGCTGAGGTGTGCGCATTCCGTCTCGACATTCGACACTCAAGCTCCACCAATATAGCTCTGATATATAGCTCTCTCTACCAATAACTGACTAGTATATAGACAACTATACAGATTGCCATGCACTTCTTAACCTACAGATGCAAGGTATCTATACCTATAGAGAGGCTGCCAATTACCCTGGCATGACATGAGGGACCATATGTTGACATTTTCAAAGTAAGTCGGAGCAGCACCTGGGGGGTTAATGTTCTCATCCATGATAGAGACTGGTCAGAAGTTGATGAGAAAAGGGAGCTGTCAAGGCTTAGGTGTCGACAATGGTAATGATCGACAGAGTGGAGCCCATGACCTTTTGTTCGCCTCTATGGCCAATGGGAGTGGATTTTAGCCGCGAAAGTGGGGTCGTGTATCAACGTACTCTGTAGAAAGTACGGCGCAATGTAATACTCTGTATTGCCTAGTGTGTATTTGGTCCTGGAAGAGGTATCTATCTATCTTTACAAGAAAAGGGACGAAAAACACGCATTATTCAGTCTGGGACTCTCGACGATCCGCCTCCTTGCCAAGGGCAACTTTGGTACAAGCCACCTATGTGACTGCGATGAAAATTTAAATAATCATCACCATATCATCACCATGAGTACTGTCTCAGGGTCCGAAGACCTTCGATCGAAGGAATGGCTGGCCGTTTTCATCTCCGCTGCTGAGATAGTATTTGTGAGTTTCAGAGGCCTCGGAAAACCGAAGGAAAAACTCGTGTCAATTTAACCCGACGACCAGCCAGCTAACGACTGGTCAGTCAAGGAAGTCCTGGGTAGATGTTAGGGACAACCTAGGGCTTGCACCTACCAGTAGGCCAAAAGACCACTTTATCTGGCTTCTCACAAGCCAGACATCCTTAGGCACCTTATATAGTAGCGCACTGTTAGGCCACACCCTAACAGTAGAGTAGGAAAGGCCTTATACTTACTGGTTGCCAAAAACGGGTGGGTAACCCTCACTGATCATGGTTATCGTCTGGTTATTTCTTGCTTGACAATGGGAACTCTCAACCCCCTAATGCCCTTCTTCACCTTGGTAGCCGCGTGAACGTCAGACCCGAACTCATCGCGCAGCACCCCTCAGTCTCGGCCCTCACCACCTTGTCGCCAAACTTTGCCTCCAATCCAACTCTTTCCATCGATCAATTCGCCAGCGGCTTGTCCATGAGTAAGCTGATTCGGTCAAGAAGCACAAGAATGTAGGTGTTCACTGTATTCTCATCGTCACTATCTGGGCACGCCTTCTTACTTGGGCCTTTTGTGGCATCGCGTACAGGTTCCTCCATGTCGATACCTCCGGACTTCCTCAGGCTTCACTTCGTTCGATCCGGACACTTTTTGTCAGGTTTCTTCGTTCTTTGAGGGGCGGGAGTTCTTGATTTTAGCTTGCCCTTGGAGTCTGGTCTCGCGATCCGCAATGCGTTCTTGTCCTGTCTTCGGCTGCTTCTTTTGCGGCATGTTTAGTTCAAACCCTACACTCATGCTCTCTGAATGGAAATTCCATAGTAATGTCCCATCCTGATGCTATTGACACATAGTCCTTTTTTGACGATGCTAGGAGATGGTGGTAACACTAGGAGGCTGCTAGTATAGATCAGTCCCCCTTTCTCAACCACTGGATCCCTGGAATGGGGAAGGTGTTGTATCAGCACATTGTTAGTATTACTGGCTCTATCCAGGCAGGTTTTTGGGGTCAGATGTCTTGCCCACTCATGTATGAATGTGATAGAGATATATATATTGTCAGCAGGAGTGTGATTCCCCCTTGTCAAGTCAAAGCAAAGGATGTGAGCATGTAGAGACTTAAGGATGTCAAGGAGATGAAGAAGCAAAAGATGTGAGCGTATAGTGACTCGATGGCAAGGCTGTAAGGATTGCCAAGGATGCACAGACCAACTCACCCACTGCTTCCCTATCAGTGAATCGCGTCGAGGTAAGTACGATGAATCTATCTAGTTGCTAACATCCGACTGTAAATGATCTCCTGGACTCCACACCATATCCCACTCACCATCAACCATGGCAGACCCAAGAGTTTTGATGCCATCTCCAAGGTCGCCGGCATCCCGGACCTCGGGGTCGTCTTCCACTGTTTCAGAGCCAGAGCAGTGTTCTGAAGCGTCGTTTCCCGCGTCCATAAAATCTGATGCGTTCTCGCCCGCCGTGAAGCTGGAAATACGAGCGATCTCTGGCGACAGGTGCTGGGCGTGCACCACTACACTTCCGCAGCCTTGTCACATTATGGCCAAGACAGATACGCAGGTATGTATCATTTCCTCTTTTGGCCATCAATAACTCACATGTCTCAGGTCAGAAAATGGATGGACGCAGGACTTATTACCTCGAAGCTCACAGGCGCCAGCAATGGGGTGGCTTTGCGCCCAACGTGCCATGCTCGCTTTGACAACGTGGATGTGTTACGGAGTAGCCCGCAGGGTTCGGAACCAGTGGTGTAACGTACGAAGGATCCAAGTATGAATGATAATCATGATAAAAGGGAATATGGCACTTCCGTCTATTCCAAGACTGATCGCTGGTTGTCTGAAGAAACCCGCGATCCCCCTATTTATCAGTATACTAAACACGTGATATCCGAAGGGTCTAACTCCTTCGGGGTAGTATACATCTGATGGCCTGAAGTATCCGGCCCGGACGGTTTGCAACCCTAACGGGATGACCCAGATTACGGTTTTTACCCTACAGACGTCGATTTTTTTATTGACTGGGAGATAAATGATCAACTCCAGCGACAAAAATCGCCCCGTCCGCGGAAAGTTCCGAGCGCCGAAGATTACAAATTCCATCAAGTCAGACAGGGGAGGATTGTTCCCAACGACATCGGAGGATTATTCCAACCTGTGTTCCTCGAAAACTACCTCGTTGGTGGAAAAGTCCATGATGAACTACTTCGCGACCTGACCGCTCCAAAGACCTGGCACGGTGACCCTATATTGACCTTCCGCAAAGCCTTCCTCGTCCTTGGAGGACTGACTGCCACCGCTTTAGACCCTGGTGTGTGCGCGAAACTCCAGCGACTGCGTGACTTATATTTTCGAGCAGACATCAAGTATCTTAATTTGGACAATAAAGAGTCGAAGAGGAGGCCCGGGACTGATTCCGAGGAGCACGACGACAAACCGCTAAAAAGGCCCAGACATGAAGCCCTACCCTCCACTGGCACGCCAAATCCACCTGGGCATGGTGCTACAACAGCTTCCGGGGGTGCATGGACCTATGGACCAAGTCGCACGTCAGAAAACGCCATCCACCGGCACGCGCAGATGATAATAAAGAACCCTTCTTGATTTATTATTTCTCTGCGCTTGTATAACTTTGCCACCGCTGCCTTCTTGTTTCTCTCGCTTTACTTTTGGTTGCCATTAACCACAGTTCATTTCCATCTGGTACCTCATGGTATAGGTTGAAACTGTTCAGTATCCTTCACAGTTAGTAGTTGGGTGGGTGACCAGCAAATCCCGGCTGTTGTATGTTTTTGCCCTTTTTTTGCCTTTCATTAGTCTACATTGATTAGCCCTAATTAGTCACAGCCACTTCACAGCAACAGATACCCATGAGTTCAAATCCACGCTGATCTAGTTTTCCACAGCCCTCATTCTTACAAAAATACAGTACATATAACTCTTCCCACTACATCCTAGCACATACGACCATAGGGTGTGGAAAATAGGGCTTCCCGTCCGCTCAGCCGTACTCAAGCCACACGCCGGCCGGTTAGTAGTTGGGTGGGTGACCACCAGCGAATCCCGGCTGTTGTATGTTTTTTGCTCTTTTTTGCGTTCCCTGGCAACAGCGGCAGATGGTATGCCGTATACAGACATCCACAGCTAAGGCTGATAAGCCGCATCGCATCGTAGTGGGGGATTAGCGGTGGAGATGCGAGCGGGCCGCTGAACTACTAGTCAGCTAGCTACTTATGTACATAAGCAATGCCTATCATTAACCCAAAGGAGTTTAAAACACCTTTGGGGCCGATTGTATGATGTGTCAGCCTTGTACTACATAAACTACCGAACTTGGTATAGAGTCCGCACGAGAGGTCGATCTTGTCACCTCGCTCGCTAGGGCGTACACCCACCCTCCTGCTGCCGAGACTGATAGTCTCGTCCTTCACGTATACCGCTTCCCATCTGGTACTTATCACGCTGCACCTCCACCAGCATACCCCGGGAATAGCATCCAATTTGCAGCTGTCTTTGCTTCCATGGTACGGACTCTTATCTCCAGGTGGTTGTGAAAGTCCCGTCGTCAACGGAGTGTAGGCCATCGATGCTATGGCGCGTCACTGTCATGACAATGGCCTTAGTCCAATCAGCTGCTCAAGAGACCTCGACTTCACTCTGACTTTTGAGCAAAGCATCCTTTCGATCCTTCCAGCCTGTCTTTTTCTTTTGGCGGCCCCGATTCGACTGGTTCAGCTATGGAGAAGGCCTGCAGTGACGGTCCGCAATGGACAGCGCGTGTTCAAACTGGTACCTCGCAACTCTCTGCAGCATCCTCTTTGATTAGGATACCCTTTGACTAAGAATGATACAGCTTGCCGCGTCCTTTAATATCATGTTTCAGGTTGCTCTATTTATACTATGGAGCTTACCTCACGCCAGGCCGACTCAGACGAGTGTCTTGTCGGCCATAGTATCTATAATTACCGCGCTGGTGCTGCTGGAACTGTCGAATGTGGAAGAGAAACGATCAGTGCGACCATCGATATTGTTGAATACGTACCTCATACTTTCAGTGGTCTTCGATGCGACTCAAGCCCGGACCCTGTGGCTCACAGGTCGAACAGATGTGGCCGGCGTGATGACAGGGGCAGTAGCAATCAAGGTTGGGATGGTGTTGCTAGAAGAGCATACAAAACTCACGTACCTGCATTTACCCTACCGTCAGCTACCCCCTGGAGCTACCGCGGGTGTATTCAGTAATACCTTTCTCTGGTGGCTGAACGGACTTTTCAAAAGGGGTTTCCGGTCCCTCCTTAGCACGGGTGACTTGTTTGCTGTGGATCCAGATCTGAGTGCTGATATCCTTAGTGAAAAGTTGCAAAAGCAATGGGAAACCCGCAGTACGCCTCTTCAAGTATGCTCCTTTGACTAACAGGCTTCTAACAAGACACCTTAGGACTCCCCGAGGGGCGTTGGACGCTCCCTAAAACCGTCTTTGGGACCGTCGGTTGGGACCTGGGCGCGGCTGCAATCCCTCGTCTTGCCCTGATCGGATTTAACTTTGCTCAACCGTTTTTGATCACAGCGGCGATTCACCATGTAGAGAAGGACACAGGCTTACGCAATTCAAACGAGGGATACGGCCTCATTGGGGCGACCTTTCTGATCTACCTGGGGATTACGGTACGGTAATTGGACCTTGGGGCCCGCACAATCTAATGCTTCACAGGTATCAACTGTTCATTATAAGAGATTTTTTATTCGAGTAATAACCAAGTTCCGAGGCGCCATGATTGCGCTCCTATACGCTCGCAGCATGACCCTTCCGGTCGGCCTATGCACCGAGAGTGCCGCCCTTACCCTGATGAGCACAGGTCTGTTTACCCTCTTGACCGCGTGACCACCAGAGACAGTCATATGTGTTTATTTTGTCTGAGGATGACCACTGAAATGCATAGACATCGACAATATCATCGAATTGTTGGAGAACATACTCGATATATGGGCTCGTGTCATCGAAATATCCGTTGGCACCTGGCTGTTGGAACGGCAAATCGGAGCCATGTGCATTGTACCCCTGATAATGACCTTGGGTAAGGCATTCACCCGAAAAGTTAAGAGGGAACAAGAGCAATAATAACCAAATTAATTCCTACAGTGTGTAGTTTTGGGCAAGGGGCCATCGCGGATTCGATTGGACAAGACCAGCAGAAGTAGAATGCAGCTATCCAAGATCGTGTGCGGGATACCTCTTCAATGCTTGGCTCCATCAAAGCAATCAAAATGTCAGGGCTAGCAACCACAGTCACTTCGAATATCCAGGACCAAAGAGAACAAGAATTACACATTTCACGGCCATTTTTCAAGGCCATCACATGGTTAAATGGACTAGGTACCTACCTCAATACCTTAAAAGAACTCCATGTCTAACGGTTGTAGCCGATGTTCCCACGATTTGGTCTCCGACTGTCTCATTCATTATTTTTGCAGTCGTGGATAATGTCAAGGGGACAAACAACTTAACTGCTGCAAAAGCTTTTACGGCATTAAGTATCATTACCCTCGTGACTGAGCCGGCATCCAAGCTGCTAGCAGCCATGCCACAAATAGCAGCAGCGCTCGGATGTTTTCAACGACTGCAAGATTACATGCTATCCGAGTCCTTTGAGGACACTAGAAGGAGTGGAACGCAGGCAGATGAGCACCCCTTACCTAGCTCCACGGGTAGCCGAGAACAAGGCAAGTCGGCTTCATCGAACATTACCGAACATGACTCGCTATCGCGAAATGCTATCGAGTTCAAGAAGGCTACATTTCTTCCTACACCAAAAGCGGAGTCTGCGGTGCTATCTGACATGAGTGTCACCATCAAGTCTGAGTCCATAGCGTTTGTGCTTGGCCCTATCGGCTCAGGGAAAACGACGCTGCTCAAGGCTATTCTGGGCGAGCTGCCTTGCGCCTCCGGAAGCATACATGTGTCTTCAAAGGATATGTCATTCTGCAGCCAGACCCCATGGTTGCTGAACACTACCGTCAGAAAGAATATATGCGGACTAGGAGATGCAGCAATTGACGTTGAGTGGTACGAGAGGGTATTGCATTCGTGTGCTCTACATCAAGATATGCAGCAGTGGCCCGAAGGCGACCGCAGCATTGTTGGAAGCAAAGGGTTCATGTTATCTGGCGGACAAAAGCAGAGTGGTGAGTTGCCATTCCCAGTGCCTTACCTGGTCTATCTAACTTGCAGTGGACCTTGGCTCGTGCCTTATATTCCCGGAGGCGCATCGTTCTACTGGACGATATTTTCAGTGCTTTGGATGCCAGAACACAGGATCTAATTTCACACCGACTTTTTTCCCAAGATGGATTGCTTCGGCATTTAAAGGCGACATTAGTCCTATCAATGCACACAAGTAAGAATCCATGGTAAAGTATGCTATTATATTATTTCTCTGACGTTCGTGCTGATGCAGTCGCCTCGGCAGCCCGATTCCTTCATTTGGCCGAGCAAGTCATCGTCCTTGGAACGGACGGGGAAATAAAAATGCAAGATAGTCCGGAGGGTATTCTTCGGCAACGAGGCTTGCTGCAGGATCTCTCAATATCTGATGATGACAGCGAAAGGGAGCGGCATTATGCCGTCTTCGATGCTTCCGACCCTAAATCCAGTTCAGACGGTGTTCAAGATAGAAAGCCTGATGACTTGATGGACATCACGAGGAGCGCAGGCGATCTAACTGTATACGCATGTTATGCCAAAGCAGTCCATTGGTCCCTGTGGACCTTCTTTCTGCTCATCCAAGTGATAGCCGCATTTGGAACCAATTTCCCGCAGGTTTGGCTGCATCTGTGGATAACTTCTACACGTCCGCTATCCGTCAACCTGGCCGTATACGGTATACTGGCCGTTATCGCGTCTATATTCACCATGTTACGCTTATGGATAACGTTTCTAAATATCATGCCAACGGCAGCGATAGGCCTTCACAAGGTCATACTTGATGTGGTTATGCACGCGCCGCTGTCCTTTTTTGCTTCAACGGATCTGGGAATAACATTGAATCGATTTAGCCAGGACATGACTCTGGTGGATCTCCCTTTGCCAGGAGCATTGGTGTCGGTTACCGCAGCGCTTCTGAACTTCATAGCACGCCTGGGACTCATTGCTACTGGGTCATCTCTCATGGCAATCACTATTCCTTTCACGCTTGCTACCATTGCTGTTCTCCAGCATGTGTATCTTCGGACTAGTCGCCAGCTTCGCTATCTGGATCTGGAAAGCAAAAGCCCGCTGTACTCACACTTTCTCGAGACTCTAGATGGTCTGCCTACTATTCGAGCCCTTGGCTGGCAGGTTCCTGCGATACAGACCCAGCATATGTGCCTTGATCTCTCGCAGCGACCATATTACCTCTTACTGTGCATCCAGCAATGGTTGAATTTAGTGCTTGATCTCATCGTACTTGCGCTGGCAGTCATCGTTGTGACTATGGCAATGGAATTAGGGGGAACGACCAGTGGCGGCCTGCTTGGTGTCGCGTTGAACAACATACTTAGTTTCAACCAAGCGCTGTCAGTTCTGGTAACTTCCTGGACATCCCTTGAGACATCTCTGGGTGCCATTGCTCGTGTTAAAGCCTTCAGCGAAAACACCCCAAATGAGAATGTACCGGGCGCAACTGGCAACCCCCCAGAGGGATGGCCACAAAGAGGAGAAGTTCGTCTCAATAATGTCTCAATTACATACGATAATGGAACTTCTGCTCTCAAGGACGTCAGTTTGGTTGTGAGCCCTGGACAAAAATTGGGCATTTGTGGGCGCACTGGAAGGTATGGTCATTATCCCTCATCATGTCTTCTCTGGATCCAAGCTGACAATAGACTATGTGCGTTCCAGCGGCAAGAGCTCCTTAATTCTCTCTCTACTGCGACTGGTTGACCTAAATGAGGGCTCTATGGCCATTGACGGGGTAGACATCAGCATCATATCTCGTCAAGGAATTCGCGAAAAGCTTCTCTCGATTCCTCAAGACTTATTCACCCTTCCGGGCTCTGTAAGGTTTAATGCAGATCCCCAGGGAAACGCTTGTGATGAAGAGGTCATATCAGCGCTAAAGAAACTCGGTATATGGGAGACGTTAGAGCGTCGAGGTGGCCTAGACTCTGTCTTCCCAGGGAATACATTGTCTCAGGGTGAACAGCAGCTGTTTGGATTAGCCCGAGCGCTGTTGCGGAAGAATCAAAGTCGGGTCCTCATTCTCGACGAGGCTACCAGCAGCGTTGATAGCGAGACTGATTCGGTGATGCAAAACGTCATCAAGGAGGAATTTTGCCAGCATACGATTATCAGTGTGGCACACCGGGTAGGTCCATACGTCCTGGTTCATAAGAATTCCACTTGCTAATATGTCTTTCAGCTTGACACGATTAGGGATTCAGATCAGATTGCTGTTCTCGATGGTGGGAAGTTGGTGGAATTTGATAGTCCTGATAATTTGCTTGCTAGAGACAGCAGCTTTCGGCGGCTGTATGGGTCGTAGAGGGCTCTCATGCCGATGAAAAGCTCTCCATCCGGGATAAAGTGCAAGATGTCTTCTTGGAAAATGACATGGTGGGAAATATATAGGTGTGTTGGGATGTAACATAGATTACTCTACGAGATTTACACATATATCCAACTAAGACGATCTGTTTTTGCGTTCCTGTTCTATATCAAGGTTGATCTGGGATTTCATTCATTCCGATTTAAATAACTTCTCCAGTTGGAGTATACAGGAGAGACTGATAAAAGAGGGCGGTTGCATTTGCCCTAATTATAATAATTATCCGCCGCCGGGTACTACGAAGAAACTACGGGGTGGCAAAGTATCAATAGCTACCGTGCTTTGGACGTTGTGCTTTGGATACAACCCAACTCCAAAGGCAAAAAAAGGCGAAAAACATACAACAGCCGGGATTCGCTGGTGGTCACCCACCCAACTACTAACCAGCCGGCGTGTGGCTTGAGTACGGCTGAGCGGACGGGAAGCCCTATTTTCCACACCCTGTGGTCGTATGTACTAGATCAGTCAAAGAAGAGAAATATATAGAAGGCATTTGGATAAGAACCTGCCATGGAATCACCATGTGAATGTTACAATTTGTCTGACCTCCAGCTCTCCTAGAATAGCGTGCTTGTTGTGTCTAGAAAGCAATGCAACCATTATTGATGTTCAGATTCATTATCTTTAGTTTATACCCACACTGCTCAGTCATGGTGGATTTGGTTGCAGCTGCTGTGGTTGTGTTGGGCAAACCCATTTTGTGGGTTTCACTATAGAGTTGATCATAGAATTGGCCTTGTGATGAGGGCTCGCAGTATGAGGAGGCACATTCCTGAAGGATATGGGTAAACAGAATGCATTAGAACCTACTACAATGGCCATATTTATAGCAGTACAGCAGTAGAGTATGCAGGTACAGCCTACAGGCAATAAGGATTATATGATGATAAAAAGTGAGGGGGGAAATGGTGCTGTTGAAAAGAGAGGAGATGCTAGAAACTCATGTTAGACAATATTATTCCTCGTCTAAATATAGCTTTGAACATACTCCATGCATGGTTGTTCCTGGATATATACCGAACGTCTCTGCTGATCTTGTCTGTCTATCTGGCATATGGATGGCCTGGAGCAAAGTCGCCGACATCTGGATATTGACGCGCTGTGAAACCAAATTTTTAAAACTCACTATATCAACATAACACATCATAGAAGGAACTCACCTCAACCTACAAAGCTCCTTTCGGGAAGTTTTCGGTTGTCAACAGGTTTGGTGTTATTATACCATCGCAGAGACAAGTCGTTTCTCCCGGTTGCAAAGGTCCTAAGTCCCCTTTTTCGTACATAGATGTTGGCTTTTGTTGATACAAGATACCGCTAGACTACCAAAATGGCCATGGCCACTGTTAAGTGGTCATTACAAGTATTTCAAGTATCTGCCTATTCAGCAATAGATATCAGCGCGTTTATGTTCAGATGCTGAGCGGTAATGGAACGATCATCGCGCTTTAGCAGCTCACGAAGCTGCTCTACACGCTCAGAAGGTAAGATGACCATAGGAATTGGGCACGCAGGCTCGAAAAAAGGAGGGCTCATTTTGGCTCTATCCAAAGATATTCAGTTAGAGTTGCACCGAAGAAAATATGGAAGGAGGTGCGGAAATAAATAAGTATAATTATCTTTGCTCCCTTTGTGTTAATAACTCTGACGTATTGTTATAGTATTGTGTATTCAAGCATCTATTATGTCCGATTATAGCTTGCGGCTTGTCTAGGCACAATATTCCATTATTTAAATAGAATCTTTCACTACTACAATTAACCAGTAGAACATCTGAGGCAAATCTGCTTAGATTACAGTAGAATAGGGTTTATTCAATTGACAGGCCCATTGATTTATTGTCTGCTGGGGTTTTATTCTTGGGAATTCACCCACAGGCCAAGCCCCTTGGATGACAGATTACTTTACTACCTTTGAGGCCACATTCACCTCCAAGAAATCTCAATGCCCCCATGCATTGAACTAAGTTGCAAACTCGTGAGTGCCATCTAACCTGGGTGAAGCAGACATTGGAGAGATTATCACCATAAATGAGTTTATGCCATAGAGCCCTTCATTTTGTAGACTCGTGATATCTGATCAGTTCCAATCCATGTCCTACACCCTGCTGGACTAGGGTTCGGGCCGGAGTTAGCGCCCGCTGCACCCTCATGCTATCTATATTCAAGGTACATCCTGGTGTTTATCCTCTACTCATCCTTTTCTTCATAAGCAACAAGCCGCGAGGGCTGAGTATAAAAAAGATAATTCAGAAACACAGGCAATTACAATGTCCTAATCACTATAGTGATTGGCTGTATAGGAATGCAATTTGGGGATTTAGGTCACGCCCTTTTATGGACGATGTGCGCGGCTCGCATGTGGATTATGTTATAGGCAGTACACAAAACACAGCAATGAATGGATATGAGCGTCGGGATAGCGTCGTAGGGCACATAGTGGAATGTTAGAGCAACGGCTCGCTGCTCTAAACGCCCTCAGAAGTGGTCATTTTCGGCATCACTTTCGCAAGCCCGAACATTCTAGTTGTAATATCCATACGAAAAGGTAATTAGTTATTAACAATACACTTTAGATACTTGGATAACCATCTAGGCCTCTAGTGCCGGATCCGAGTCGTAGAATATGGTCCCATTGATCGCCCGAACCGATCTATGGTACGATACACCACCGGCCTCTCCCTCAAAGGCCTGCGAGGTATCCCCAAACGAGACAGAGCTCCCATCGTCATTAGCTTTATGATGCGCATCACCCCATTGCTTCGTATGCAAAGACGAGGGCCCGGCATGGAGAGTATAAGTCGAGACACCGGCACCGCCAGTCGCTTCGATAGAGAGGCCGCGCTCCATTTGAGCGTCGGTGTCGCCGGCGGTGCTGTAGAGGGTGTTGAAGTACAGAGGGTATTCGAAGTTGGTGTTGTCTGATTTGGGGTGTGTGCCTTTCTGGGTGATGGCGTTGGTGCCCGAGGTGGTTTGGTTGTTTGTCTGGCTTAGGCCTTGCTGAGTTAATAGGGCGCGGTTGGAGAAGGAGAGGTCTTGGGCCCATGAGTAGTCGGGCGAGGTGATGGTGAGTTTCCGCTCGACCTGGATGGAGTATGAGAGGGTTTCGTTCTTTCCGTCCGAATTCTTCATCAAGTTCCGTGAGACGGATATCTTAGGCGCAGGAGCAGCGATCTGAGGGGATGATGCTTTGTTGGAACTCCGGCGGGCCACAGAAGACGACGTCGTATCATCCTCAACACCCAAGTACACGAAGATACTTCCGGAGACTACCCAATTTGAACCGATAGAATTAGAAGGTACAGCCGTGCCGTTCTTCAGCAGGTCCAGCCCAACGACCTTCAACTCGAACGAGTGATCCCGCTGGTCAGTCAGCATTGGAAGGAAAGGGGATATATCAATCTCCGGCTGTCGTAGATCGAACGCATCAATCCCAACAATCGGACGCCAGAAGCCCGGGGCAACACCTCCAGTAAAGACAACAGGAAACGGCCAGACAATACCAGCAAGAGACCCATCGATATAGAGCTGGACCTCGCGGAACGAGGAATAACCATCAAGTTCACCGACCGTGTCACTGAATGCCAGCGTATCAGAAGAGAAGACATTCGACCACCAGAACTCCTCAGCAGCCTGTCCGCACGCAGAAACAGCCACGACAGCGCGCGAAGCCGACGCAGGCAGCTTGTGAGACACCTTAGCATCATCCGAGGGAATGGTAAAAGCACTCGGGGCATCCGACCCTGACTTCTGCGCGGATATGGGCATGATCACATCGGCCGTCTTGACATTACTCCCCTGCTGGGAGAACGTCACTGTCAGCGTCACGTTGAATGAGCCAGTGTAGACATCCGTGATCGTGTTTCCAAGGTCGAAAATTAACTTCTGCGGCTGTTTCCACAGTGCATTGTACGCCGACATGTCCTTGATATAAGACCAGATGATCCCGTCAGCCGTGGGCTCAGCCGTGGATGTCCGGAACACCTCGCTGTCTCCTAGATACATGAGACCCAGACGATCGAACTGCCGGCCTTCCGAAGTGACCGTGAGGTCCATCCGGACTGTGTCAAAGTCACATTGTGGTGGATTATATTTCCCTGATTGGATAGCGGGTCAGCATGGAGATTTCGTTCTACCACTGATCCTCGCTTTTTCTGTCCAACATACCGATAAATGGCTTTCCATAGCTCGAGCTAAACGTATGCTGCATCAATAAAACATCTTCATTGCACCTAGCCGCCCCGTTGCCGGTCGAAACGGGCTGATACACCTGAAAGACATTCTGCGTGGCCGAGGACAAGGACACCTGCAGCGACAGGACTGCACAACACACGGCAAGTAGGGCCATGATGTTTCTCTTTTTGCAATTGAGTTAAAAGACCTTATAAGCTAGGACTCCGTAACCCCCCAACGTACTCCGTACTTTGCAAT
This sequence comes from Aspergillaceae sp. MA 6039, assembly GCA_003004485.1. NCBI lineage: Eukaryota > Fungi > Ascomycota > Eurotiomycetes > Eurotiales > Aspergillaceae > Aspergillaceae sp. MA 6039. The sequence continues at coordinate 34,189 of PQMF01000025.1, read as the reverse complement.
CACCCTCGACAAACGAACGACAGGAGCGGATTCCGATCCGACAGAAAGGGTGTCGAGTCAGCGACTGAGCCTCTGTCGTGCGCCACACAGACTAGCCTGCTCGATAGCCCGGAAAGGATACGAAGCCACATGGTTTTGCCCCTGCAGCTGCCAATGCGGCTAAATCCCGAGTGTTGCCGATCCTGAAGATCGTTATCATGACCAGGCGGAGTACGAGCAGGATTACGGAGTACGCCGTAGTTGAACTAGCTAGTTACAAACCTGGTACATTAGGTGACCATAGTTGTTGATGAACGTTGTCCGTGGCAAACCGAGTACTGGTCCGGGCTGTTTGGCGGATGGATTCAAGTCAATTTTGTATGATGCAGTGAGTCTAGAGGGAGATGTCTTATAAACATAGCGATGGAGCAAACCAAGCGAGGGTCCGCTGTTCCTCTCTGTCTGCGCAAAAGCAAGCGGATAATGTACAGTACAAATTATGGTAAAATGGTGCTCGTTGCTCGTCTCTGTACGGAGTATCATTTGATAACCTAAACGCCAGCCTCATGCGATACAGCCTACATGAAGAGACGCCAGGCACCAAGAATCAGAGCAGCAGTACCGGTACAGACACCCCTGAAAGCAAAGATATACGTCAGCATCAATCCGTGAGTAGGAGATAATAGGAAGTCAACGGCGTCCGTACATGAGCCACTGCAACGTGGAGAACTTCACCGCCTCCACACGCTCTCGCAATCCGGCCACTTCCTGCTCGATGCGGGTCTCGGTCTCTTTGATCCGCATTTCCTGGCCATTTGCCTCCTCGCGGATCCGCCCTTTCTCGAGGTTTAAGTCCAGCCGAACAGAAGCCTGCGTGCGTCCAATTTCATCACGTAGTCGCGAGTTGAGCTTTGCCAGGTCTGCGGCGATCTTTTCATGCGACGAGCGAGTGAGTTGCGCTTCTGTTGAGTCGGCGTTGAGAAGCTCCGAGCGGAGCTTGGCGAAATCGACTTTTTGCGTGTAGGTCGAACGTTCCGAGTCTACAAGTGGAATCAGTATCTGGCATAAACCCACAAGAACTCTTGACAGCTCTCGATGTGGTCTTTGCTACTGACCTTCCCTAAGAACCATAGTCCTAGTTAAATTCTGAATCGATTCCTGAATGACATCATTCAAGACCTTCATCATAGCGACTGCCTGCTCCTCACTATACCCTTCATTCTTCAACCGCTGCACAAACTTGAGTGTATCAAAGTGGTGATCTCGCCCGCGGGACGGGGTCGCATGGAAGGCCCGGCGGGCCGGCTTGAACGTCGCAACGTAGACGCCATTATACCGCACCGGTTCGATTGAGGGACGAGACGAGGAAAATGACGGACGTCTAGTAGTCGTCGTGGCTGAAGACGAAGGAACGATCTCTCGGGAGGTGGAGGCGGCGGCAGCAGCAGTGCTGAGCAAGCGGGAGGAGTGAGGGGAGAAGCCCAGGGCATGTAACGGCCGCGCTAATGGGTCCCAGCTTCGCATGCGCTGGTGGTTGTGTTGCGGGCGTGTCGTGACTCGGGGAGATGTGCCGTTCCAAATCAGTCGAGGGAGGATGGAACGCGGCACCCCCGTGACGGTATTTGGAGGAGCCATCGCAATTATAAGCCAGAACGGTGACTCATCAAGCGAATTTCGTCAGGTCCCCGGCGAAAAAATTTAGAGAGGATCAAGTGGGCAAAGAAGACTGGAGAGACACGAAAGGGATACCAACTCCACGACGCCTGAGGACAAGTCCGCCGATGACTGATGACTAAGGTGTCGCCGTGATTCGGCGGGGAGGACCCACCGGACCGGATAGCCCCTCGGGCAGACACAAATAGCAGCACTTTTACAGTTGCACGTCTTACTGCCATTGGTATTATCTTATACACATAAACTTGCCGTCTAGGCATCTCTCAAGTTAACGCAAGCTCCTCATAGGTGGAAGATCTCCTTGAGCTGCTTCATGGTGTCCTCCGGCCCAGTGACGGAATGACCAATCGTCCGCGGGTCACTGTAGATCTCATAGTCGTTACCGCCCTGGAAAGTCTTGTCGCCGAAGAAATGGATGGTCTTGTATTCCACGCCCGAGATGTCCTTCTCGGCTGCGAGGTGCTGGAGACAGTACGTCTTGTCCCAACCGGTGGGGAAGACGTCAAAGGAGATTTGGCCACCGACGGAGTAGCTGTTGAGGACACCACTGTCAGAATAGAGGAATACATATGGACAGAAAGGTCGACTCACGTGAGATTGTAGTCTGCGAATTCCTTCTTCAGAGCTTCCACCAGGGTCTTCCGGATGTTGTGCTCCTTGTCAAATCTACAAGTAACCGTCAGTAAAACCCGTGCCAACGAATCGGACACATGCAATGCATGACAGAAAATAACCACAAGCATAGGCGCTTACGCTTCAAACTCATCTCGATCGTCAGCAGTGGCACTTCGCCCAATAGGGCTAATGTTGACCATTCCGTTGCGGAACTCCACAAAGGTACCACGCTTCTTGGGCAACTTCACGTTGGCAATATACTTCAAACAAAAGTCGATGAGGTTCTGGTATCTGTCCTCGCCCAACCACTTAACGAAACTGTCGCTGGAAAGAGACTTTCCCTGACGGATCGCGGTCAACCCGTTCTCGGCGAAGCAGAAATCGAAGAGGGTTGTGACATTGGTGGAGGAGGTACCGATTTGCTCCTGCTGTTTGATGAGGTCGGAACCGCCCACGAACCCAATGGCACACTTGTGGCGCAACTGAGAAAGGAGCTCGAGCATTTCGGGGGAGACAGTCTACCATTATGCAGGGAAGGCAGTTAGAATCCTTGGTGCGTATCCTTCGTGCGTCAAATCGCATGGTGGCACTGAGTCCAACGTACCCTTCTTGCCGGCGTCAAGGTCCCATCGACGTCAAACAGGCAGATCGTGCCCTGCAGGGGGCGATCCTTCAAAGCCGGGAAGAGACTTGCAGCTTCGGTTGCCATGATGCTGGTGGTGTGTGTGTGTGCGGGAAGCGGTTATTCAGGAAAACAATCTACACGAGGCGACCCGAAAAAGACCAACCGAACTTCAGAGACTGTGAAATAGCGAGCCAATTAACTGAATTCCCAAATTCCCGTCAACGGAGAAGCTGTTGTTTGCAAACGTGTCCAGAGCGGTGAGAGGAGGGGCATATAAATAATTGCAGGCAGAATTCAGGCATCCGCGAGTCGAGATCGTCGTGGGTCCTTTTTAGGTTATCGATAACTTAAAGACGGGATCAATGAGGAGGCTTCTGGGGTATTCGGTAATATCGTTGGACAGGGCGCCGCGTTGGTATCCATAACGTGCACTGTTGCATATAGTCTCGCATGGATGGAGGACGGCATACAGCGATGCGCAGTGGTACCCTTGCTTTGCTTGCTTTGGGAAGTCGAGCGGTTATACGGGCGATACGACGGCGGATAAATGGCCAACTCAAAGGGCCTTGTGTTTGTCTTTGAGCACGATTCTGACAGGCTTTATTCTCAGCAGCATGAACATTATTTATTTCCGTTAGCCCGTACAGGACAGAGCGACAGTCGAGTGAGTCTCGAATCCGCGACGATCGGCGTTAGTCACGTGCGGTCATCCACGTGTTGCCCTGACTAAGTGAACCACGTGACACATATGGCAAACCCTTAGCGCTGTGGAATCAATTCATGACAGTCACAGCCAACGAGCTCACTACCATTGCAGGCAGCCTGGCAACCTGCCATGCTCAATTCCAGTTAAAACCTGCTGACAACACGCAGCCTTCGGAATGGTTCCTTGCCCCCATGGACCGGCGTTCGAAGCTGAAAAGGGGGGGAACCTGAACCAGAAGGGTGTGGGCCAGGCAAACTTTAAACTTTGGGAGGAAAGTAATATTAACCGTTGGTTATCAGCCACCCGCCTGTGGAAACGGTCCCGACGACCCGTGGGCCGGGTAGAGATTAGAGATTGCCTACTCGTACTCTGAACATATAGGGGTTGACCGATTTCTGGGACTTTGAATGAGAGAGTGTGCTTTGGATACAACCCATCTCCAGAAGCATTGGACCTTGAACTGAATCAGACAAGCGAGGTGGGAATCAATCTATCTGACACATGAGGGAGAATTGGGTTTGTTAGGTGAATGACTCCTGCCGGGGCAGCTGTTGATGCAGTGTCCAATGCGTTGTTTGTACGGAGTACTTGTACAAGTCTACTACCGATCCAGACGAAGGACTGTTGACTGGGGAGATAGAAGAAGACCGTACCTACCGAGTAGACACTGTAGACAGACCGTCAACATCTGACAGCGACACGCCAGAGTAATGAATGCTCTTGTAGTGGTTGCTCCCCCTTTGTCTCTCCGCCAGTGAAACCTCATCAGCAGCGCTGGTTGTCTTGCTTCTTCTGGTCCCTTCCAGCCCTGCCAACTTCTCTCTTCTCTTCCCTCCTCTTCTCTCTTCTTTCTCTTTCCCTTCCTCCCCTCCCTCCTCGTTCCGGTCAACGAGGTCCAACTGTTCTCCCTCAACCCTCCCTTACTACCAGTTACTGCTGACTCGTCCCTCTCTTTACCCCCATTCTTTCACGACGTCCAAGCGCCTCCAACCAGTCCAGATCCAGGTATGCCTACTTCTGCTTCTTCGACCACTCTACAGACACAGTGACAGAGCAACCCTCAACCGTTATTCAACAAGGAAACTGTCGAATGTTCTACCTGCATATCTGACTGACCCTGATTGCCCTTAGATCCACGCTTCCCGTGCCAAATGCATTAGTCCCCGCCCCCCCCCTATATCGTTATCGTGCTCTCGCTACTTCAACTCGGGGCATCAGCGCGCGTACACAGTCCAATAATCGATCGCCCGATTCAAAAGACCGCTCTGCTTGTTGCTTTTCCCTATTTCTTTTGGCTCCTCCTTCCTTTTCCTACTTTTTCTTCTTCTGTTTCCGCGTCTTTGGTTGTTGTGGCACCAGTCCCTGGAGGAGGCCCGTCCGTTGCTATTGAGACCTTTTGCGTCTCACACTGACTTCTAGCATTTTAACGACGAGATTTTCTCAGGGTAAGTCTTTTGTGCCCCTTTCACTTCGTTTCCATATATCACCTATTTATATGCCCCACATTGTTCGCGACTAATCTTTGGTCTCTCTGGCTGCTCCTTAGACCAGAAATCATGTACACCTCGGACCAGTTCATGAATCCCGGGCCCGCTCCCCGCCCCCCTGCCGAACGTCCCAAGCTCAACCTGCCCATCACCCCTTCCACATCCAGCACCGTAACATCAACATCCTTCAGCCAAATGAGTCTCAGTTCTCCCACGACCCCCGGGTCGGGCAATCTGTCGCTCTTCCCTAACACCAGCAGTCCTGCTCTCGCGCAGACCAAGACCAACCAGTCTGGTCAGGGCGGTGTGGCCATCATTAAGGAGGGATATGTGCGGTCCAAAGAGGACAAGTTCCTCGCGACTTGGAATCAACGCTACTTGATCCTGCGCGAGTTCCGTCTGGACTTCTTGAAAAGCGAAACTGGAAAAATCGTTCTGTCTATCCCCCTCAACACCGTCACCGGTGTCTCCCGTTCCGAAGATGCGAAGATGGCCTTCGAAGTCGTCCGGTTGGCTAATCCCAAGGATGCCACCTCTAAATCCGCCATGATTACTCGTGACATCGCGACCAAGAGCATTACCTGCGAGGTCAAGAGTGACGACGAAATCTACGACTGGATCGACAAGATTTACGAGCGTTGTCCTGGCATGGGCGGTGTCAGTAATCCCACCAATTTCAGCCACCGCGTCCATGTCGGTTTCGACCCCCAGACCGGTGCTTTCGTCGGTTTACCGCCGGAGTGGGAGAAGCTCCTGACGGCGTCCGCCATCACCAAGGAAGACTACAAGAAGAACCCTCAGGCGGTCATCGAGGTCCTGGAGTTTTACTCGGATATTAAGATGCGTGAACAGAACCCCCAGTACTATGCCGGAATGGCCTCTCCCCCGGCGGCCGGCCAGCAGCATCCCAAGCCCTACAGCGGCACGTCTGTCGGCAGCTCCATTGCACCTCCTAGGCCGCCGCCGCCGCCCCCAGCGCAACGTTTGGACAGCGGTCCTTCTCCGAGCACGGCCTCCCTAGCTTCATCCCAAACCAACTCCGATCGTGCCTTGGAACAGCAGCAGCAGGCGGAGCGCGTGAGAGAGGCCGCTGACCAGGAACGGCGACGCGTCGAGGAGGAGCGCCGGGTGCGGGAACAGCAGCAGCACTATACCGACCAGGAACGACGCGACCAAGAGGCCTATAATGCGTCCCTACCCAAATCTCGTCCGCCGCTTGCGAAACAGGAGATTGGTGGTTATGGCGGTTCCGATCCTTCGATGAACGACCGTTACAAGCCGAGTCGTCCTGCACCGCCAGCACCCGGTTCAGCAGCTCGTCAGCCAGGCGGTCCGGGGCTGGTTGCCCAGCGGCCGGCACCCCCCGCCCCCAATGCGAATGGCTACGGAGCGCGGGCCCCCGCACCTGACAATCAGAGTTCGCCCAGCTCGCGATATCCTCCCAATGATCCCTGGAACCAGCAAAAGGGCGGGCATGCTCAGGGGCCTCCACCGACCAAGCTTCCTGCTCCTGTGCAGCCGGTGAAGCCGTTGAATATCGCCAACAAGCAGGCCAGTAGCAAGCCTAGTCCCCCCGATGGTGTTCGTCAAGCAGAAGCCGCGTTGAACACCAAGAAACCCGAGCCCCGACAGAAGGAGGTCCGCATGTCGAACATGTCCGAAAACGAGGTCATGGATCGGTTGAGGGCCGTGGTCTCCAAGGACAACCCCAACGAATCCTACAGCAAACAGCGCAAGATCGGACAAGGTGCCTCGGGATCGGTGTACGTGGCTCGAGTCAAGGAACATGCCATGTCACCCGTGGCGCGCGAGCTGTACCGACAGTACGGTCCTCGGTGCCAGGTTGCCATCAAGCAGATGGATCTGCGTAGCCAGCCACGGAAGGAGCTGATTGTCAATGAAATCATCGTAATGAAGGATAGCCAGCATGCCAACATTGTCAACTTCCTTGACTCGTTCTTGCAGGAACAGAGCAGCGAGCTCTGGGTTGTCATGGAATTCATGGAGGGCGGTGCTCTTACTGATGTGATTGACAATAACCAAGTGATTCAAGAAGACCAGATTGCCACCATCTGCGCAGAGGTTTGTAAAATCCTTCTCTCTCTCTCAGTGCCGCATTTCTGCTTGCTAACTAATCTTTCACTGCAGACCTGCAGAGGACTGGCCCACCTGCACAGTCAAAACATCATCCACCGTGATATCAAGAGTGACAATGTCCTCCTTGATCGTGCCGGTCATGTCAAGATTAGTAAGTCCCCCCCTCCCTCCCCCATGTACCAGCCAGCGAAACATTGGAACAAATGCTGACCAGATATATCTAGCTGATTTCGGATTCTGCGCCAAATTGACCGAGACCAAGAACAAGCGTGCCACGATGGTGGGTACCCCCTACTGGATGGCACCCGAAGTAGTCAAGCAGAAGGAATACGGTCCTAAGGTGGACTGCTGGTCGCTCGGAATCATGGCCATCGAAATGATCGAGTCGGAACCGCCGTACCTGAACGAAGAACCGCTTAAGGCACTGTATCTCATTGCGACCAACGGCACGCCCCGACTAAAGAAGCCGGAGAAGCTGAGCAAGGAGCTCAAGTCATTCCTCAGCGTCTGCCTCTGCGTTGACGTCCGCAGCCGTGCCAATGCCGAGGAACTTTTGGCCCATGAATTCCTCAAGGGCGGATGCAGTCTCGCAAGCCTGGCAGAACTGCTCCGGTGGAAGAAGAACAACGGGCAGTAATTCAAGCATCGAATCGGACGGCTCTCTCGCTTCTTTTCTTTTCTTGATCTACAAGTTTGACTCTTTATCTTTCGCGCACATATGGGTCACATTTACGCGCCTCTAGTTGAATTTCTGATTCCGTTACGACCTGCATTGCCATCCAGATATGTCTCGTATGATATCCAAGCTCGAAAGCTTTTCTTGTCTGTTCACTTTCTTCTTTTTTCTTTTTCTGTCTGTTCTTTTCATATCCTATGACAGATTTGGTGTGAATAATTGGCGTCTTTTGGCGTTATCTCTGTTTGTCATTATCCTGTGTTCGCTAGGTCATGGATGGATATCCTTTGTCTGCCATATGTCGACAGACAGGCATACATGCAATGTCCTAATTCGGGTCTTTCTGTGACATGACGACGTCTAGGGCAAAGAATAAAATGGAATGTGATATGACTTAGACAAGTGCCACACCAGGATTACCTATTATTTGTTTCCTGCGTCATAATGTTTGTTACTTTCCTATTTCCCAAATTTGGAAAACCGGAACTACACTATTATTTGTTATTTCTTTTTAAACTACATGCGTGTCTTATAATCTTGATGAGTGAGTCACTTATCTCTGTTTGTGGCTATATGCAGATGTCGAGTAGTTCAGTGTTTGCAGTGGGAAGAGGACAGCCAATGATCAGTGTGATGGCTCACCCTCTCCAACTGACTACAATCGAGCTAAAGCTACATATACCATGCCAACTAAAAGTCTAGCACACATGACCATAGGGTGTGGAAATCAGGGCTTCCTGTCCGCTTAGCCGTACTGAAGCTACATAACATAGTCCACACGGTTAATTCTCAATGAGCCCTGGACCCCAGTATATTTGTGAAACTTCCTTTAGGCTGGGCGCTGGTGAATAGGGTGCTCCTATTATACAGTACTCCGTATATACTTGTAAGTCCTGATTAATTCGAGTATCTTGATTGGTCATTTCATCATGGCATTGGCCTCGTGCAGTCGGGTAATCAGCTTCCCCGGTTTCCGCGAATCCCGTTTCAAACCTCTATCTTTCCGGCAATAGTAAGACTGGTAGGAGAATAATACGCCAATCAGGTAGTTTACTACCAAGCTGAACACATGTCATTTCCTTGGCACCAAGGATTATTTAATAGCAGTAATATCAAGCTAGGTCCAGACCAACCCAGCGGTTCTAGGTGCGAGAGGGCTGCGCTGACCCCATTGGCTATTGGTTTAATTTTAACCTGCTGGGCTCGTCCTGGCCACCAGGCCTCTGCTCCATAGGTTATGCAGGAGATACTTGCTGAGGGAGTTTGGCATTGACCCCTCTGGCGGTGTTGGCCAGGAACTGGATGACTGCCACTGTCTGCTTGGCCTTGGCTGCCATGTTCCTGCAGTGTGGGAGGAAGGTGAGCCGTTGGTCAAACCAGATGCCTAGCCACCGGATTGCTTGGTTATTCTCTGGGGGGTGGATAGTCAGTCTGCAATCGCTGCACGATGGACCGGGGTGTCTAGGGCTCTCCTCCCTCACGTGCTCCTTCAACCGCCTGGCAGAACCTCCACTGAGGCCCTCACAACAACCATAACAACAACAGCATCAACGTCGACATCAACATCAAGAAGAAAGAAGCAAAAAGCCTTGTATGCCATTCATAATTGATTGACGTTCATTCTCAGTCCGCCATGCACCGCCGTCGATAATCTAAAAGGGCCAAAATCCTCGCCAGGAGAACAGTAGGAAAAGCAAAATTCAAAATTCGAGTCATTAGCAAGTCATCCCTTCAACTAACGAGCGACAGTCAACATAGCCAAAGAAGAGCTCTACGTGGCGCTGGGGCTTTGGAGCTCCTTCATCATGACATTTGGCACTCAATGCTATGCAACTGTGCTTACTAGTTACTAGTGATAAGAGAAAAAGCAATAAACGGCCATGAGGCGTGGTTCTATTTAATCGGACATTTCCTAAGCGCTAATGATAGTTAATCATAGCTAGTTAGCATACTTGTACAGCATACAATCATCTAAGCAGGGCACCCACCCAAAAAGCACATAGCCAAAAGCAAAGCAAACCAACCCAATATTCGATCCTGGTTTTGAATATTAAGATAAGGAACTAAAGAAGAGAAGAAGAAGAAATTATATGATATCCTCTCCTCCAGCTAGTCCCCCAAAAATCCCACAACATTCCGAAAACAAAACACCCGTCAGAATAGCTTCACCCTCGGCCACGGTCCAATGACCCGCGTCGATCAGACGTTGTTTCCAAAGCGCGCGTTGATCTTCGGGGAGATGCTCCCAGGATTTGAGGAGGTTTTCTCCTTTGCCGTTGTCTTGGTCTTGGTTTTCTGGCGGGATGGTTTCGATAATAATTTCGTTTTTGTTGTTGTCGTCCGAGGAGCAGTGAACGAGGATGGCGCTGGGTGTATCTGCGTCTTGTCTGGTGAGGATGATATCGCGGAGTGTTTGGCGCTGAGTATTTGGTACTACCGAGACGGTAGTCGTAGCGGTGGCAGAGGGCTCAGGCTCAGGCTCAGCCGACACAGAAATAAGCGGGTCCTGATAAGACGAAGAAGGAGCAACAACAATGTCCCGAACCTGAGCAGGAATCCACTTCCCAACGCCCAAGTGCGTCGGCGAACCGCCCCTGATTTCCAGGATCCCTTGCAGCAGGACGCCCAGCAGGAGAACGAGGACGGTGATTAGAGCAGTGGACCCGCTCAGTGTCGTCCAAGTTTCTGGGACAGAGAGGACGTATCGCTGGCCACCGACATGAGTGAGAGGGAGGGTATGAACGACGACGGTGTTACCCATGCTGACGGAGGCGAGTTTGACGTACTGCTGCTGCTGTTGCTTCTGCTGTTGTTCCTGTGGCTCGACAGTACGCGACGACGATGGCGGGATGAAATTCGAGAAGCTGATACTAGTCACGGAAAATGGGTGGACATCACGGAGGGTAATGTAGTGTTTGATACCTCCGAGGCCTTGTTGCCCGTTCTTCCCGGGGTCGTGGTCTAAGGTTAAGAGCTCAATCGATTGGTCGCTACCCGTGATGGCGATGATGCTCTGCTGCTGCTGCTGCTGCTGGTGTTGATGGGTGTCCGGACTGGGCCCGAGGTTGCACACGCCAAGGCCTAGGCCAATCTTGATTGTCCTGCGTAGTTTCCTGCGGCGGATGATGGTGGCTGACTTCTTCTCTTTATTTTCACCATTGGGAGCTGGTGATGGCAGCTCGAGAACCACGAGCTCGCAACCGCTTCGATCTGGCGCATTCTGCAGCAGAAGCAGGGCTGTAGGCGAGAGGAAACGCAGCGCGCGGAACTTCGGCCTCGACTTCTTCGCGCCCTTCTCCGGTAGAGGCGTAGTATACACGCAGTCCACCTCAGGCGAGGTATTCGCTTTAGTCCCCGACGAGATCTGACATGTAAACACATCGACGCCATTGGTGTATGCCACCCGGAAGCTTTGATCCTTGCCATTCCCTTTTCCATTATTCTGCGCTGTCAGATCGATAATATCCACATCCTCCGCTTCCTCTCCGTCGCCTAATTGGATCCTCCCGATGACATCCGACTCCGTGGGTTTCTCCGTAGCTTGGAAGAACACGATCTCACCAGACGGCGCCAGCCCGGTCGTAATTGCAGCTACCCGCGTCTCCTCGCCATCCAGCTCCTGGCCATCGTCACCCTTCCGCCGCCGCCAAGGCGACAGTCTCACAACCCGCTGATACGTATCCGACCCGGCCTTAGCTCCCTTCGTTCGAAACAACGACGCACGCGACAACAAGCTCGATTCTGCTCTAACCGTCGTTTTCTTTTCTGTCCCGTATTCTCCCTTCTTCGCTTTCGCCTCTTCGTCCGCCTTGCGGGCAAGGTCTATCTTAAACGATCTCAAATGCCGGTTATTATCGCGCTTCTGCTCGGCCATGGAGCTATTCAGGCCAACCAGGGCGATCACGGAACCTCCCGATGTAGAAGAAGTTGTGGGTTCGGAGGCGTGTGCGATAGCCATCGAGGTGACGCTGTCTTCGTCGCGCGAGAGCTCGATCTCGGATGTCTCGGTGATCTCATCACGCTTGGAGGTGTTCAACAGTGCCTATATACACACAGCCCACGTAAAGGTTAGTACTTGCGACCATCCACTCGATAAACTGAATAATAAATCGGAAGGGGAGAGGAGACTTGCGATCCGGTTTCCAACTCCACTGCGACCTTCACCTCCGCCTCCGCCGACGACGAGATAGTCGCTATTCCGCGGGTTGAAATCGGCGGCGAAGAGGGGACATGAGAGTGTCAGTTTAGCTGATGGAATGGTGGGCGCCATTGCGCGATCTGGATCTGAGTGAGATCCCTGTATGCTTATTGATTTATTTGGGGGAGAGATCGGACGTGGAACGGAGGACGAACAGCCAACTGGCGATGACGCCGATGAGCAGCTGAATTCCACCCCCGGGAGTCTTGGCACATGTGACTTTTATTGGGCTAACTACAGTGACTGGTTCACTAGGGCACGGCACAGACAGACGATAATATGGAAATGATGGGATAATTGGATATTTTGAGCCCCGTTTATCATAATAAAAGTAAATAAGTAGAATAACGCCTTACTCAACCTCCTGCCCAGTGAACTCAGGCAGACGCTTCTGGATATCCTGCCATGTCTCATCACCCTCCACCAACGATTTGACAGCCTGCACGATCTCATCCTCAGTCGCCCGGACTTGCTTCGTCGAATCGCGCTCACGCAGGGTAAAGCTGTTGTCCTTCACGGACTGGAAGTCCACCGTGATACCGAACGGCGTGCCCAGCTCGTCATTACGCGAGTACCGCTTACCGATACTGGCGGACGAGACGTCAACCCGGTTCGAGATACCCATGCGCCGGAGCTTTGTCATCAAGCGGTGTGTCAGGGGGGAGAATGATTGGTGGCCGGAGAGAGGAACGATCAGAACCTTGGTGGGTGCAATCACTGGAGGGAAGGAGAGCACCTAAAAGGAGACAACGTTAGTAACTAACTACTACAAGCCGCAGCTGAAAAGCGGGATCGGTAAGATGTACATACCCCACGGGCCTCGTCGCCTTCTCTAGACCAGTAAGCATGTTCAATCATGCTGTAAAAGATACGACCGATACCGAACGACGGCTCGATCACGTTAGGGGTGTATTCGCGAGTGTTATCAGTGCGCGTACGCTTCTCGATGTTAATCAGGCCCTTCTCCAACTCAATCTTGCCAGACCCAACGCCTTCCACATCGACTTCAACCTTGCCCTTCCGCTCCAGGTCGAGCGCCAACTTCTCCCGGAAGTCCTGCGTAAGAGCGTTGATGGCAGTCTCGACGGTCTTGCCGTCCTTCTTGAAGCGAGGACCGAACTTCTTCTTGTCCAAGTCGATTTGCCACTCCTCTACCTTCAAAGGCTCGGCACGAGGCTCACGGACAACAAGCGGTGCACCAGTCTTTTCCTTGTGCACAGTCAAGTCGTAAGCGCTTCGATCGGCACAGCCGACACACTCGATCCAGCCATAACTAGTCTGCAATTCCGCATCCCAGCAGTCGGAAGCGTAGTGGGCCATTTCATTGGCCATGTGCTGACGGAATCGGAGCTTGGTGGGATCAACACCAAGTCTGAGCAGGAAGAGCTGAATACGTGCAATGAAGTATCCAAGAGTCTCATTGTCAACCAGGCCGATTTCGACGGCCTTGCCAATAGTCATCTTCTGGATGTCCGTCTTGCCGGCAAGCTGCACCTCACGGTTCAGCAATGACAACTCAATGTCCTTGACTTCACCAAAGCGAGCGTGCTTCTTCCCACTCTGTGGGTCCACGTAGTGCTCGATTTCTGCCATGAGGAACTCACGCACACGCAGAAGACCAGCGCGGGGCGAGATTTCGTTCCGGAACGACTTGCCAATCGACGCAGAGGCAAACGGCATGGACTGCTGGTTGAAGTCCAGCAGCTTCTGGAAGTTCAAGAACTGGCCCTGGGCCGTCTCCGGACGCAGGTAACCGGGCATGTTGTTGCTGGGCCCAATGCCGGTCTGGAACATCAGGTTGAAAGCCACGGGGGGGAGAAGGTTACCACCGGTGGTCGGGTTCCTGATGTCATGCTTGGTGATGATCACCTCTAGATCCGGCCCACCGAAGTTGTCAATCTGTGCCAGAATCTCCTCGTACTCCTTGACCACGGCATCATCGAGCTTGACAGCCTTGGAGGCGACTTTCTTCTTCTTCTTGGCCTCTTTCTCCTCGTCCACCACGACCTTCTGACCACGTGCTTCCTTGTCGCCCTTAAGTCTGCCTCGAGCACTTCCTCCACCAGGTGATCCGCACGGAAGATTTCACCGGTCTTGGGGTCCTTGCACATCCAGTCGGCGAACTTTTCAACATGCCCGCTAGTCTTGAGAATTTCCTCCGGCGTCAGCATGGTGCAGTCAACCTCTAGCATATCCTCCTCCAGCACAAAGTGTCTGCGCCACAGATCCACCATGTTGTTCAGAACAGCGCACCCGGGAGGCCCATAGTCGTAGAGGCCGGAAACCCCTCCATAGATCTCGAACGACGGGGTATAGAACATACGTCGACGGAGCAGCGAGTCCAGGACAGACCGGTCAATGACCTGGCCGCTCTTGGTGCTAAGGGTCGCCATAGTGAGGTTATTGAGTTTCGTCTTCTGCGCCGGAAGAGCCCTGAAAGCGGCGGAGGTGGAGGAAAAGGACCTGGCGGGGATTTTTTGTGGCAGAGCAAAACGGCGGGGGAGCAGGCGAAGAAAGGGCACTTGAGTCATCCGCCACGTGATGCAAGGCAACGCGCAGTCGGAACGGGATGAATGACTAGAAATGTAAGAGCAAGAGACAGACCAAGAGGAAAAAAGAGGAACCAAAAGCGCCAGGAATTGTTTCTGGATTGACTTTATTTCCTCGCGCCCTTTTCTCCCCATTCGTTTCGCCAGAGATTGTCGTTCATTACTTTTTATGCCTGCACAAAATATCTCACCGCCGGCAAAACAATTTCTCCGCCGAAATTATTCTTTCTTCCAAGCTCGATCGCAACGACTTGGTTTACCAGAACCTCAAACCCAGCACTCCAAGCTACAATGGGCTCTAAAAAGGGGTCAAAGCCTCAAGGCGGCTTTCAAGGCGAATACAAACCAGCCAACAAACTCATTCGTCAGTCGCTGAACGTCAAGCGGAAGCGCGCCAAAGACAGCGAACGGCGGGAGGAAAGATTTGCGAAAAAGAAGGAAGAAGCCAAAGATCCAGCATTGAAAGAAGAACGACTGCGGCGCAATGTTCCCCTTACTATTGATCGCAAGCGGGTATGGGACGATGTGGACAGCGATGCTGAGGAGGGAGGGTTGGGATTGAGTGTCGACGTGGAGCGGATCAAAAGACAGAAGCAGGAAGAAGAGGACGAGCTCAATCGGCCGCTGAAGGATGATGAGCAGTCTGACAACCCTGAGGATGATGAGGATGATGATGCCGACAGCATGCTTGCCAGTAGCGACGAGGAGGACGAGGACGAGGACGAGGATGGGAACAAGAGTGAAAAAGACAACGACCGGGGACGCAAGAAGTCGTCGCTCCCATCGGCTACAGAGCGCGCCACCAGTCCTACACAATCAACAAAGAGCACAAATCTGAATCTAGCCCCGGAGGCGTTGGCAGCCAAATTTCCGTCACTGTTCTCGAACGAGCCCGCGCGGTCACCAAAAATCCTCATCACCACGGCCCTCCACTCAAACCTCCATAAGGAAGCCGAACAACTGGTCGACTTTTTTCCCAACAGCGTCTACATACGACGCAATTCGCACCGATACTCGCACAAGTTCTCTGTTCGTGAAATCGCCAAGTTCGCATCGAACCGTAATTTCACCGCCCTCGTGGTCGTGAACGAGGACTCCAAGCGCATCTCCGGTCTAACCATCATCCATCTCCCCCAGGGCCCGACCTTCCATTTTAGCATCAGTAACTGGGTGGACTCGAAAAAGATCCCTGGCCACGGAAAAGCAACCGACCACTGGCCGGAGCTGATCTTGAACAACTTCCGCACGCCGTTGGGTCTTTTGACGGCGCATCTATTCCGAAATCTGTTCCCTGCGCGGCCTGAATTCGAGGGACGGAACGTGGTCACTATTCACAACCAGCGCGACTACCTTTTCGTCCGGAGACATCGATATGTTTTCCGTGAGAAACGGGAGACGGAGAAGCCCGTTGTCGGTGCCGATGGGAAAGAGATGCAGGGTGCCGAGGGCATTCGTACCGGTCTCCAGGAATTAGGCCCGAGATTCACACTCAAGCTTCGTCGTGTTGATAAGGGCATTCATAAGATCAGTGGGCAGGAATGGGAATGGCAGGGCAAGATGGAGAAGAAGAGGACCAAGTTCCAGCTGTGATTCTTGGTCTTTCTTTCCATTGCATTATACCTCTTTTTGGGTGCATTGCATTTAGGGCTCGGAAGGAGTTTGCTACAAAAAAGTTATATCTCTTTATTTTGTATGTAGCTGCGTCGAATGGGTGTTTCTTCACTGGATAGATACCTAGTCAGTTGTAAATAATGATATCAAGGCATAGGCTTAAAACGCTCAAAGAAAAGAAACAATGCAATATAGTAGTAATGACATAGATACCAAATGCTTTGCAAGACAAGTCTCTAGCAAGACAGAAGCGCTAGGTAACAAATAAGCCGTGCAGTCGTAATGGATATACAAAGGCCCAATGACTCAAGGCCCAATGACATCGAGTTAAGCAGGATCCTCATCGACCTTCTTCAAAGCCCTCGAGAGCACATCATTTTGCCTCATTTCCTTCAACTGGACCCTTGAGACCGGTTTTCTCCCTGTCATGAACCTGACCCTGGCAGTGATCCGACCACCCGTCAAAAGCTCTCCCTTCACTTTCTCGCAGATATCGCGCACGTCTTCCGGCGTCCAGCGCACAGTAGACGTAAGCGGACGCAAGCCATACGCCTCCAGACCCTCCAGGACCGCAATCAACGACATCTTCCCCAGGGTCTGCTCAATAGGGTCCTGCGGCCAGATACCAATGGGCAAAGTACGTTCGAAGACGCGGACGTCGACAAACCCTACAGCCGCGAGCATGTCGGGGTGGATGTGGTCCAGGCCTCGCGGATAGCCCGCAGTTTCGGCCGCGGAGCGCATAGCGGCCGTGTAGATGTAGAAATAGGAGTTTCTGTTTTGGGCACTATTTGGGAGCTGGATGGTGTCAGCGGCCGCCGGGTCGGTATCAGCCACCTCGATATACCCGCCGGGACTCAGATGCTCGAAGGCCTGGCGGTAGATAGCGCCCCAATCGTAGAATGCCCCTGAGAGGCCACGAAGGTGAATCAGATCGAATGGCACATGGTACGTCCACTCCTCGCGGGCGTCGTCGAGCTGAAAAGATACATTGGGGAGGCCAATATGTGCGAGACCCGTGTCGAAGACGCCGATGTCTGTTGCGATGATCGTAGCATCGGGATATGCACCGCTCATTCCGACAGCCCAGTCACCGGGACCAGTACCAATGTCGAGGATCCTAGGGGCATCTTTGGTCAAAGGGATAGTGGTGAGGCTGCCATCAAGCAGAATGAGGTAGAGCTGGTGGACAATGTTCAAGCGGGTGGCTTCGGTCTCGTCGTTGGGCATGAAGTAGAAGTCGTCGCAGTACCGTCGGTCATTCTCCACAACGAAGCCAATATTTTGGGCATCGAATGACCTCGTGGATTTGCTATTGCCGTTAATTTACTGCCGAACTCGCCCACTAACAGAGATAGATACTCACATCGAATTCGCATCATCATCATCATCATCATCATCATCCTCTTCCTCGTCTGACTCAGGCTCCGAATTTAACCCACATGTCCGCGGCAAATCTACCGTTTCCTCCCTGTCGTTTTCAGCCAGGGCTTGGCCGGCATCGCTAGTGGGTGGTTGAATATCTTTCCTATCCATGACATGACGGACTCAAGATGTGACCCAGGAATGTGTCCAATCTCAGCAGTGCCACAGCCTTATATGCCCAAGGAGACGAAGACCCCTTCAAACCGCCTGCTCCTGGAGCGCTGTATTGATTGGCTAGCTAATCCAACTGATTATTAAAATGGACCCGAGGTAGAAACGAGACCATCAGGCATGAAGAAAGCAGTCAAGGCAAAAAGAAAAAGGTCCTGAATTCCAAGCAAGAGTCACTGGCACGTGTGGAGCGAATCCGACAGTCTCATATCGGGCCAGAGACGAACGGAACTGGTCTGTTCTTTTTACGATCAAGTCGGATGAAGTCCTGAGCAGGTGTGGAGAGCTCTAGAGGAAGCTATACACAGAACGACAAGTCAATTGGCGCGTTGGCAGCTTTAGATAAGCCCCAGCGAACTCTGCATTCTGACAGGAAGAAGCCACAACAGCAGCAAGGATGAAAGGGTTAGTTAGTCGGTATATTCGCAACTGCCACAGCAGAAGCGCAGCTGAAAAAAGTGAACAGAAAAAGCAACGAGAGACGATCGAAAGCCGCGGGCTGCTCTTAGTGGGCAGTCGTTGGAGCGCGAGGGACGATCGATATATGGGCGTTTTTAGCACCGTTGTGATAAATTTCCCTCAGGGAAAGAGGGATCCTCTGTATAGCTGCAGGGGATTCCCTACTTCGCACCCAATGCTGCATGCTGAGGTGTGGTCGCAAAGAGAAACAGATGAAGTCGAATCGATCTACATAATACAGTCACGTGATTCAACACAGAAACTTGTTGGCGGCCTTCGCGCCGCTAAGTTACGGGGGAATAATTAGACTATGGTCAGGTATAAATTTTGACAGAAGCATATTCTCCGGGACCGGTCAAAACATGAGCGCCGTGGCCAAAACGCCCCGGCATTCTCTGTTCATCGCCTCCATCGGAAACCCTCGTCCCTATCGCTTGACTCGCCACAGCGCCGGCCATGTCGTCCTGGACGCAATCCTCCCTCTTCTCCCATCACGTTTTTCAGCACCACAAACAGCAACGACGGAGTCGATAGTGTACAAGACCTGGCATAGCCCATCATACATGAATGATTCAGGACCCAAGCTAGCACGGCAACTCCAGAGTTGGATATCCGCGACGCAGAAGGACATGGTCAAGAACCATCACCACCGTATTACGCCTAGCGCCACCACGACGGGAGGAGTGGGGCCGTTGAGGGATCCCGTATTTAGTCCCATGCTGGTGGTCTTACATGATGAGTTGGAGGCGCCATTGGGCAAGATACGGGTGAAAAGGGGCGGTGCGGAACAGGCTAGTCTGCGTGGTCATCGCGGGCTGATTAGTGCCATGGAGAGCCTGCGCGGCAAAGGGTTGTATCCTCCGCGTCAGGGGGTTAGGGATGCTAATGCCGGGAATAATGCCTCTGCGTTGTCAGTTATGCGCATTGGCATCGGGATCGGGCGTCCGTTGACGAGGGGTCGTAATGATGTCGCGGATTATGTCCTGACGGAGATGAGTGCGACGGAATTGGCTGCGGTGCGGGCTGCTGCTGATCCGGTGGTTGACTTGCTCGTCGAGGAGGCTTGTCGTGCCGCCGAGCAGGCTTGAAATATTGATGATTATGGTGTACAATAGACATAGACCTTGACGTGATACCCTGCTTACTTGCTTGGATAGAGAACATTGCATGTGATAGAGTGATTAAACATAATGTCATAAACCTGTCACTCGAACATCGTGTGCGAATAAAAATATAGAAGAGGCTAGAAAGCAAACTCCGCTAGCTCAGGAGAATCAGACAGTCCCTGCTATGCTCAAATCTCGAATTTCTTGCAGCACCTCCTCTACCCGGTTATCCAGATCACCACGGGCATACTGATCCCGAGTCTCCGCGTCCAAGTACTGCTGCACCTGAGCCATGCGCGAATATGCCTCGGCACAAAACCGCAGCTGGATCTTCACGAGGGCTTCGAAGCTAGGGTCGAGGTACGGCACACGGAGGTCGATCATTTGCGGCAGCTCGGTAAACAGCTGCTCGTTCAGCTGCTCGTATGCCTGTTTGGCCATTTCGGTTTCGCGCTCGGTCCGTGGAAGCTTGGTGGCGTCCTTGTCCGGCTTCTCGACCAGCTTCTTCACCTTGGAGCGCATGGCGTCGTAGTCCAATAACTTGTGGTTTCGCTTTTTGATACATTCGTTGATGTCGGGGAAGTATGCGCACCATCGAGAGATCGGGTCAAGCACCGTGGACCTAGTGTGATCAGTTATAGTCCAACGGGAGTATCATATGGAGCAGTAAGTATATATATACCTATATGGGCCATCAAGCGCCTTGATGGTTTCGGTGTCGAGATCTTCAACCGCCTGCTTATAACTCCGACTCACGCCGTCTCGTGTCCCAGCATCGCCGTAGAATGCATCTATTGTCTCTGCAATACGCATCTGCGACGCAGTCATGGCTATGGAACATCAGCATCGAGTACGAACCCTGTGGATCATAGAAACGCACCTCGTAACGAGTCCAAATATCCCTTTGCTTCTTTCTGTAAGCGGTTGGAAGCCGCTTCCATAGTCCGAAATCGTCTATACCACCCAGTCAGTATCAGCGTTTCTCGACCAACTCGTTGAGAGTATCGATATCAACGCAGAGGCATACCGTTCTTCGATCTCATAATCGCGGTCATTTGTCCTTTCCACATGACCTGCATAATCTATCAGCATTGTCCCTAATACCCCTCTGTATTTCCATCCTTTCTTTCTTCGATCACCCTTCTTATCCGTCCGATCATCACGTACCCGCCTTCATCATTACCTGCGTCGTCGCGCGGTTCACATTTTTTTTAAACCCTAGAAACCAGAGAATATTAATATCAACAAGGCAGATATGAGACAGCAGGCAGAAGACGTACCAGCCCAGGACATGGCGGGCGACAATCAAGACAGAAAAGGTATTCGTAGCAATATCGAGTTCGTCAGAAGAGACAAAGACAGAGACAAGGGGGAAACGCGTATTCGAACCAGGTATCCTAGGTCGAGTCGTGTAGACAAACAAAGTAGCAAAAGTAGGGACAAGTGAGATCGATTTCGATGATGCCTGATTGGAATGATGGGCGGATGACTCCAGGATCGGCTGTGGCGGTGCACAAGGCTCTTTCTAGGCATGGTGGCTATGTGGGTATGTTATTACGTTTATTACCGTCGTTTTGCTTCAGCCCTGTGTATGAATTGTGTATTGTATTGTATCGGAGACGTCGGTCCGTTCCATCCTTTCTCCAACATCATTTCACCTGAACGTGCAATCATCGGATAAAATAAGTTAAAGTCACTGGTTCAATCTAATAAATTCTCTGTTAGCTATTGCTACGAACATTTATTTTTGTAGCGCTTATAAACAATGGTCCTGGCATCCCTCGGTCTAAATCGATGCACCATAGACACAGGAAAATGTTATATTTTATTTGAATGGTTAGTAAGAACCGAAAGCAGCGTTTGATGAAATATTTGGTCTAGGCGAGGCAGGCTAGTGGACGGCGCTCCAATTTCCTGGAGCATAGCTCGGTGGGAATTAGCCAAGGTTATAGTTGACACGGCACTTGAGACAGCCAGGATACGGTAAACTGCTTGATGAGAAACTTACAACTAACGGTTTAAGCAACACAACGGCCCTGATGAAACCAAATAATACATATAAAGATTGACTGACATAATTCCAAGAACAATCCTCTTCCCGAGTGGTAACAGAACAAGATTGCTTTCTGTCTTTCTCTTTCTCTAGACGAGACACCAAGGCATGGAATAACCCAATCCAATCTACTTGCATTGGCATGCCTGGCCAATGTTGGTACAAGGACAGACACGAACAGGCCGGGTGCAGTGGCATCCATTCTTGTTGCACCTTCCTGTGCACGCCTGTCACGGAATTTTATTAGCAGGTGAAATTGGATAAACACACCGCAAATGTCAGCTCACCTTTCTCAAACCATCCCGGTCAGTTAGTAATTTGGAGGCATCCTCGATGGGGGAGATGTCTTGGTCGACAGCATCCATGGCCTCGCTCATTTCAGGGATGGTGCTGGCGAGGATGGGGGTGGTTAGGGCTGCGAAGAAGAAGATGTTTGCGAAGATTTTCATGGTGTTTTGGAATTTGCTTAATAATTGATTAGTTGATTGATTGATTCACTGATTCACTGATGATGTGGAGCAAGATGAATTGAATGCCTTGTATTGCAATCCTTATATAGCTCTCTCCAGGTATCCAGTCATTCCATTCACTGACAGGGGTAGTATATAAGAGCTACACAACTGCCAGCTGAGTCAGACCAGTCAGTTCCACAGCTTCTTCAGTGACACGTCCTTGCCAACCAGGACGCCTCCAAACTTTTAAACCTAACTATCTTCTCATATCTTAAAACCGCCATCTACTCACATCATCCACTGAAAATACCACATACTCCTTGTCATAACCATCATCACCTGGAACCCACAAAGTGAACATGGCCGACTGTGCTGACGGCTCCTGTGTTCCGCGCCATCTCAGCCGCGAGGCAAAGCGCAAAGAATTCGAGCACGACCCCGCACACCCCGAGGTCACCTGGAAGGGTCTGCGGGATAGCATGCTGGGCCTTGGTGACCAGTTCTTCAACCATGACGTCGATGCCACGCAGCTCGAAGAGGGCCTGCACAACCTGTGGGACGAAGTGATCCATGCAGCCAGGATACTCCCGGCTGATAGTCCCGAGGTAGACCGTCTTGTCATGTTGATACTGGAGGCTCGCGAGTTGGGACTATTTGTCCGCAAAGACAACGACAACAACGCACCCCAAGAGAGGGAGGTCGCGACGCTGCCCAATGGCCAGAGTCTCTGGGCTGACCTGCCCTACCTCGTGCAGGAAGTCCGGGATGCCTGGACAAAGGAGTCGAACGCGTACACGTCCGCGGAGCGTGAGAGTCTAGCCGTGCTGACGGCCAAACTGTGCGCCGTTGGGGTCTGTCCCACCGAGCTGGGCGATTGTGCATTGTGGTTGTTCAAGGAGGCCTTGGAGACCGAACGACCCCTCACTATGATTACTACTGCTAGTGGTACAACGTCTCTGTCGGGAGCCAGCTTACCCGCGGACAAGCGCCCTATTCCGTCAGTTGTTGACCTCCTTCCTGCATGTCTCTCCTGGTTGCGCTACGCCAATCTCAAACTAGCAAAACTGTCAGTGACTGCTCCATCTAGGACCATCGAGATCGAAGATGCTTCCGTCTTATCCGCGCCAGGATCCCTTGCCCGTCAAGCAGACATTACACAAGGAGGGTTCAGCGTTGCGCGATGGCTGTTTTGGCGACGCCGCTTCAAGGAGCTGTACGCTCGTGGAGATTCACAGGTGACCAAGCTAGCCCGGGCATGCTTCGAGGAGTCTATCCTCACGGGACTCAGTGTGGGACTCGAGATTCCTGGTGAGAGGTTGTATCAGGAGAGACTGTTTGAGGCTCTCGACAGGGAGCTTGTTGCGAGGGGATTCACGCAGTGTGTTGGTCCGGAGGATATTGAGATTGATATGGAGTGGGCTCAGTAGCTGCGCTATGGTCATCGTATGCGTCTTATGTTGTGTTTTCTCTAAATTAATGAATTATGCTCCCAAATACAGCATCCGTATCCCAGTATCCGGTAAAAAAGGGGGGTTCTAATCGCAAGACAATAAGGTTCCCGTGCCTAGGGCTAATCCAGAATCGAGCTAGCTATATTAGGATCCCGATTCCATTACCGCATTCAATCAATTGATGTGGAAATCCGCCCATGATTATGACATTGATGACGATGTCTGTCTAAATTTCCGCCTGGCCATATGTCCTTCTGGACGAGGAAACGAATAGATAGGACATTATTCAAGTTAATTATTACCAGAGCAGGGTTTAACATGAGGATCACCAATTCCATTGACGAAGCCATCCCACCATATAGGATACACTATTACTCCATAACAGGGCCGGTGTCTGTCTTTCGTGATGAAATCAGCTACCGCTCCATATCCCTGGATCACTACTGCCCAGAGATGTTCCTGAATCAGATGCGCGAAATCCAGTCCTTTTCAAGGTCTTCCAGAGAGCCATCATCACATGGGTTATAATTCCTATCACAGATTAGCTGTAAGAAATCGAAGTGGGGCCAATGTAGGGTCAATTTTTCGGAGTACAAGTCTTCCTGCTAACTGAGCTAACTACTGTGGCCTACTCAGACAACCATTCATTTCATAGAGTAATTATTGCTTCCTCGTGCGATATGGTTAGGCCAGTGGGGATAGAACGTTCCCATGTTTGGATATATACTCCGTACTCCGGAGGATTTACAACCCCACCGCACAACTACAACAGCCTACATTACTCCGTAAATATTGAACCCATCTAGCCGATCCAATCAAGTAACCGGTACAAACAGAAATTTTCTTTTATTTCGTTTATTGATTGATTAGCCAGTAGTACGTAGTTGTGGTCTGTGCTGAACTGTCCGTTGGGTTGGATATCGGCATTTTACTCGCTCGTTTAGTATGGATGTTCCGATCCGACGAGTACACAGGATTACCTACTCTGGGGTATAGGAATGTGCAACTGGCGGTCAATTGATCAACGGCCAATCGTGCTTGGTGCGTGGTCGGAAGTTGAGTTAATCTGGCATACTCTGTACAGTACTCAGCGTAGTCTATACGTACTCGGAAGTAGTGAGTGTGTGAGTTGTGAGGAGCCATGGAAATGAACACAATCTGTCAGTGGAAAAAGCAATAACGGTGCTTATGGGCTGCGCTGCAGCATACCTGGACAGTGCAATACCGCAATACTGCAATACTGCAATATCTGTGCTGTATACATAGTACGGAGTACGAGTACTACCGAGCACTCCGCCATGTGTCGCAGATCCGAGACTAAGGCATTAGGTCTGTATTATATAATCCAGACGTACCTGAATAAGTTACTGGGAAAGAAAAAGAGAAAATGCCTCGTGCAGAAGTTTCCCGAGGTCATTACGTCAGGTCCAATTTCAAGAGTAACTTACTTGTAGTTCCCGAGTTGGCAGGTGTATATGCAAGTATGCACAGAGACAGAATAGGTTGAGTCTAAGAGGGAGCCCATAATCTCCGCACGAGGACTATGGAGTTCTCCATAGTAGCATGTCATTTTACAGACAAACTTAGACTAGCTAACGATTATTGTCCGAGCTACGGAGGGTGGCCATGCCGCCGATGTCTGACGTTGGAAGAAAGAGCGAGCTGGCTTTGAAGATCTTATGCACTGTACTTTAGATGTGAGTAGTATGCTGGTTTCTTCCAGAGATGTGATGGCCAAGAAAAGTACGGACTAGAAACCATCGAATCGAGAGGGAGTATGCAATGCGTGAGATGGTGATAGGTTGGGTATATAGATATACGAGCATGCAGTATGACAGCGTATCCCTGTACCCTGTGCTCCAGAGTAGGTGTCTGTTCAATAATGATTAGTATTACTCCGGTCTATGGTGCAGTCCTTTTCCGACCCACTAGATCCACGAACCAAATTGGTCACGATGCATGCGAGCCCGGATAGCATAGTAAGAAAAGCTCATGGCCTGACCGCGGGACGGGCAATGGATAGCTGTCTTGGCTTTATGTTGCCAAGGATTCTCAGTCAACTTTATGTCTTCCATCGTACAAGGTACTGGTACGTACTCCGTATTCCGGCAGTATATGTACGACGGACAGAGAACGACGACCACACTATCTACTACGACTGAACCCCAGTTCAGCCGATGCCTAGTTACGTATTACTCCAGAATCCGATGCGGGCAAAGTCTAAGAAATGGAGCCCGCTGTTTGACCGCGTCTAAGTGCAAGTACCCCTCACCCTGACTGAAGAGCCAAGCACATTCAAGCAAGCTTTGCTTTTTGACTCTGTGGGAATGTCAGCCACAGGTTATGACCCTAATTGACCCGTAGTGTCATTTATTTTGCGGTGCGGGGGATGGATGCACAGCCTCACAGCCTCACGACAGACCTTGGTCATCGACGTCACCGGAGGGGCCCTCTTAGTCAGCCCAGAAACAGGTCAGTGTTCCAAGGATTGCAAGATGAGGATATTCTTGTATCGACTCTACTCTAAATGAAACAATGGACTCGATAGGCTTACTACGTACGTAGTAGCACCAGATTGGATCATACTAGTATGAAGTCGGCGCCACACGGTTTCAACCACCAACTAGTAGTAGTTAAGTCCAACAGGATTTGACTTTGCCCCCTCAAGCACTCCGGCATACAGAAGATAGTGTTTTCCCTGCTCCGTACTTTATTGGATTCACATGGATAATAATAATACTTGTAATGATAATAATAATAATAAGTCGTCAACAGCAGTGCCTTCTCAGTGAAATTCCGCAGGCCGGGCGAGCCCGGTCACAAATGACCATACCGTACCACCGTGAACGGGAGGCGGTCTCGATGGGGCGACGGCCGGAGAAGGAAATCATCCTGATTTCATTTGGCTCGTTGTCAGGGCTGGTGCTTCTCTTTTCTGCTTCCTCTCACGGAAAAAAAGCCTCAGTCTTTTTTCTTGGTGCGTATGCGTATGTGCGCGCGCGTGTATGTGTGTGCGTGTGTGTGCCCACCAAGGCTTCTAAGTTAAGAGCCAGTCAGGTTGTAGTCATAGTAGATGTAAGAGAAAGAAAGGGAAAAGCAATTAAGCATGTTCCAGCTTCCACTGCTGTTGCTACTGATGCATTGCTACTATTACCATTCCTACTGCGGTTCTTATACTCCGTAGGTATTTCTACCTTGCCTTGCCTCCCTGTCATTATTTCTTCTTTTTTCCTTTCCTCCTCTTCTTACTTCCTCTTTCTACTCTTGCTCGTTCTCGTTCTCTTTCTTCTCTTTCCTACTCTTCCTCTTGCTTCCTTTTTTGCTCTCTTACTCTGCTCTCTTACTACTAAAACCATACAATAACACCTCGATCTCAAGGAACGCTACGTCCCATCTGGGCATTCCGTGTCTCGTTGCGCAGTGTCCCTGGCTTATCTTGCTTTTCTGCCTGCTTGGCTTGCCTGTTTTTTTTTTATTATTTTATTATTTTTTTTTTTTTGCTGGCTTCTGTGAAATCGAACCATTTGGCCGCATATATAGTGGTTGCCTCAAGTCACTGTTCCTAGGCCACCGTCCCTCAGGCTACCGCCCCCGATCAACTTTTTTTTTTTTAAATTTTTTTTATTACCACGCCTCCCTTAAAGCTCTTAAAGCCTCGCTCACCTCTTTTTTTTCCCTTCCTTTTTCTCTCTCTTCCCTCCTTTCATCCTTCAAGATTACTCCTTCACAGCTTCTTCTATTTTATATCCTCAGCTTCGTGCTGTAGGCTTCTGTCCTCTCCGTCACGGAGGGCATTTTTGTTCCCTCTTGTCCTCCGTGCCCACCGTCGCATTCATAACCGCACATGACTCCACAATCTGCTTCGCCTGTACCCTCCGCTATCTCCTCCGCTGCAACCTCTCAGATTTCTAGTGATCATCAGCGTGATGGCGATGCTCAGGTAACCCCTGCTCTTGCGGGCATGAATCTGTCCGCCATGAACGGGGAGTCGCTTCCCGTGCCTCCCACGTCCGCCGCCGCCGCCGCCGCCGCCCCGAATGCCGCTTCGAATGCCGCCCCTGCTCCCCCGGGTGCCGCCCCTGGTGCTGCCGCCAAACCTACCCGGCCTAACATGGTTAACCGTATTTCTCGAATGTTCACCACCACAAAATCATCGCCCAAGGAGCAGCCCGTTGATACCCAGGGTCATTTCTCGGATAGCAGCTCGGATGGGGCCAAGGCGCCTTCCACCAAGGCACCAACCTCCAATGGCAACCAGAAACCAGCTGAGAGTAAGCCCTCGTCGAAACCGTCATCTAGGGCTCCCTCCCGCCAGACCTCCACCAAAGGTGATGATCGAGAGAAGAAACCCAAATCGGTCACTGGGAAAGAGTCCAAAGATGCTGCTGCCGTGCCCAACCACAAGCGGTTCGAGGTTAACGCAGATGGCCTTCACTCCCATCATCTCAAAAGTGCCAGGCGCCAGGAGAAATTGACCGACCTGCTCAAGGATATGCTGGTTGGTGGCCGCAAGAAAGATGATCATGTGGATGATCAGCAGCTGTCCCTGATGTCCACCTGGATCGACCAGTTCAAGAACGAACGCGACAAGTTGGCCGCCGACAAGAAAGGCGGTCCCAACGCCACGGCGTCCCTGGTGGATAAGTACGGCAAGTGCCAGGAGATTGTGGGACGCGGTGCCTTTGGCATTGTCCGCATTTCCCACAAAGTTGATCCTCGAGACCACAAGATGGAGCAGCTCTACGCTGTCAAGGAATTTCGTCGTCGCCCCCAGGAAACCGCTAAGAAATATCAAAAGCGGCTAACTTCGGAATTCTGTATCTCCTCATCGCTCCGCCACCCCAACGTCATTCACACCCTTGATCTGTTGCAGGACGCCAAGGGCGACTACTGTGAAGTGATGGAATACTGTGCAGGCGGTGACCTGTACACCCTGGTTCTGGCGGCGGGAAAACTGGAAGTGGCAGAGGCCGATTGTCTGTTCAAGCAACTGATGCGTGGGGTGGAGTACATGCACGAGATGGGGGTAGCGCATCGGGATCTGAAACCTGAAAACCTCCTGCTGACCAACCATGGCTCCCTGAAAATCACCGACTTTGGTAATGGCGAGTGCTTCCGTATGGCATGGGAGGAGGAAGCGCACATGACCGCGGGTTTGTGTGGCTCCGCTCCCTATATCGCACCCGAAGAATACGTCGATAGGGAATTCGATCCCAGGGCAGTCGACCTCTGGGCTACCGGAGTCATTTACATGGCCATGCGCACGGGACGACATTTATGGAGAGTCGCCCGCAAAGATGAAGATGAATTCTACAAGCGCTACTTGGAAGGTCGCAAACATGAAGATGGTTATGCACCGATTGAGACTTTACACAGGGTAAGCCTCCCTCTTTTCCTCTCTGCAAATGAAGATTTACTGACAAGAATTTCAGGCTCGTTGTCGCAACGTGATCTATTCCATCTTGGACCCCAACCCTACTCGTCGTATCAACGCCTCGCAGGTCCTGAAATCTGAATGGCTTCGTGATATTAAGCTATGCAAGGCTGGTGAGGAAGGGTTCTGATATTTGGTCCTTTTCGCCTCTACTCTTTTCCATATCTTGGGAAGAATTTCTACTTGGGCAGGAGTTATTATCCTGGGGGTTGACATGATTCCAGCGCGTTTTGATTTGACAGTGATGCGTTCTTTTTGTGTTTCCCCCGGGATCATCTGCTCTGCTGGCCCTTCTGTATCATGATCGTCCGGGGTGATTTATATTTTTCCTATATTTCACTCGTGTCCAAACCGAAGGATTTGGTCCTCTCTCCATTTAGACCATAGAAGGAGGTCCTTTCTTTTTCTGATCTTTCTTCTTTTATACCGGCGCATACTGTCTTTCTTTGTTATTGCGTTCTAGCTAAGGGGTTTAGTTTGATTGTCATGTTTCATGCCAATGCAACGAAGAGTCATGACCATTGAGCTTTTTCCCTTTTCTTTTTCCCTACATCATACTAACGTGGTTTCTTTTTTTTATTGAGCAGGAAAAAACTGGAGAGGTTTTGGTCTCGGGGTTATATATGACTAATTTCAGCGACGGAGTCTCTTTTCTTTATCTCATGTATAACTATGGGGATTGGCTGGTTACAGGTGTTTGACAGGTTTTTACTCTTTACTTCCATGACGTCTCTTCTCAGCTCTTGCATTTTTATTTCTGAACGAATGAATTGTTGACTGGCGAGCAAGCAAGCAGGATACCCCCTTGGCGCAGCTACTGGTACTTTTTTCTCTTTTCCCCTTCTCCCTTGACTGTGACAGTGGGAATGGGTTTCCGGGCATACTATCACTACGAATAGAATCCAATCACTTTATGGAATTGTGGAATCCGGGTATCATCTTTTCAGTCAGTAGTCCCACAACTTATTATTTACTAATATGTAGTACTTTGGTAGCACACATGCAGCATGTCAATGCACGCATGTATCCAACATTCTAGTACTGTATTTCATTTTACCAGTTCTGTTCGAATATCTCATTCTCCATAATATTAACAGACCCTTCCAGTTAGGTAAGTAGGTCATTCTTGTTATGTATGGTTGTATTTTCACTCTACTAGTCTAGTCAACTAGGAGTATGAAGTATGAAGTAATTATGGGTGGAGTAACTATGTATGTATGCCAAGGCAAAATAGCAATAAAAATGCGTCGAGAACCACCCCATCGTTACACAAGACAAAAAATAATAATAACAACAAGATTAGAAAACTAGGCAGCATGATTAACTGATCCCCTTTACTCAGAACAAGTAAACCGAAAGAGTTCTTCTAGTTCACGCCCAGGGACAAGATATGTGATTATTGGCTTGGCTCACTGGCTCAGCTTACCAACTTGGTCAAGTATGCAATTTTAGTCTTGGACTATGTTGGTGTCTGCCCCTTACCTGCCTGGTTTGGGCAGTCAGTCAGTCAGTTGTCGGGTGAGGGGCTGGGCTGAGTGAAGATTAAGCAATGCTATGCTGTGTAATTATTGTGAATTCTGTCTCTGTCTGTCTGTCTGTCTGTTTCATTGAATTGCATTAGGTATACCTTCCAACATGTTCATTCCTTTCATCTGAGATCGAGCAGGATTAGAAGGGTGGTCTTGGTCATTCTCATCCATGCTTCGGATGCCTTTTACGGGACATGCCTGTATCCAAGCCCCTCTGTATGCGACGCTGTACCTACGATGACCGCCATACTATGTCATTGAAGGTGAAGATGTCGCCGTGTTCCACCGCTGAGAGATTTGTCGGCAAGGTGTTCGCGTTGAGAGTCCGTGAGTGGGAACAATCGTGGAACCTCAAGACATGGAAATCATGCTAGCAGATGGGAAAATGGAGTTGGCGAAAAATGTTCTCGTCCAGAATCTCCATGCTCGCCCCCCAGTCTATCCTGACTTGGGAGGGGTGGCCCAGCAAGGAGCAGGTCCGGGAATATCACGCAGGTTGTTCAGACTATGAAGAGGTCAAACTTGAAGATGGCACAATTTCGCGCAATGGGTTCCTCATTAAGTGAGAGGCCGGGGGATGGTGACAATCTGCATTGCTATCAAGGTCGTCATTTGTCCTGTTAACCTATCCATGACTCTACTGTCCGGTCTGGAATATATGATTCCGACTGTGGCCTCCTACAAGCCAGCGATCTGTCTCTGTACCTAGATCATACCTCCTTTGGCACTGTGAATATTACACTGCTACTCCTCCTGTGAAGCCTCACGTTCTTATGAGCTATTCTTCACACTATCTACGACTAACCCAGGCTACAGTTTGAACATTTGTTGGATATAGGTAGGATACACCTATTCCTTAGGTCCAGCACTCACCCTGTCCATCAGCACACATTCAGTTAACACACCATTGCCTGACGTAGTACATAACTTGTGTTGCATTGGCATACATAGCAATATGAAAACTGGAGACAGGGACATCATGCTCCTAGCTCTCACAGTACCTCAATGGCTACTCTGCAATTGTACAGATAACAGTGTTCTTCTATCTGCTCCAATATATATTATCCTGGTCATGGACTCCTAGGAGCCAGTGACCAGTTTCTGTACCTAGGGCATAGGCTATTCAAATCAAAGACATATCATATCATCTGCGGGACCTTTTTGTGTCCTAAAAAGCTTGCTGGCCTTGGCTACTTGTCCCCGTCCATGCTATTATGTCACAACGGTGGAGACTAGAGATGCTCTCCAACCGCAGGGAAGACAAGGGTCCTCGGTACTGAACAGTAGTATCTCCCCGGGTTTTGCATGGGCTTTTGACGGCGGCGCTTGAAACTGGTGGTGTAGGGGGGGAGGGGGGGGAATAAATAGATAAGTATGAAAAGGGCAGTTTGTTGTAGTCATGGCAGAACTCATGGACCAGATCTCCAAAGCGTATGGTGGTTTCTCCATTCGCTATGTACTAAGGGTTGGAAAGCCTCCACTGCGCGAAAGTTCACGATAGAAAAAGTGACTGAATACATCAGCTAAACCTATTTGTTGTTTTATTGACTAGGTATACCGGTATTCTACGAGAGGTAGTGTTATATACTTCTGGGATTTGTTGGTTATCCAAGAACTAAGTAAGCAACCTTGATCTCGGCCATTCCGCCTGTCGTGTTTCTATTCGGTACGTATGTACTCCGTAGTGATCCAGCAGTATCTTCACTACTGTTTTCATGTTTCGCTGCGTGTGATCCACCTAGCATACATGTGTGTTGAGTACATGCATATATGTACGGAGCAAGGCCAGTGGTATTCCGGTATTCTTGGTTCTGCAAGGCCTCCGGCCAGCCGGCAGATGAGAGTCCAGCCAAGGTAGATGCATTCAGGCCGAGGAAGCGGGCGGATTATAAACGGTTACACCCACTGGTACTGCATTATAACCAAGGGAGGATATTTCAATTGCACTTTGATCGATGTATCGAGTATGGTAGCTGGACCAATGGCCTTGTCGTACCCAGCTGGCGTCGAAGTCTGGGGTTCGTAGTATGTCCATTCCCAAGTCATGCAAGACATAGGGTGGATACTTGAACGCAAGCCTAAGTCAAGACTCGAGTCTTGTCGAGTATCAGCAGCGGGAAACCGTCAACGGTCGAGAGTCGATATTACATACCACGAACTGTTCCAGTGACTCTTCGAAAAGTTCGTTGTTGACGCCTACACCATTAGGATGCTCCACCGGCGAAAGCGGATTCTTGACCACTGTTGAAGAGCAATTGGGTCAGCGCAACTATTGGGATATCTAGAACCGCATTCATTCCTCGACTCTGACGTACCATATTCAACATAGAGGTTGATATAAATCTGTTCCAAAGCGGGTCGCATGCTCGGACTTTTGAGATCGGTAAGCATGACAAACTTGATATTGGTGGGTGCCTCAAAGTAGTGCAGTTTGTATTGACTAGTGCGGTATGAGACAAAACTGCACATCAATCTGTTAGGTCCAACGCCATACAGTGGTAAATAGTAGGGGCGCTTGTCTCACTTGTCGTCCTCCCCGCCCAACTTGCGGACCATATTGCGGAGAGAGAACACGGTGCCGAAAATGAGTTTCGCATCGTCATCACTTGCCCGCGCAGACTGTCCAAAGACCGCCGGGGGCATGGCATTGCCCTGGATGGAGAGCTCGGAGGTTGGTCGCGAAGATTTGCTGGTGGCAGAAGCTGGACGAGGGAGCCAGCGTCTATTGTAGATGCACTCGGCTGGCATTGGGAGAGTCAGTTGCCAATCTGCTGATCATGGATGCTTGTCTGCGTGCTTACCGTGGCGATCGAATATGTAAAACGAATAAACCACCATGGTGTCTGCTGTCGAATGCACTCTCTCCAAGTCAACAGTGACGACAACAACGGGCCCCTGGAGGAAGTGCAAGAGAGCAGGCGGTGAGGCAGTTATCGATAATGCCGGGATGCTTCAGGCCACGCTATTCTCAGACGGCAAAGGAAAGGGAAACTTCCCCGACCAAGAAGAAGCAGTGCTGCATATCATGGACCGTCGATGGGCCAGTTGGACTTGCAGGGCGATAGGGCAGCTCGCATGCTTATATTTACCCTCTCCGATTGGCTTTTTTCCGTCTGATTATTCTGTCATCTGTGTTGTCTGCTAAGTCTGACACCCTCTTCCCCACATTCGGCCTTAAGGCATGATCTTCCAGTCGTGTCAAAGCTCAGACAACAGCAGAAAACGACACAAAAGAGAAACCTCGGTCCCGACATCTTTCCTCTGGCACTCCGCTGTTCATTCTTTGCGCCCGACGTCTCTTCTATGCTCTGCCGGCTTCATTCTTACCCTGTTCAATGGCCAGCGACAATGCTACTCCGACCTTGTCCGATGCTGGTTCGGAGTCTCCCCCTGTCGATGGGTTGACTGACCGGCCTCCATTTCAACCGCCGAAACCTGCTCGATATGCGTACGTCTAGGCTGGAACCCCACGAGAACTCTATTCCCACTCGACTACTATATTCCTACCCCACATCATACTTAAGCAGTGTCATAAGACGGATTGGTGTGGTTGACCGCTAACTCTGGTCCGTTCAGGTCGACCCCGGCGTTTGGGGGCCTGCAGAGGCATCACCATCGCAACCCTACCGTCAAACGTCAAGTGAAGGTCCGTTACTACTCGATATGGTCCGTTTTGTTGTCAGGAATCGGGTGGGCTGACTTGGCATCAATCACAGGAAACGCTCAACGCTCATTCGGAATATATCACTAGTCAGGATGACGGTACAGCTGAGCATCGCATCAACCAATATCTGATAAAACAAGAGATCGGAAGAGGTTCCTTTGGGGCTGTCCATTTTGCGGCAGACCAATATGGAGATGAATATGTAAGCGGTTTGAGTCAAGTGCAAAA
>PQMF01000024.1:0-167905 GCA_003004485.1 Aspergillaceae sp. MA 6039 | reverse complement strand
TTTTTTTTTTTTTTTTTTTTTTTCAATCTCGTCAGGGTTTGCTTGGTGTGTTGATGTTAATGAATCGGATGCTCAATGTTCAACTTAGCTTGGATGTATAAATTGACCTCTGCCAGGGTAACTCTCGCAACAAGTACCGAATCGTAGTAGTCCTATAAGGGTAACTAATAACAATGCAATGGCATCCACGAAAAGGCAGGGAAAATCCTGCACATATTTATATCCAGACCTAAGACACAAAGACTCATAAATCTTTGTCCTTTGTCTTGGTACATCTCTTCAAAAGGGGACAATGGGCTGCTTTGCCTGTGTCTCATTAGGGCTTTGTTCAGATGGGCACAACACAATAAATTGAGGGCAAGTCCCTGAGACACTGTCAAACTTCCTGAGATATATGTTTATGGGGAGACATTGCTCAATCTTTCAAAGGTGTATGAATAAACACCTCTGGCTATCTGAGTACAATTTGCGGTTGAATACATTGACAATTTAGAGCGGTATTGCCAGAGACTTATTCTCTCTGTCCTTTTTTTTCTTTTTTTCTTTGTTTTGTTTCCAGCAAAATCCTCTAAGCACACCCTTATCCATATGAAAAATCAGTTGTTAGTACGCAAAACATAAGATACCATGGGAAATCCAAGACATCGTGACCAGAAACCATCTATCAACCGACAAACCAACCATCCACATGTAGGTAGCCAGTCGGTCAGACAGTCGACGAGAGACAGACACAAAGGCAAGCAATCAGTGAAAGAAGTCTTCCTCAAATTCCTCCCAGACTTCCTCCTCGCTCATCTCTTCGCCACCCTCCATTTCTGAATCTGAGTAATAATTGTCTTGCACATACATTTCATTCGTCGAAAGCTGATGGTGGGGATAGCCCACCTCAGGATCCACGGGACAAGCTTCAAGCAACTCACGTGCGCCGTCAATCTCGTCCCACAAGTACTCGTCTTCAGGATGCATCAGGCGGAACGGTAGAGAAGCGCTGAAGGTGTTGGAAGGGTCAGACTGCGCACCGGGAACGCACATATTAGGCCGCGGGTATCGCACAAAGACAAGCTGCGACCAGCCGAAGTATTCCTTGACCGAGAAGTCACCATACGCGAGGACCTGGAGGTTGGGGAGGCCGTTGGGGGAGAACGCCCATTGGACGAAGTTGAGGAGCTCCATCATGTTGATAGGGCGCTTCATGCGGCGTTGCGCTTCGGCTAGGTCCATGCGAAAAGGGTGTTCCGGAGGGAGGATGGGGATGCATGTTGGGCGACGGCGCTGTGGGCGACGCAGCGAGACAGGCACGCATTCTTTGGGCAGGCCTGCAACCCTCAATTTGTGGAGGAGGTTTTTGGGGGAATGATATTGGCCAGTTATGCGTAGGTGCAGGAGTCTAATGGTCTTGGAGGTTTCGGTGCCGTCGATAGTTGGACGCTGTCCCTGGTCAGTTTGCTGTCTGTATCTGCTAAAGGAGGTGTAGGGCCTACCAGCTCGCAAGGCACGATGGTCATTCCTACCGCTTCAAGACGGGTCACGTTGAAGACATATGTCAAATGATGGGCCCATAACAGAGTGCAGTCCTTACGCGTACCCATGGCCAGCTTATCATGATAGTTACAGACGAGTCGCTTCAAAGTGCCCGCGTGGTTAGCAATAGCACTGGGTGTCTGCTCGATAGATTGCACAAAAAAGTCCATAGCGCGGAAATACAACTGCTCCAGACCCCTGAAAGAGTTCAAGAAGCGCACGAACTCCAACACCAGGCCCCCTGCCTCCCTGGCACAGGGCACGGGAGCATCGTAGTCGAGCTCCAATGTCTGTAGGTTGATCTGCTGATTGGTATGCCGAGCACCCCTGAGGAAATTCAGCACGTAACGGCAATCCCGCAGCTTCAACGAGCGGATTTTCTTAAAGTCGAAATTTGGTCGAAGTGTTGAAAACACCAGATGAAGGGACATATTACGCAAATTGATATGACGCAGGACTTCAAACCGCGCCTCGGGCTCACTGCACGAGGGCGAGAACAAACAAGAAGAGCGAAGAGCTAGTCCCGTTACGTGGCGCATATGGTGAGACCTGTACTGGTAGCCTAGATCTAGTGTTTCTAGGTGATGGCAGTTATGCTGAATCACGTTGTAGAAGACGCAGCTATCAATGTAATCCGCCTCCTGCCAGGACAAGTGGCGCAGATTGTAGAGACGCATGAGACCCTCGAGACCGTCAGAGAATGAATAGTCAGGTTGCACCTTGACAGACAGCGACCGCAGTTGAGGCTGGTGAATAGCCAGATATCCTGACCTATTAAAAATACCAGCGGGAAGAACGCAGCCGATGCGCCAGCTATCTCGTCAGCATTAGGGCTTCCTATATACCATGGCCACCACACTTACTTGAAGCTTTGCAGGATATTATCAGGAATATGCTTTAAAATATTAGCAGCCTGCCCATCCAAGTGCTGATGCTCCGTTCGTTCCAGCGTACGACGAGCAGTCGAATTGCTCGACTGCACGCTGTAAATATTCGGGAGGTCCGGATGGTCGTGCAGAGGAGCATCAAGCGTCAGATTTCGAATAAAATTATACACGCCCAGGTACTCCAGCCCAGGCTTGCCGGGTGTCACAAACGACTTGAGGAAGCGTTCATTAGTTACATCGTGGTGCTTCTCGCGCAGTGAGACTAGGACGAAATCGCGGTAGAGCTCTGGCTGGGCCATTTCATGGAAGAACTTGGAGGTCTGGGCAAGGCGAAAGATGTCACGCTCGCGAAGCTACACTAATCAGTTAATTTTAGCTAGGGCTGGCCCTCAAGGAGACTTACTTTCTGCAGGATCATGATCAAAAGCTCTGGAGGGAGAGCTTGCAGCATGATGAATCGCATAGCTTCTTTTGGGGATTTTTGGTCTGTGATGAGAAGTTCGATGCTATGAGACAGAAATAGGATATGAAGAGGAGGTTGATGGAAAGAAAGAGAAAGAAGAAAAAGGGACAAGTGTGTGGGTGTCTTGTTGGCAGAGAAATAAACCAGGGCTCCATCAGCATTCACTACTCTGAGTATTCACTGTTATTCTTTATGTTTCACTTTTTTGATACCATCCTAAGGTGTGCTTGGAAAGGTGTCTATTAATGTGTGGCTTTACACAATAAATGTTTTTTATTTTTATTTTTATTTTTTTTTATACTAGTACATTAAAGTCTGCTGATTGCCAAAATTAGGGCTATTCGTCTCCACGAGGCCCATGGCGCCACAACATTATCTGCTATTTTCTCTCCTTCGAGTACGGCAGGGCATTTTTTTGTTACTGGGACTAGTTCACAAGACCTGGCTAGATATAAAGGCTAACTGTAGCCAGGGCGCTTTCTTATTACGGCTCTCGAGGTATCCGAGCTGAATACAAGAGTACTCAGAAACAATCTGAATGTATGCATCTGCTTACAGGGGAAAGGTTTAAACTATCCACGCGCTATGTACACTCAGGGCGGCAAGATCACGAATGTGATATCCACATTTCCAGGTGCTGCCCTACGCAGGTTGAATCTGCTGCTCCTCCACAGGCCAA
Source organism: Aspergillaceae sp. MA 6039 (assembly GCA_003004485.1). NCBI lineage: Eukaryota > Fungi > Ascomycota > Eurotiomycetes > Eurotiales > Aspergillaceae > Aspergillaceae sp. MA 6039. Next base: position 164,355 of record PQMF01000024.1, on the reverse strand, counting down.
ACGCTTAGAACCTTCTCCTCCCCTCTCAACCAGACCACCAGAACGACATCCCGCTCATTATTCAATGCTAACTCATATTTTCCAGGATACAACACCCGATTTCCATTCTCGTCCGTCCTTGCAAGGCTATCAATCACCACGGCAATGGTCATAACCTGGGATGACCCCGGTGTCAGGGCAGATAGCCGGTCAAATCCTACCAGCCATTTATTCGGATACGGTGCTGGTCCTGCGGTCGTGGTGTTGGCGAAGAGCATGGCCGTGTAGTCAGATGTGGTCTTCCCCGTATTTGTAACGTTGACGGTGAAGTTGAGGAAGGGAGTTTGTCCGATCTGAGCGTGGTTGGGGTGGGGGGCTGTTAAGAGGTTGGTGATGTTGTATCCATACGATGGATGGGAATTGGCAAGAGAAACATCGAAGGATGTATAGAAAAGACCGTGACCGAATTCATACACAGGAGTGCCCGTGTACCACATATACGTCTGTCCCGGGTTACTCCCATTGGGACGCAGGTTCATGTCCGTTGCTGGGAAGCTCTTCGCATACTCAGCTGGGTACTGCGTTGTCACGAGGCGGCCAGCTGGAGCTCGTTTGCCAGTGATAATATCTCGCAGTGCCGTACCTCCAGACTGCCCTGGGTACCCGCCCCAGATCAGAGAACTGACGTTGTTGTTGGACTTGAGTGACGATGAGTCTACTTGGCCGCCGCCCATTTGAAGGACGACCAGAGGTTTCCCCAGTTGGCTTAGCTTGGCAATGAGCTCCAACTGATTTCCTGGCCAGGTAATATTCATTCGATCCTGTCCCTCTGATTCGATGCTATTGTCAATGCCACCGGCGAAGATAATGATATCTGAACTCTTTGCTGCAGTGAGAGCGTCGGGGAAACCATCAGTGCTCTCAGTGGTGACATTCGTTCCGAAGGCATAGTTCACCTTGAAACTGGATTCCCCGAAGGCATCCACTAGTGTAGTGAGGTATGGTGCAACGCCGTAGTAATTTCCCTGCATCTGGAATGTCGCGTTGGCCCACGCTCCGATCAACACCACGCTCTTTGTCGAGTTGGCGAGAGGAAGAGTTCCATCGTTCTTCAATAGAACAGCTCCCTCTACAGCCGCCTCGTACGAGATATTCCACGCATCGGTCGTCACGACGTCGTTCCAGCCGAAGTTTCGATACTTGCTGTCAGGGCCGTCGAAGTAGCCCGTTCGCACGAGGCTCGAGTACAGTCGTCTCACACCCCTCTCAACATCCTCGCGAGAGATCAGTCCTTCATCGAAAGATCCATTAGAGTAGTACTGGTAAGTCGTACCACAGTCGATATCCGTCCCAGCCCTAATTGAGTCGGCAGCAGCACTTGTGTCATTCGCAGCATACATATGAGGGTTATAAACAGTAGATACGGCACCACAATCACCGCATACATAACCATGCTCTACAAAGCCAAATGTATCTCGAAGGAGGGTCTGGAGGAAAAATGAGTTCGAGCAGCTAGGCACACCGTTGACGGCATTATATGAACACATCACGCTGTGCACCTTGGCATCTCTCGCCGCGACGAGAAATGAGGGCATATAGTACTCTGCAAGGTCCCGCTGCGTAATGTTCAGATTGTTTCCTAGACGAGAGTGACCGTCCCAGTTCTCGATATCGTACCCGGCGAAGTGTTTCGCTGTCGCGATCAACTTCAAGTGCTTGGGATCCACGCCACCTTGGATGCCGGTGATATACTCGTACGCGTACGTCGAAGCCAGACAATACGCATCCTCGCCTGGTGTCTCTTGTCCACGTCCCCATACCGGATGGCGGAAAGCATTAATATTGGGCGAATAGGTATCCAATCCGTACCGCCCAAAATTATTGAACGCTCGACCCTGTGTCCCAATGATAGACGCGATCTGATTGATCAACGTCCGGTTCAGGGCGGACATAGTCAGGATGGGCATGGGAAACGAAGTTGACCAGCTCCATTCCCGCGATGGGGTAAAGTTGGCATGGAACAAGCCGTGGAGCGATTCATACCAGACTTGATATGGGGGCAGTCCAAGTCTAGGTGCGCCACCTCCCGTGTTGCCGGTGTTGTTCACGAGCTCTTCGAATGTGAGGAGCGAGATCAGAGAAGCTGCTCGATCGTACGAGTCTGCTGACGTATTACAGACCAGGGTTCTGCTGAGTGGTCCGCTGTCGCAGTCAGGGAAGGAGACATTAATGCTGGCTGTGCAGAGGGGATCTAGGGCCGGTTGAGGGTCGATGTTGAAGTCCGTGTCACTGGTTTTAATCTGGGCGATGCTGGTCGAGAGCAGGGCCGCGAAGACGGCGACAACAGACAGTATGGCCCGCATGGCAAACTAAGTCTGGATGATCGCATTTTTACGTATTCGGGCCTCTCTTTATATTGTCGACAGGAAGCGTCATCCGAAGCTGTATAGTCCCCCCGCGATAACCCCAGATGAATCGAGCCAAATCCAGCAAGTCCCGCAGTTGATCTTGATGCAAGATGAAGATGCGGGAATTCCTAAATCTTGAAGATGAGTAGATTCAGGCTATTGTTTAGATATGCTTTGGATGCGGAATGCGGGTTGTCTCCGGTGTTGAAAGGTCCCTGATTACTCCGTATCCGGCGTCCAGTTGGCGAATAAAGAAGACAGACCTCATTCAGCCTGAAGCCAAGCTGAAGCCGAGCATCCGTTCTTCCCAAGTCATTCCGTGGTCTGACTTTCCGGATCATCCTGGAAACTTAGTGGGCTGATAGAAATGCCGAGTACTAATGTCGAGATGCAACCATAATAGTAGCTCTTTAACCGGCCAGCAACAACTTCCAGGACCTTCGAAGTCAATCCTGTCGGTTAAGATCTAAGCCAATCGGATAAAATGGAGATTCGTTCTGCCTAACCTTCATGGTTATTATCCTCGCTCTATGTGCAGCGCGAAGAGGGGAGAGAAGAGGAGAAGATGAGGCTATTATTTGGCTAAATAAGCTGCCGTGCTGACACTAGTCTATTTTGGGTTAGACTGCGTGGATGTGGCTTAGATTTTATGTGGCTGTTGCTATAGATATAAATAGGACGCTTTTTATGGATCTATGAAATAAATAAGGTCCTATTGTCTGAGAGTAATGGCTCGAACCATTATTAAAGCTAGTAATGGAATGGAACAATTAATCCGCCCAGTTCGTCCCTAACCTGACATCGCCGTGACAGCATTGCTAGGGAAGCCCATAAAATGTGGGCTGCCTCGATTGCCCAAGAACTGCATAAGTGGCTATCTCAAAGTCAGTAATCAGTTCCTGTATCTAGGTTGTATCGCCCTTCAATATATATCTTCTTCCTACAAACCATTGTACCCAAATCCGCGGACTATGAACCGCGCCTTCAAACCCTTGCATGTACTCCTCAGAACACTACTTGACCTAGCGTCTGGCTTCCGAGGATGGCTCACCCGGTAACTCGTACCTTGTGCCGTGTATATTAGCCGGCTTCTCATGGATTTGAGCCGCACCAAGTTCCTGCATCGGCTGTGGACCCGCAGGCGTAGGCGTTGAAGAATTTGTTGCCATTGCCTGATTGTGACTTTTCCTTTCCTTTGTTTTGTCAGTCTTACCATTTCTATCCGTGTGACATTATATCAGACTACGAAGCTCCTTTGCTTTACTTATTTTCAAGAATTAAACCCATATACTTGACGAATAATAAAAAGAAATGAATTTCAGGCAATGAAATTCATTAGCCATCAATGAAAATTGATACTCTGGCAGGTGCACTCCCTGTTACTGTGTTCTGAGATAACAATAGGTTTAACGACCACCTTTTAGGGCTATGCATTGAACTGTACACAGATGAAAGGCAAAAGCCTAGACTAAGCCTAATTAGGACTTACGTACCTACGGGTCATGTAAATGTTTTAGCCCATGCTGGCCTGGCCTCTCCGGGAAGACCAGTGTTCAGTCTGAAAAGCGATGCGGCGCATACATTCGCCGCAGGTCTATCGCAGTACTTCTATCCTATCTAGCACGCTTCCCGATCCCTATAGACCTACCTGGTAGATGCGAACAATTACCATGACACCACCAGCCCTCATCCTCAACCTCCGCCAAATCATTAGTAGTAGTTTCTCCCACAACGTAAAAGTTTACTGACGACTTCAATTCTTACTCTCCTTGCAAAGCTTCAATTCAAAATGGTCAAAATTCCAAAATATTCACGTTAGAATATGGTAAGGCCCTTGGAGTGTGGAGTTTAAAGGGAATGTGCTTGTGGTGGTTTGGTGAACGTCTGCTTTTTCTGTGGGGCTTTTTTAATTAGGGCTATTTTATATCAGGAGGAAGTTTAACTTACTGTCACGCTGCACGTCTTCGAAGGTGTGAGATTGAAACCAAAACCAATAGTTTTTGGCCCTTTTAGCCGTCAACCATGGTGCAATTGTACAGATGAACTTTGCCCTAGAACAAAGCATCATTTGAAGTGATATGACATCTTTCTCCACCAATCTCTGTCAAAAGGATATACAGACCTTGGGCTCAAACGAATTGCCTTGACTTTAGAAGACTGCACTGATCTATAGTTGGTGTCGATAAAGACCAGCTTTGGCTACTGAAAACATTACTGGAGTGAGTAACGCCACTTTGATAGAGTGGAGGTTGGCAAAAGCGAAAGACCGGCTATACCTTCATACCTCACCCTTCGGTTCTTAATACTCTTGTCAACTACCCTCACTGGCTTAGAATCGACACTCCTCCATCTCCTATCGTATGATACGCACGCAGCTATCTATATGAATTATTAGTCTGCATATACTTGTATAAATACTGTGATTGTGTATACTAATGTATTGGAATCCTCTAGGACTGACTGGACTTACATATTCCCGAATCCTCGATGGACTCACAAATGCTGGATTTCCAATAATAACCTAACCGTGTACATCAAATTGCATCACATTCTGATCATGCTCACTGTACGCAGATGAACAGCTAACCTAAGATAGCATAAGGAATCAATTACATATTTTACATCCACCATCAATAAGCAACCTCTCTCCAGCTAGAGCTGCTATGTGCTAAATTTATTGAGCTTTTTCAACTTTTCCAGGAGCTCTCGATAATTATCATATGGACTCCCTGGAACATCTCGGATATGCACCACTTTACCTTTCCTTGTACATCCCCGCCCACTGGCGCCCAATTTATCAGCATTATGAACTGACCCTCCCACCATCGGATCCAGCAATGTACTGAAATCCCTGTTTGCCGGACTAATGAATAACGGGTTTATGATACCCACAATGCGGCATTCGTTTTCCAGGACCTTCAATTCGTTTTCGGGAGTTGTTTCGGATGGGTCATATGAGGAACTATAACCGGCAATTTCGTTGTCCGTACCTGAATTTGAGGTTTCTGATCTCTCTGGGTTGAGTACTTGTCTTTCATACTCTAGTGTTGTTTGTATTTCTCTGGGCAGCGGCTTTTTTGGTGGCGTGATATGTAAGGCACGTAGGGGTCTGACTGAGCCTGGGTATACAGATGAAGTTCGACTGGATGTCCTTTTGGCTGCTTGAACAATATTCCTGACAGAGGTAGAAGTGTCCCAGAACATATTGGGTAGAATGTACGAGGAATTAGATATGATATTGATAGTGTGAAGATGCACAATAATTGTGGTTTGTGGTATGCAGGCCTTTCTATATAGAAAGTCCCCAGCTATTAGACACTGAATTAATTGTCCGGTTCCATGAAGTCACATTTGCAGCATCGGTTAGCCCAGCTACTTATAAGGTGGCTCATAAGCGGCACGGAACTGACATCATCTGTATTTCAATGACCATTCAGTCATCCCTCGGGAATGGTCTTCCAAGGATATTATGGAATACGAGGAACCCCGCTATACTCCAGAGTATATGTACTCCGTATTGGCTTAAACTTCATGATCATGAAGTCTATTAAAGTATTGCTGCTCCACCACGTAACGGAGAACCTGAACCATGGAACGTAGTAGGCCAATACTTCGCCTGACAACTTGCCACAGCTTTCAACCAAACCAATTGAATCCATATATTGTTTACCCCGCATGCCATCTAAGTGCTTTTGCTTATCTTTCATGAAATCATCATGGTAGTGTGATCCAATTTGGGACAACCACCTTCAGTTTCATATGATATAAATGGCATATACCAAGCAATGGCTACTAAATGTTTTCATATTCCTTAGTACACATACTATTTGGAATTTCATAGGGATTTCAGTACACAGACACTACCATGTCTTTGGCTCTTCTCCGATCTCAAATCAAACCTCGCTCCCTTCGGCAGATCAACTTGCTTTCAAGAGCTTGTTATCATGGAGTGCAACAGGGTCAATGTGAGTTTTAATCCAAGTTAACCTACACTGCTATTTTGGGTTGACAACCGAATTTGACTTCTTCATTCCCCCCGCACACCCCGACAGCTCTGAACCGCCCATTTTTGTCCTGAACAACAAAGCGCGTATAATGGAATGGGACGAAGCTAATGCTACATTGAGTGAAGCCTCGGTAATTGACTTTCATCTTGAAGAAAGATTGATGCTAATGTATTAAGTACAGGTTAGGGCTGACCGAGAGCTCAACAGCCAACAGAGAGTCCGGGTAAAAGAGAAGATTACTGAATTTGAGAAGAACAAAGAGCCGGAATTGGATGAAATGTAGTTAAATTGTTTTCTGAGGTCGTATAAGTGTAAGAGGTTAAACCTGCTAAGCTATTGACTAGCCATATTACAAAGAATTTCATTGAATAAAGGAAAGAATGAAGCTGGTGCGTGGCTCAGTCATCCATTGTTAGCCTTTGTAGCTGTGGTTAACAAACTCTTTGACTAAACAATACAAAATAGTAGAGAAGAGCAAGTCCAACATGGACCAGCATCCTTCTAGTTATCTCCCTTCTCCCTCTCTGGTGCTTCAACTAACCAACAAGCACATCAAATCTGGAAAACCTATTTAGAACCTACTATGATGGATGCAAAACCCCAACACATTGTGCTGCTATTCGCAGCCACTGAAAATTTCAATCAGTTATTTTTGTCCTCATTACTACACAGGTCATCCATGCACTCCTCTTCTATTGAAGCTCTCATCATCCATAGTGTTTGAGTGGGTAGTTTCTCATGGATACCAGTGTCCCCAACAAAAAGAGCCTTTGGGTGTCTCCCTGGTTTCACCATCTTGAGAGTATTCGATATGTTGAGGATCCGGCACTCTCTGCATTTGTGTCTTTGGAGGTTCTTAGATCAGTCGTGAGTTTTAGTTGAAGGATTTGACAAGGAATTTACAATTTTTGCTTTCGTGTCTGTACCTCTTACTGATACCAGTCCTAGCAATGTGTGTAGGCTTTTCAAGGAATTTAAGGAATTTGGTTCTGATTTTTCAGATTTGGCAGGTGGATGATGTTGATGGTGTTGAGGTCGTCTCGATTGATCTCCGGGGTGAGTCAAGATGAGGTACTAGGAAGTTTTGTCGCATTGGAATGATTCCTAATGATTTGATGAACTGAGTTAAATCCTTGTTTTGTATCCTTCTTTTTATCTCTTTCCCCATTTTGCCAGGAGATGTGAAATGTTACTTTTAAACGGGATATAAGAGTAGATATGATGGTCTTGTTTTAATGTATATCCGAGGGCCAACCAAGACACTACTATCAGTTTCAGCGCATCATCAGCGTACCTTACAACCAAAATCTGTAACCATACTGCTCTATAGTATCGCTACCAGTGCCGCTCTTCAATACGCACCTCATCAACATCCACCCCATCCACAAACCACCTCCCCTCACCATCCCCGTTAACTCCCAAAACCAAGTCATTCCCGGACATCATCCTCTTCCTCATCTTCCCGTTCTCATTAAACGTCCAATCCTCCAATCCGTAACACCGCTTCCACTTCCCCCCATCCTCATCATCCCGATATTCGTACCAGAATTGTACGGCGATGCGGTTATCCGTGAACGCAAACAGCTCTTTGCGGAGACGGTAAGACTGCTCCTTTTGGAATTTCGCAGTTAGAAAGTTGGTTATGTCAGATGTGCCCGTCAGGAAGGTCGTGCGGTTGCGCCAAATGGTATCGGGCGTGTAAGCGGAGGCGATTTTTGTAGGATCTCTTATTTTTAGTAAATTGTTTGTTAGAAAGCGAGGTTGGATAATGCTTGGGAGGTGGGGAGGGGGTGCGAACTTGGTGTTCCAGAGGTCTTGGGCGGCTTTGACTTTCTTTGTTGCTGTTTCGAGGTTGAAGGGTGGTTTTAGTGATGCCATTATTAGTGTTGTCTAGAACATATGAAGGTTAGGATGATCATGCAGATCTGATGGTGGTGTGAGGAAGTATGGTTGCTTGTCCTCTGAGTTGAAAGCTGTCATTTCCAGTGACGTTGATATAACCCCACAATGCATTCATAATAAATGATCAACAATGTCACTTTTTACTCCACAGTGGGTTATATGCTTGGCGTACATGGCATGGTGCGGTCTAGATTTTTTTAATATTGATTAGTCAGGCAATAGGTTCTAGCTATAATATAGACATGTCCTCTTTATATCAGACCTGAGCACCTTGATCAGATTTGACGTTTGATGATCGACGAGCTGAGAGATGTCGCCACACTGGCTATGGAATGGGACGGCTAGACACCTGCTTAGTTTTAATGAAGGAAAGTGGAGGACGGAATTTGAATAAATTTTGGTCTACCGGGATGGCTGGATCTCTCTATCTCTGGTGCCGATGTTTCTTGCCTCCTTCGGCTTATCTATTGTATACCTCGAATATCCTAAACATCGAGTATTTGCCCGTGCACTGGCCTGTCATGTTGTACGCTGGCTAGTGACGTATGTCGTTAGGTGCTCCGGTTTTGAGCAGCCTGTTGAAAGGACATATTTGACTGACCGACTTAACAGAAGTAATAGATACCTTGCAAATTATGGAACTTGCGCAATGGATGATGACCGTCGGAAGACAGCAACCCTGTCGAGATGAGAGAGACAGGGCGATTAGTCATCATATAATTAGCCAGGATAACTAGTCAATTAGGGCTTTCTATAACCTAGTCGAAAGCCTCCACAAACTGTCAAGTATCTCGAAACAGAGCTACACACCCCTCGAAACAGATCTGCATACCCTCATTTTGCCATTTAGCAGACACAGAATTACTATTAGCATCACTAACTTAAGCATTCTTGCTCATGCTCTGATACTCCCAACTTGAAACTGCGCTAACTTGTTAATCAGTCCTTGGGTAGATGGTAGGCTACCGGAACACAATAACCGTACCAGGTGGAATATCAACCCGGTCCTTTACTCCGAGCGGCGGACCGGGCTCCCGCGGAAGCCACACCATGGCTTTCCGTCGTACTGCATGCAGTATCGCCAGATTCGTTACTCCAGTACAAATTCGAAATAGGACTTCCCATCGCCGCAGCCTCAGTCCGAATCGCTTCCATAGCTTCATCCTTTCTCTCCGAAAAAGGGATCTCTCGTCTCTCGTGCAATGTATCGATGTATAGAGTCCCATCCTGCATATAGCAGTTGCATCGCTCCCACGTACTCCTTTTAACCATATAATGGTATATTCTCTGCAAGACACTGGTTTTCAGGCTGGGAAGAAGAGTAAAAAAGTGGGCCTGCCTCCAAAGAGCTTTGTTTGCCTCAGAGCTAACTAATAAATCACTGTGCTCTAGTTGGGATATCAAAACCGCCAGGATATTTTCAGGCAAAGAGCTTCGCCTGCCTAAAGCACAAATGGCAGCTCTCCTGGTTGGTAGATGACCATGATGCTCTATTTCAGATACTAGAGCCTTTAGGATCCTTTCTGGCAAGGAAGATTGCCCATATAAATGGATCCTTTCTAGCAAGGGGAATTGCCTTCCTAAAGCATCAATGGCAGAGCTTCTGACTAGTGGATCATCATGCTCTAATTGATATACTAGAGCCTCCAGTATCCTTGCTAACAAACAGGATTGCCCATATAAATGGATCCTTTCTAGCAAGGGGGATTGCCTGCCTAGAGCACTAATGGCACCTCTCCTGAGGCTGGTTGGTAGATGACCATGATGCTCTATTTCAGATACTAGAGCCTCTAGGATCCTTTCTGGAAAACAGGATTGCCAGCTTAAAGCATCAATAGCAACTCTTTTGACTGATGGATTAGCATGCTTTAGTTGAGATACTAGAGCCTCCACAATTCTTTCTGGCAAGGAGGATTTCCCATCTAAAGGGATCCTTTCTAGCAAGAGGGATTGCCTTCTTAAAGCATCAATGGCAGACTCTCTGACTAGTGGATCATCATGCTCTAATTGAGATATTAGAGCCTCCAGTATCCTTTCTAACAAAGAAAATTTCCTGTCTAAAGGGATCCTTTCTAGCAAGGAGGGTTGCCCGCCTAAAGCATAACTGGCAGATATTTGGACTGATGGATCATCATGCTCTAGTTGAGATACAAGAGCTTGCAGGATCCTCTCTGGCAAGGGGGACTGTTCAGCTAAAGCTTCAATGACAGACGTTCTGACTGACGAATTATCATTATCATGCTTTATCAGAGATACCAGAGCCTCCAGGGTCCTTTCTGGTAAAGAGGATTGCTCGCCTAAAGCAGAACAAGCAGATTCCCTGACTAATGGATCATCATGTTCGAGTTGAGATACTAGAGTATCCAGTATGTTTTCTGGCAAGGAGGATTGCTGGCCCAAAATATGACCAGCAGATACACTGACTAATGGATCAGTATCCTCTAGTTGAAATACTAGAGCCTTCAGGATCCATTCTGGCAAAGGGGATTGATTGCCTAAAGCAGAAACAGCAGATCTTCTGACTGATGGATCAGTATGCCCTAGCTGAGACACCAAAATCTCCAGGATCCTTTTTAGCAAGAAAGATTGCCTGCCTAAAACATAACTGGCAGATATTTGGACTGATGGATCATCATGCTCTAGTTGAGATACAAGAACCTCCAGGATCCTTTCTGGCAAAGAGGATTGATTGCCTAAAGCAGAAGCAGCAGATTCTCTGACTGATGGATCACGATCATGTCCTAGTAGTGACGCTAGGATCTCCAAGGTCCTTCCTGGCAAGGAGCTTTGCCTGCCTAAAGTAGCAATGGCAGATGTTTTTAGATATTTAGGGGTATCATCTCCAAGGAATGCAATAATACTCTCTGAGAGACCTGGGGGAAGTAGTGGTCGTTCCTGTATGGCCAACAATATAGCTTCTCTCACGTCGTCTGCCTGTGTTTGAAGCATTTCTTTCAAGACATGATCTGGAAACTCCATTTCACAGCACAAATTCATCTGTTTATAAAGCTTATACTCAAACAGGGACCATTGTTTGCAACACCCATCCATTTTCATTTGAAGGTGCTTTGAATATTTTCCCCTATTTGAATGAGGTACTTCACTGAAGCAATGCATGAAGATCTGTAGGTGTGTTGGTCCCAGTAAGTCACGCGGCTCGTCCTCTATCATGTCAAAGAATCTGCGCAGTTGCTTTTCCCCTTTGCTGCAGAGCAGCCCGGTAACGAATCGCCAAAAGATATCATATCGACTGTCGTATTTCCTATTTCGGAGGAACTCTTCAGGTCTAATTTTGGTGGTGCCATTTGGTTTGGTGTAACTGAGACTGGAGCAAATCAGAGGCTGGTCGGATATCCAACGTTGTACGAAATACTGTGCCGCAAAATATTCCTGAAAGGTCAGATGGATGAAATGATAGGTCGTTGCCCTTTTTTGAGAAAAGTTTGATGTGCGCAGGAAGGAGAGTTTTTCAAGAACAACGTCATGTACTTTAGGAGTGCCTGCTTCCACATATGTGCGATCACGGTGGTATTGGTTGAACTCGATGATGTCGTTGTACATGCCAGTAAATGCCAGGAACTCGAGAAATTCCATCTCATATTGTACCCATGTTTTGATCTGCGCACGGGTCCGGAGAGTACGGGCTTGGGCTTCACTGACGTGCACATCTCTATCTGTTCTTGGGAGTTGTACTATGTCCTTTGTCCATAACTTCCACTCTATGGCTTCGTAGAGCGTGGTCATGGTCTCAGGTACGCCCCTAGAGCGCATTTCTTCATCCCAACTGTAGCATAATGCATCCAATTGGATGGGTATCTGAACCAGCCCTTGGACAAGCCAATGGCCGTTGATGAATGTTTGGATTGCTTCTGCCAGAGACTTGTCGTTCACAATCTTCTCCAAATAGGTCTTCACTTGGCCTTGGTTGAATCCCACTGTTTCCAACTCCAGGTCAAAGTGGGCGAGACCAGGGAGGCTAGCTGCATGTGGACGGGAGGTGATGATGACGTTAGGATAATTCAATAGGCGTCTGAATGATTCCACCATCTCAGGTCCAGAAGGACTTTGTTCAGCAGAGATTTCATCGAGACCATCAAGGAGCAAGAGGGTCCTTTGATGACACTCGTCGAACATAGTATCATTTAATGTTGAATATAGGGGCTCACGGCCCTTCAAGGGGGCGTACTGTAGATATTCCTGGCGGAGCAAGTCATCCAAGGTCGACTTCCCTTTGAGATTACGCAGAGGTATCCAAAGGATGCGGTCAAATAAGTTTGACCATAGTTGAGCATGGATAAACTCATAAACAATTTTCTTGCAAAGCGTAGACTTCCCAACACCTGCACGTCCTCGAATCAATATCCGTCTCGGTTGGGCTATACTGCCATTCCGTAATTTCTGGTTGTCGAAAATCCCGGGCAAGGTCACGTTTCGGTCCGTATTGGTCGCTCCGATTTTCAAGCGCGAGAAGAGTGTGAGCGCAGAACGTTGTTGTCCCCTTTCGCTGTCATCTGACAGACTTTTCTCGCCCTCTGAATGTTCTATGATAGAGAGGTTGATATAGCATTGACTCATGTCCAACAAATCCCCAGAGAGACGTTTAATCTCAAGGCGACTATCCTGGCTGTAATATTTGCAAAGTGCGTTGTCAACATCAAATGTCAAGGCTTCTTTGCAAGTGGGCCACGCTGCTTTCAACAAATGACTAAGATCATCCCCGGGCTTTATTGATTGGATATCGAACATCGGTAGCGTGGGCTTGTAGTCTTCTTTCTTCCAAAGCCTGAACTTGTGCGGTTTTTTGGGATAAACACCTTCCCAATCAGGCTGATCAAGTGTTTGAGCAATAAGCCCAACCCATTCCCACACGCGGTGGGACGTCGACTTTGCTCGAGGCATGGTTTTAGTGATTAACTCAACAATTTTACTTCTTGAATATTGGGTCCCAGCCACCCAAGCTTGTTCAAGCTGAGCATATAAGCCACACCAAAAGTCCCCTGATTCACGAAAGGGGTGTTGTTGGGTAAGATCTTCGAGCATTTGAAATGCCTGAGCTCTGATGAGCAATTTGGTGTACCGAAGAGCCCTGTACCAACTCCATTCTGATTGATCTTTCATGCCCCTGACCATGCCCTTCATATCTTCGGATGCTTCATACATGGTTTGGACTCCATCAACTAGACTTTTCAAAAGTGATAACAGCTCCATCACATAAGGGGTGGCGTCTATGATTTTTGTCGGGTCCATGGTTGGAACGGCCCCAGCGATACTTGCAGTTGCTTTAATGGAGGTCCAAGTATAGCGCCACAGTGCTTCGTACGGACCTTCGTTATCAGACACCCTAATCAAGGCCTGGTGCGAATAGCGCGAAGCTTGGGCCAGACGAGGTTCTATATGGCCCTGCAAGTCCTTTAGTTGCTTAAGCAGAGGCTCATGTAACGTTTCTCGACCGATTCCGGATACTTTTATGTCTACCATGGCATCGAGAACGATTGACAGTACGCTGACCAATTCGTACTGGGTTTTCAGTTCAGCTTGACATCTCGCATCATTCAAGCGACCACACAGACTGGCAAGGACCGGCCCAAGTTTACTATCAGATGCAGATAGGGTATCTGGAGCATGGCGGAGAACGCATGCAAAGTTTTGCAGCACCTCCGGGGAGAGGATGTTACCATCAGTAGTGCCGCCGATGATGGTATTTGCAAAAGCCATCATGAGACCCTGGTATTGGCTACCCTTAATACCTGATAATGATAGTATAGCCGCCTCCGGCATGTACAGTGGAACCGGGTTGTTGATGAAAGTACTGATCATGCTTGCTATCAATGCTTTGATGGCCTCTACTTCCTTTGGATCATTCTGAGGGTTCTTCAAACGTTGAAGCAGCTCCGGGGTAGAAGCGCAAGCTAATGGCGAGGATTTATTTCCCGCCATGATATCAAGTCTCGAATGCTTTAGAACACTTTGGGTTTTTCTTTGTTGCTTGCGAAAAAAAGGTAGATGCGTACATAAGTGTTCAGCAGAGGTGATGAGTTGGAATGAGGCTGCAGGAGGGGTGAAGCTGAGGGGCTATTATGCATGAAGGTGGATATCACATATATCTCCCTTTCAGGAAAAGACTGGCACAAAAGACCATAGTTATATGTAGGGGGAATTAAAATGCGTGCTAGGTATGCTTAACAAATAAGCTAATTCCTCTGCATACACATGCAACCTGAATTATAGTCCAGAAAGCCCAGGGCCGCCATATTGTCAGCAATAGACCGCCAGTAGGTTGCCGCAAAGACTCTAAGCGCGCGATAATGGTCGATAATACTTGGTCATAAAGAAATTCATCACGAGACCCTTTCATTGCCTGTGTACAGCTGTGCTTTCACAGAGAGCGAGATGAGGACAAGCAGTAGGATGTCACTCAAATGGTGAGTTATTCCAGCAAACGGTCTGGTTCTGCTCCTGGACGACATTGCAATTGGTGTCATGCAAGCTGTATGATGCACAACGTGAAAGACCTAATCAATTTCTATATTCGTCAGTATATCTCAATAGGCAAACAATAAATCGAGAGCAATGAAAGAAAGAAATAGGGGCAGGAAAAGCAAAATACGGAGTAAATGGAAATACCCCGACGCTTCTTTGGGACTGAGCGCCTGAAGCGTGGCATTTTCCGTTATTAGGGCGATCAATGTGTTCCTAAAGCTTGCTGGCATTATGGACACATTTAACGTCTCACCGTTCAGATGGGATTGTAAACTCAACCCAGCCCGTTTGTTTGGTACTTGAGCATTCTGGTTTAAAGAGCAGATTTCCCGAGAAGTCGGGAGCCAGCCCTACAGAATTCGTCCTGCCTCCAGGGGACGCGGAACAGCCTCAGCGCTCATGGGAGCTTCGATTTTCAGGGCCATAGAATTGAACATTTGTTTGTAACCTTCCACTAAGCAAAGAATAGCCAAGGTTCCCTTTGTTGGAGCTAGTAGTGACCAAAAGGCCATAGTATGTGTATGTCAAGTAAATGGTGCGCCTATAAGATGATCCCGGCGGCCTTGTCTTCCCCGGATGGGACGTCATGCTATAGTTGAGATACTAGGGCCCGTAGGGTCCTTTCCGGCAAAGAAAGTTGCCTGCCTAAAACATCCGTGACGAATACTTCGGCCAGTGAATCACAATTATGCTCTAGTTGAGATCCTAAAACCCCTAGGGCCCTTTCTGCCGTCTTTCCCGGACGACTTCAATGCAGTGCATCAAAATGAACTGGGCTTGATGCTGCTGGCTCCAGAGCAGTGGAAAGAGGCTCTTTTATTGGGAGTAGCTGTCAGGGAATCACCATACAGAAGGTATCTTCGATGTGCTAAAAGAGCGAAAGATGATTCTTACCGACGAACTTACTATGAGAATATACCAGATGGAGCATGACATACAGAGCACGTTTTGGTCCATCACTCCCGTAGCTGATACAGATTTTTTGATCTTGCATGGGCATTGGTTTTCAGAAGAAGCAATCTCTCACCTCCCGAGCGCCATTATCAGGGCCAGATCTTTGTTATTGATTTGTGATGAAGGTGGCTGGGGAAGGATCCACCAAATTTTGCCGGAGAAGATTGTTGAAAAGATAATCGAAATGCTTGTAGATGGGCAATGAAATTCTAGGTCCGTCACGTGTTGGCTTGGCCGCCTTCGCCTAGGGCTACAGTTAAGTATACCAGACGAAATTCTACGAGCAGCTCACTCCTGCTTCATGCGGGAGCGTCGCTTTAACAGGCTGGCAGGGCAGTTCATCCTCATCCTCTATAATCACCCTACACTTACTGGTAACATACTTCCTGAGCTCATCGATCAGACCACTCTCACAGATAAGATGTCGAATCATCATCCCAAGCGCTTTGTCATGCATCGTCTAGAGGATAGAGATGATCAGAACCTCTCGATTGAGTTATACCTTGACCTTCCCAATTGGAACCTATGTTACAAGAAAGACACTCACCTTGTTTTGGATCTCCCGCCCCAACCTGGGGAGCCAGTATGCTGATCTTGAATTTCATATCATTGCTAACTAGTAATCAGGCCTGTCACTTGCAAAGGATGCAGCCAAGGCCGTTATACAAATTGATACATGTTAGGGCAAGCAGAGTGGTTCTTGATAGACTGGTTGGTACAGGAAAATCCAGCTGGTTCTCCACGATCTTTTCTAGCTATAAATACGGCGACGGTAAGCTAATTCTACCTACCGGAGACTACAGTTACAGTGTGATTGGATCTAAGATCGAAGCAAATGTGCCGTTAAATCCGAGGAGATGTACGATTTTGCGCAGTGGGCGTTCAATGCTGATGGTCCTAAACCTCCAAGTACTTGCCTGGAGACTTCTCATATGGAGGCCGCTTTTCAAAATTGAACCTTCTCCTTTATGAATCCAGCAGTGGCTAGCAACCCTTGATTCTTCTGGTATATCGTCTTGAAATCTTGTTCAGAAAGGTATAGCTATGCCAGCGGCCTGTCCTTTGGATGATGTCCTGGAATAACACGGCCAGGCGGAAACGTGGCCAAAAAAAATAAAATAAAAATAACCACCTAGAAATAGAGATCTATTTCCATCTACAACTGGCCGGGTATACATTTTACGGCTATTGGAGAAGCTGAAAGGGCCATCTGCTCTGCGTTCTTCTCGAATCAAGACATGGATTAGTACTCCATATTCCGTAGGGGATCCGGGATGTCGGGCTACAGCAAGGGAGCTTTACGATAACCCATGGCTGAGGATGATCTGATGCAACTAAGGACAAAATATGCAATCTAAAATGTTACAAGAAGAAATAAATACGGAGTAAAGCACTAGGGTGTCTATACTCTGTAATCAACGCCGCCTTTCCCAATGCGGTAATCTGGAAGTCCTGGTTGTCGCCCCGCAAAACGAAATTTCTTCCGGAGCAGAAAAGGCTACAACCCAGCAGCCGGGGTCTACGTGATCCAGTACATTTATCAATAAGGCGGCGTGTGCCGGGGAAAAAACGAAGAGAAACGAAAATGACGAGATCACACCCAGTCACATACGACCACTACACCATCCTCAGCCTCCCATTCACGACCTCATCTCCAATCTCAAAACAACAACTCAAATTAGCCTACCACCGGGCCTTATTAAGACACCATCCCGACAAGACAGCAAGCGCAAAGGACCAAGGTGCTTCAACGGAACCAATCCCAGAACACAATGGCGATGGCCAACCCACCTACTCCATCGACGAAATCACCGCTGCCTACAAGACCCTCTCCGACCCTTCCCTACGTGCAGAATATAATCAATCGCTACGTCTAGACCGCTTGAAAACCGTAGAGCGCGAGAAGACCGGCGCGGTGTTCCATACCGGTCTCGAAGTGGTGGATTTGGAAGACCTGGCATTCGAGGAAAAGGATAGCGGCGAGTGTTTCTGGTATCGGGCGTGCCGGTGTGGTGATGAACGCGGGTTTACGGTTACGGAGGAGGATTTGGAAAGGGAAGCGGAACATGGGGAGATTGTGATAGGGTGTCGAGGGTGTAGCTTGTGGATGAAGATTCTCTTTGCTGTGGAGGATGGTGCTGATGATGGGGATCGAGGTGACAATCACGACGGTGATGACGAGGCGAAGGGTGAGGCAGAGCAGAAGACATGATCGCAGCTTTTTGAGCCTTGTCTCCTCAAAACCACCTGCTCGTGTGTTCTCGCCCTCGGGATTCCATACAGCCATGGGTGCCGGTGCCCTCTCAATCACACTATTTGTTTGTCCTACACCAGGTGTCGAACGCGAGGGCTGCCTGCTGTCCCTGCACTTTGCAAGCTACTGCAAGTGTCCTACAACGATCTTGGCATAACACTACATCTACGACGTATTCCGTTACTTAGTGGTGCCTACGACAAGGATAGGATGTCGGCGCCAGCTCGTCGGCAACATGGTCTAGGTTTGAACTGAATGCATCTCGAGCAGGGAACACACGGCGCTTCCTGTACTACAGGGACCACGTTGGGGAACGTGGTTTGCAGAAAGAAAAGGCTCTTGCAATCAGGGGATACATATGCTCCAGTCTGCAAAAATCCCCTTACCAGAGCACGGCATACCCTGGGATTGATATAGAAGGCCGGAGAAAGTCGATAGTCAAGTCAAGGAATTCCCCGCAGGACTTGATAAAACTTATTAGAAAAAGGCAAGGATAGTAATAACAGCCAATCTATTTTCTTTGATTTGAATTGCAGTAGCTTAGGAGTAGAGTCATGCTGCATACCATCCTTAATAATGGTTTGTATACACTGTCCTGACTAGTTATGGTGAAAGGCAGCTGATGACGTAAAATATATTTTGCCCCGTCACTGACAACCACCACATCCACGAACCAACCTTTTCGTCTTTCTTCTCTCTGTCTTCCAACCACTCCATCACTGACTCTTCAAGATGTCACTGGTAAATATCAGCTCCAAGGAGCAATTCAGCTCGCTTTTAGGCGCGGCTGTTTTTATCGTGGCTGATTGTGAGTTCCTGGCCCAGCCCCTCTTCTCCCGTGGTTACCATCCCACCTTCTTCCCAAGGCGTTGCTTGTTTACCCACTACCATGTGTGTAAGGAAGGCAAAACATAAACTGATCATGATTTTTTCGATATTGAAAAGTCTATGCGGATTGGTGCGGACCATGCAAAGTGATCGCTCCAGCCTACGAACAGCTGGCCCGACAGCTCTCGCGTCCCGGCCACATCATCTTCACTAAGATTAACGTCGACGAGCAGCAGGATATCGCTAAGGCTTATGGGATTACTGCGTATGTATCCAGTGCAGCAAATTCTAACGCGTTGCTTGGATGACAAGAACGGGATGCGGATTGCTGACTGCAAATGGGGACTCATATAGGATGCCAACATTCATCGTCTTCGAAAGAGGCCGTCCCATATCCACCATCCGTGGCGCAGACCCCCGCAGACTCAACGAAGTTGTCCAGAAACTCGCGTCGGAAGCCGGCAAGGCAGAGAGCTCCGGTGGTGAACCGGCTGGCGAGGCAGTGAGCGGTGGTATCGGTTGGCTGGGAGCCCCCGTCCCGAAGGGATACAGCGATATCTCGAACCAGTATGGATCCCAGAGCCTGGAACTTTTGAATCGCGATACAGCATATGGCGAGCCGCGAGTGCTCTTCGATAGCTCAAAGCCTACTGCCCTCGCTGGTGCTGGAAAGGGTAAAGGCAACGGACAGGTGGACTGGGTGGAGAGTGATACCGATGAGCAGCTGATGCTGTATGTCCCGTTCAAGTCGAGCATAAAGGTTCACTCGCTACACATAACCTCCCTGCCTCCATCACCCGAGGACGCCGCGGACGAGGATGACGACGAACGCCCAATGAGACCCAAGACCATCCGCCTGTACGCGAACCGCTCGCAGGTACTGGGATTCGAGGAGGCAGAGGATACCCCTCCGGTGCAGGAGGTGACGATTCAGCCGGAGGACTACGACGCGAAGACGGGAACGGCCAAGATTGAGCTGCGGTTTGTCAAATTCCAGAACGTCACTTCGCTGGTGTTCTTCTTTGTCGACGGCGACGGGGACAGCGAGAAGCTGCGCGTGGACCGGATCCGGATCATGGGTGAAGCGGGTGAGAAGCGCGAGAAGGGACAATTAGAAAAGATTGGAGACGAGCTGGGGGAATAGATTTACTTGCAGTACGTAGTTGCGTACATGGAGTATGGGATTTGACATATGACAGCAGGGTTAGAGTTATGATTACGATGACATGCATTTTTTTTTATAAAAGGCAATCAGCCATCCATTTGAACAAGAGCTATCTAATTCTACAGCTTTTATTTTTCAAATCCTCTATTCTCATCTTTCTCAACCAACATCAGGGAAGAGTTTCATCAAAGTAGTGTCCGATCCCAAACCAAATGGTCTCATCCTTGGGGAAAACCAGAAAGACCAATAAAGTAGAACCGGCGTGCAATTCCTTCGCTCTGTGGCGCAACTGACACCTAATGAACATCACTGACCACAATAGTAATGGGATGTCTAGGCAACACGGGTGAATGAATAGTTGCGCCGCCGCACGAAGGAAAGAAAAGAAGAAAAAGTCCAAAAAGGTTTTTTCGCTGTGCGACGAATTTATACGGCGCGGGCGGAGGAGGGGAAAATCGTTGTTCCGTGGAAGCGAGACCGACGGTGCAAACAGTACAAATATTCAAAATCTGTGATTATATAACCGGCATGGGAGCAAATTTCTGCGGTGGTTTTTCTTCTTCATACAAATAAACAAGGCTTATGATGAGCTCACAGGATGAAAAACACATGATAGGAAGAGACTGAATCTCCTTCTGGGAGTATGATCTCACATTCACATCCACTGAGGCCTTTTTCCTTTCATTTCTTTTTATTATCGTTCCTAGTCAATGTCTGGCGGACTGGATTTGACTTAAACCTCTCGCACTCCTTTTCTTCCCCCCGTCCTCGTTTCCGCTTTCGGCTGTTGCCCTGCCCCATTCAGCGTGATTTTCTGGCAGCCATTGTTTAATGAGCAAATGCAATGATAAATGCAACGCAAATACTCCGTATGCCCGTTCTACTAGCCTTCTAGTGCAAGCATAATACTCCCCATTTAGCTTCGAGTTCAGTTGTCTATTGTTTCATATGTCCAATGGTTCAATGTATGAAGAAGTCCAAAGATGGGTTCTGCACTGCATAGATTTTCGCCCCGTGGCCATGGTCTTGGTGCACGCAGATTATCAGCGGGTGGCGGTGGCGGCGGCGGCGGCGGCAGTGAGCGTGCTCGCAGCTCTCCATCGTCACGGGCGAACCATTGCCACATTCCCAGGAATTGAATGAGATACAGAAAATCAAAACCAATCAAGCCAGGACATGATTCATGGGCACGCCTTTCACGTTCCCATCGGCATGCAGCGGAGAATGGGGAGTGGGATACGGGGCAGCAGACGTGCTGAGCACGAAGCACGGAGTGCCCTGAAATCACCCAAGCTCTTTCTGCATAATGGACACATTGGTCACGCTGCGAGTCAGTTCATCCGCAGCTTTGATATACACATGGTCACTGTGTTCTCGCGGGATATGGATAGTCACTCCACGTTGGTTGGCACGAACCCAAAGACAGTACGAGCTGGGCCGGGCCTGGCTGGCGTTCCACTCGTGCGTATGTAAAAGTCAAATAAGATTGACGATGTACGAGCGAGACCACGAACGAGGACGTGCAGTACGGAGTACAATCCGCGCCAGCATCTGTAAACTTTCAACACTTGATCAGTAATTTCTTGTCTGAGTTTAGCATCGACGGGCTGCGCCGGTTGGAAGTCTGTGTTAGTCTCTTCATCACAACAACCTTTTTGCCTCGTGGTGATCCATGCAGCCGTGAAGTTTGGTTTGTCAAACTCCGTAGTTGCGGCTGTAGACGCCCTGCTCATCATCACGCCGGACTCTGGCCGCACCGCACCAGGATCCGGCCTTGGCTTCAAATATTATCTAGCCCCGGTCCTCCAATGGGCGCCGACACGGAGAGTTTATCACGGTCTCTCGTCACGAGGAAATGTTGGGGCCGTATCGTACTATCACGCTATCGCGCTGGTGTGAACTATGAAGCAAACTGCAGTTCTCGAGAATCCCGGGATATGGGTCCCGGTCGTCGATCATGATGGTTGCGTGGATGGGATGGAGTCTTGCGCTCCGTAGTAATGTTTTCTTTGTGCACTCTATGAGACACTGCCCATGCCGGTGGCTGCTGTCTGTACCCCGTAGGTTCGATGAGTAGGCTTCAAGAGCAGAGTTGGCTGGCGAGAAATTGTGCCCCATGCAGGTTCCCGCATATTTGTCACATCAGTGACCCATGGCGTCGATCGCTGGTGTTTGGTTCCGTAGTCTGGTCATTACCCGTTACGAACTTATACTCCGAAGTAGGATATATAATATATGGCATAATATGGACGAGGCTTTTGCACGCCGTGTTCCAACGGATAACTGCGCTGGGCGAGTGCTCGAAAAAGTTACCGCTGGGCGTTGGGCTAATCGAACCGCACCAACTAATTAATTCAAAACCCAGCTGGGTAAGGTACGGTAGGGCTCCATAGTTAATAGCGTAAGGCTTCTTGTACTCTGGTTCTCGATGGAACGATTGGGGAAAGCCATCGGTGTCCTAATCAATCAGCCCACACCCCAAGCAACCGAACCAATGTCTTGCCCGCGATAGCTTTACCCGGATTTTCACCATCATACGGAGTACGATTGTCACCTCTGGAAACCATGGATCACAACTCGTTGGCTTTGCTTGAACGTTGGCGAACCAGAAGTCTGAGAGAGCCGGAGCCGAGGAACGGAACCAGTACCAAAAATTGGGCAAGATTTGGTGGTTCGTTATTTGTTTTTGCTTTTCGCCGGAGCCCAGAGTTCGCATAGTTTTGAACGGACAGACACCATATTGACAGATAATTAGCTCACCGGGCGTTGAGAGACATAGACAGCCAATAGCGTGCGGGATTGGGTGGTTTTTCTTTTTTTTTTTCAGCGGTGGGCAATGGTTTTTTCAGTTTAAGTCGGTTCAAAGTTTTGAAGTAGCTGCAGTAGTCGCAGGATATACTGGGTAATATGTCCTCCCGAGCAGGTACTCCGTACTCCGAAGAAGGTACATGAAGTGCAAGATCCCATTGCGGTGGATGGGAACCTTAGGCTGATGTCCTCGTATCTCATAACACTTTGGGGACCTCGTGCTGATAACTACCCACCCGGTAACTTCATCCCACCGTGCCTGGGACCCATCCATAGCCCTAGTATGCTAGTTGCATTGGTAGCAGGTAATGAATGAATACTCTCTGTAATATACGGGAATACTTCTCCATTCGTGGTAGCACCGGTGGATGCGACCAATAGTACAACTGGGAAGCCGTCCTGGGGGACCTTGGGAGCGTCGAAAGAGGAGTGCGGGAAAATACCATGGTCGGATTCATTACACTAGTAAGACCCAGTACAGGATATTGTTGTATTGCGGAGTATTATACTCTGTTGATAGGTAACTGGTAGGAAAGACACCTCCACCGGATCCAACAGGAAGCTGTAACGGCGCTGGATGCGAGCACGTGTTGCTGCCATCCTTCAGGCAACCACCGGTAGGGATGTTCGCCGTTTAGTTCCATCGGGCGGGTACCTAGGATTATGCCAGGTACGCTCGGTAGTCTGTACACGGAGTAGCGTGCTAGTAATTAATTATACTCGGGGAATGCTATCCTGAGTCATTTCTAGAACGGAAAGAGAAGCACGATAGCACTGGGATTGGCCTTGGCTACATAGTCCCTAGCCGGGTTGGAAACTTCGATAATCCTTCGCGCGGTAATCCCAAGGACTTGGTCGACGGGATGGGCGGTGATGATGTTGAAGGGTTCCTTCCGTGTTTAGAAGGGACTACCGGTTAGTGTATTGCGATAAGAATGGCGACGGTGGCGGGATATCGGCAGGTGCCTAGCGTGCAAAGCTAGGTTAAAGCTACATATCCGTACAGCAACTCTGTCGGCAAATCGACCACCATTCCGGCCAGAAAGTTGGTGCTAGCTGGATGGTGCCTTGGCACGTCTAACAGGAACGATAACAGCAGGAGCAGGAGTACGGAGTAGCAGTAAAAGAATGACTCTAGATCATCATCATCACAATCAAAAGCACAGAGGCGCGACCGAGGAAGTCGAGCAGGATTCACTGTTGTTTCAACTGTCACCTCGTCACGTTCTGGGCACGGGCATCCTGGTGGCATTTCCGGACGGCACTGCATCCTGACCTTCCCGGCCGCTGCCAGCATCATTGGACTTACCACTTTGTCCGTAGTGCATACGGTTATTTATTCTTAGTGCGGTGCTAGTAATGAAGATCCCCGGCGGAAGTAGGGTACGCGTACTTCCGGACAGTTTCAGATGGTCACGGAGGAGTCTCCGGGAGGACGGAGAGTCCACTGCGGTGGGCATCTGCAGTGATTGTATGAAGTACTTACTCTGTGCAGAGGGGTGTGTGGTATATAGGCGATGTGATCCTAATATGTCGGTTATGTGATGATGCTGGGATGGCTCTGTCCAGTCGGAATGCTGTACAGAGTGCGACTCTATGAAATAGATACTGTACCCTGGAATACGTCCTAATCAGTCCCGAACCCTATTCCTTCCGCTCTTCCCCAAGCCCAGAATCCGGGGATCACATCGACAGGCACTCATCGAATTTTCCACACCCATCCAGCAGCCTCCAATCCAATCCGCCCGGACTGAGCATCCCTATCAAACTAAACCACTCCACTCCAACACTTGTCTCTGCCCCTCCATCCTTCGGAACATTTTTGCACATCATCGACCAGCACGTTTGGAAATACAGACTACAAGTACAGAGTACAAACTAAACTCCCTTGGAAATGGGAAATGGAGTCGTTTGGTTGGCACCTTCCTAATCCAGACACCAGCATGGCCAATAAAGGCTTTCCGAACCTGCGCTGACCGTTGCGCTGGAAAAGCCAATATACGTGTAAAAAGGTTTATATATAACATTCGTTTCAGGATATGAATTCCCCATTCGTGCAGAGTGCAGAGTGCCGAAGACTTATGCAAGATGTGCTCCTGGGAATCCTCAGTACAGAGTCAGTTCCATGTCCATGGGCCAGAGTTAAATTCAAAAGGGCAATTCTCGGCCAATAATCGCGCAGAGGAATAGTTTCAAAGCTTCCTTTGATACTAGACTATAGTTTAAGACAAGGCGTATTTTATCAGGCCGCGCTGATTCGTTCGCTTTTAAGCGGTTGTCCCAGTCTCTTATCAATATTACTTGACATTTATGCCAGGCTAATAATCAATATCTCTCAAGTTTAATTCACAGACCAACTTTCAGTCCACACTCTCTACTATTCCGTATGGACCGTTACTATTCCGTAACCTACCTGCTTTGACGACGACAACGACCGGCGGGAATCGCGCACGCTGATTCGCCGCGGAAGTAGGCATTCGAGCCATTCGCACGGCCATCGTCTCTCGCAATAATAATTGTACTTCATATCCGTCTGTAACATGACATAACTGGACTCCTACATACTGGACTCCTACTCCATACGTACGGCGGACATCCTGTCGTCCGTAAAGTGGATGAGGGCTGGGCCCAGAGCGAACATCATTCGAGGATGACCTAAGGGAATACTCGGACATGCGCATGCGGGAGCGCATCATCTCTGCCAATATGCATCCTATGTACTCCATAGTAGAGAGTAATGGTAACTCCATGATTGGATATATCATTTCTTTGTGCGTCATTCTGTCAGAGTCGCCTGGATGGCTGCTCAAGAGCCCGAATTCTTTGTTTGTCCGTGTGTGACGTGAGTGAGCGGTGGCGGCGGCGGCGGCGACGCATCCAGCATCGGTACAAGTGAGATAATTAAAATAATACTACATAGTACTCCATACCAGGGATACTATCCAACTTATTGAGCAGATAGCCTAAAAGTCAACTAGAATGCTTCGGAATCACACGTTAATCAATATGCCGCCTACTATAGTATCTTGCAACACCGGCTTCGACTAGTGAATTCTCGCTGGTCTTCTCGAAGATTGACGGTGTTTTCCATGCATAAATTATACTGTTATTATTATTATAGTGTGCTATAGACCGGCGTACAAATGACCGGGTCCAGGACTAAACCACATTCAGCGGGGCCGGGGATCGCTTCCGCAATAATCACTATTGTCTCCCGAATTAAAAGTGATTATTATAGCCATACGGGGCAGTGCTCTTCCTACGTAGTACTGTTCCCTTTTTCCCTTTGGAAAAGAATACGAATGGTGGAGGCTAATCACAAATCATTGCCATTGGCCCGACGCTTCTTTATTAATGCTCCATCTGGGCCATGGCTGTCATGTACTATGTTTAGTGTGGCCAATCGCCGGGGAGTGATGTACAGGCACCCCCGAACTTTAAAACGTCAGGACCGGACATGATTGGCGTGCGGGATTTGTTATTCTGCCGGAGGCGTAGCCGGATCCAGCATTGTACAGAGTAATACTTACTCCGATCAGGACTATGGAAGAGGACGAAACAGTTGACTGGGACAGGGAACAAGAAGAGTCAGTATTCAGGTACGGTGATGCATTGCA
Source organism: Aspergillaceae sp. MA 6039 (assembly GCA_003004485.1). Lineage (NCBI taxonomy): Eukaryota > Fungi > Ascomycota > Eurotiomycetes > Eurotiales > Aspergillaceae > Aspergillaceae sp. MA 6039. The sequence goes on along the minus strand of PQMF01000024.1, from coordinate 137,953 downwards.
AGTGGCGGTTTGAGGTTGGAATAACAAGGCAAGGCATGGATCCTATGCTTATGACATCTCTGACAGCTAGCTCCCTTGCATCTTGGACAGTTATCGAGTTTATCGATAACATCCTGTCCCCTCAGATGATATCGTTTGTTTCCCCTCCGGATCGAATGACCGTTGAGTTGACTGGCTCGCAGGGACGGATAGATCACACCACCGGCGCCTGGTAATACCACTGCCGATTGTTTCTTTTGATTATGTGGCTGGCCACTGTACAGAGTACAAATCTTATCGATAGGAAGGATATCCCTGTTCGCCAACGAATCGTTGCTTTTGACAGCCCACATGCGCTATACATAAATTGTACATTGGGCTGCAGGCATATAAATAGACAATGCATTGCATCGTGACCATGCAAGGGCTGCCACAGGTACCGTGGACTGACAGCATTCTCTCCGGTTCCTGCAGTAGACCGAGATAGGTCGAATCTCAAATGTGAGTGTTTTTGAGTTCTCTGTACTCTATTCCGTAACCGAGTGCGTACGCCGTACGATATCTGGATCCTAGGCTTTGAAATGAATCATGACTGAGTTCCGTAAGGCCGTATTAACATGCTTGTTCTTCCCCGGAGTCATTAGACTCAAATCTAACCCGGAGCGGTAGGTCTTGGTCGGATAGACTTCAATAGTGATCCTCAACGGACGCTCACGGGGGAATACCATGTACGATTAAGCTATGCAGCCGTTGGTTCGCAGTAGTGTGGTCGAATACACTCTAGTATTCTACTCCATCTGTATGTACTTTGTTTTCTGGAAGATTGCCGTTTGCCACTAGGATAGGGAAAGTTCAGAACGACAATCTGCAATCCTACTATTACTATGAAGTATTAGTCCGTAGTATCACTACAGAAAACGACATCTATCGCTGATCTCACGGCAGTGTACAGTACTATGTAAACCAACAGTACGGAGTAGGGTATCCATCTATGACGACGCGGACGGGATGTCCGCGTCTTAGCCTAGCCGAACCAGCCACACACACACACACACACAGACACTGTCTATTGGCCACGATTGCAGCTCGGTGTGCACCGTCTCGCAGGGCCCGATTTTGGGATTAAGGTGATTGAAGGGGCGGCAGTCCCAGCAGTCCACCATGTGGAAGGCCCTTGATTGGTCTTGGTGCAGAGACCTTGTCTGTGCTCATATCCGTGGGAAGAGACAGGGACGGAGTCTGATAAGCTGAAGGTTGGCAGCAAATGCAGTGATGAGACCATTCTTCACAAGATGGGATGACCCATGCCAGTGGTCTCATTAGCCGATATTAGCCACCATCGTGTTTGAGATGGGAGAAAAAGAAACATGCAGTCACACTTTGACGTATACATGAGAATCCGTGTCATTTGTCTATGTGTGTCCATGCATCACTAGAGAGTCTACTCTGTACAGGCGTGTATACGGAAGGATGGGTGCGTTAGACCCGACCTGGTTCTGTGGCAATTAGCAATGTCAGCAGTCAGCACACCCGGGCAGAGAATCTACTCTGGATGGAGTAAAGAGTAGCCACCACTAGCTCTCCCTATAACTCCCACGCTTCTCCGCATTTCCCAATCTGAGGCCAAATTCACAGGCTTGAGTAGAAAATGGAAAATTGGGGCCTGTTGTGGGCCCGTTCGAGTGGGCCTCGTGCGGGCCCATTGCGCTAGGCTGGATTGGGAGTGCTGGCCGATGGTGGGCCCGCATATTGGTGGGGTACGTTCATATCCTATTACGGAGTGCGGCGAAGATGCGGTTATATTTTATACTGGTATACGTATATGTCTATTATTCTGCATATTGGCACTTGATAGCACATATGCTATGGTGAAGTACTCTGTAGAAATAGAGAGCAGAAATGGTAAGACCGACGATCTTACCATTGGTGGCCGGCCCACCTAAATTACAAGTACCGTAATACACCGATCAGCCAATTCTAATTCGACTCCAACCGCCCGTCGCACAGGCAGATCAATCACGCATTCTTCTCGGGCTGTCTCTCGTTTTCCCCGCTGCTTTTTTTATTTTTTTAATTATTTATTTTCTAAAAATTAAATTCTGTATTTTTGAAAATAATTATTTAATTTTTGTATCTTTATTTTATTATTTGACTTTCCTGGGCTTACTCTTTATCTCTCTCTCACATCCTCATTTATCTCCCCGTTCTCTCCTTCATCACCGACTACTTTCATTTCTTCTTCTTCTTCTTCTCTTCTCCCAATCTTCTTTTTTGGGCGTCGTTCTCGTTCTCATTTCTTTTTCTTCGCTCTCATTCCTCCTGGATCTTCATTCTTTTAAATCAAACCTTCCCCCCCAAGGCTCACTGTCTTTCAACGATTCGACTACCCAGTCAATCAACGCCAGCAGTCTACTCGTATCTACCTATATATACTCATTTCGAGTACATCTGACCTGGGCCATCAATCATTCTGTGCCCTAACTGTCATTCATTGTATCGCCTGCATCGCGACCTGCACGTTCCTTGACCTCCGTGTCGCTTTATCTATCTACATACCCACTAATAATATCCGCAACCCTAACTACGTCACGGCGTCATCCAACAATCCTATATTCTAATCCGGAGAACGAGACACAGAACGAGGAATTACTCGTGAGTAGTTATCCTGAGACCTTGATTGTGCTAAACTGACTCGGTCCTCCCCCAGACCATGGAACCAACATACGCTATGGCTCCAGCCCAACCGTCGTTTGCATACTACCACGCGGATCCCGCTTCGCAAAGACAACACACCCACTACCCCAGCCATCCTTCGGACATGCAGCAGTTCTATGGCCAGATGCAAGCTTTCCCTCACCACCACCACCAACAGCAACAGCAGCACCCCCAGCAGCAACCCCAGCACGGTCTTCCATCTCAGCCCATGATGAACATGCACCAGATGGCCACCACCAACGCCTTCCGCGGCACCATGAACATGACCCCCATCGCCTCGCCCCAGCCATCCCAGCTCAAGCCCACCATCATCGTGCAGCCAGGTACCTCTGCCCTGATGCCTCTGGATACCAGGTTCGTGAGCGCCGATTTCTATGGCTTCCCTTCGACTCCCCCGCTCTCCGCCTCTGGAAGCTCCATCAGCAGCCCGCCGTCCACAACCGGTGCCCAACATACCCCGGTCTCGGACAGCTTCTTGTCTTTTGAGAAGGTTGAGGGTGTCAAGGAGGGCTGTGAGGGTGAGGTCCACCAGGAGATCCTGGGAAATGCCGATTGGCCGCGATCCAACTCTCCTCCCATGACGCCAGGTATATATATGCTCATGTATCCTGTATTTTTTTTTGACGTTTTGAACGAGGCTAATGGCTACAGTATTCATTCACCCCCCGTCACTCACCGCCAGTCACACCTCCGACCTGTTGTCGGCGAACAGCTCGTGCCCATCGCTTTCGCCGTCGCCGTCGCCGGTGTCGTCCAACTTTGACCCTCAGACTCACTCGGCCATTGTCGCGCAGTCGCAGTCCGCGCTGTCGGTGGAACCTGCCACCACTCACTTCTGTGACCCCCGCGAGCTCACCGTGGAGTCGTCGGTTAACGCTTCGAGTGATCTCCCGCCGCTGCCCACTCTCTCTTGCGAGGAAGAGGAGCACAAGTCGGTTCTGGGCAGCACTGCTGTGACCCTCCCGGTCCAGGAGAACCCGTCTCCGGCGTTCACCAGCACCACGGAAGACGCCTTGACGGCGCTGCCGACCTTTGACAGCTTTTCGGACCTTGACTCGGAGGATGAATTCGTTAACCACTTGGTGGACTTCCCTCCCAGTGGTAACGCCTTCTTCCTCGGGGAAAAGCGTCAGCGTGTCGGGTACGGTGCTCCTGTTGAGGAGGACGGCTTCCTGAGCGAGCACAGCTTCGAAGAAATCGACGAGCACACGGGTTTCTCCTTCGAGCCCGACCTCACTGGCATCCACCCTGGTGACAAGGCCGAGGAGTCCAGCAACAAGAAGCACCGAACTAACTCCCGCAAGCCGATCAAGCGCTCCAGCACCATCCAGGACGAGTCGGATGACTGCAGGAAGGTGCAGACCACCGTCAGCACCCGTGCCAACAGCATGGCCTCCAACAGTGCCCACCAACAGGCTGTCGTTGAGGCTCGCCAGGTGTCCGAGGTTAGCACGGCCTGTTCGGAAGCTGCATCTGCCTCCACGGCGCCCCCGATCTCAGTCAACCGCCGTGGTCGCAAGCAGTCGCTGACTGACGACCCGTCCAAGACGTTCGTGTGCTCGCTGTGCTCGCGTCGCTTCCGTCGCCAGGAACATCTGAAACGTCACTACCGCTCGCTGCACACCCAGGACAAGCCCTTCGAGTGCAACGAGTGTGGCAAGAAGTTCTCGCGCAGCGACAACCTGGCGCAGCACGCCCGGACCCATGGCAGCCAATCCATGATGATGGGCGTTATGGAGAACGGAGCGCCGGCGCCGCACGGCCCGTACGACGAGCACGACCCCAACGCTTTGGGGGCCGTCCTGTACGAGGCAGCCAACGCAGCCGCTGCTGCCAAGTCGGTTAGCGAGCCTTCTGAGGCCGGGTCATCGTCTGGTCAGTCAGCTGTTGATCGCCGGGGCTCGAACAAGAAGCGCAAGCGCGACGAGAATGCCGCATAAATTGCTTGCTTCTTGCTCTTTGCCCAAGGCGAATGATGACGCTACGTGACCAGGAGTTCCTTCTTCAATTATCGGGTCGCGGACTCGATGGCTGGTGTTCCCTTTTCTTTCATTTCCACCTAGTGGATTGGCGTATGGGCTTGTCTTTTTTCCTTTTTTTGTTCTCCCTTACATACTGGTTTGATATCCAAGAGGAGGTAAAGGTGTTGGGACCTTTGTTTTTTTTTTTCTTTTTACATTTCCTGTTGCATATATGGTCATCGGACGACCGACGGAAGACCACAAATAGACACTGGGTCGTTGCTAGGGCTGCAACGGAGGGAAACGAGGGCGCACACAGGGCTTGGATTTGGTTAGAGCGCATGACCGCGGTAGCTTGGGATGATTCTTCATTTTTCATTTCTTCTGTTTTTATTTTATTCATTTTTTTCTTCTCTTCTCGAGAGGTCTGCCTCCTTGTACCCATATTCTGCACCTTTCATTCATATTTCGCATTGTGTTATATTTGATGTAATATTTGTTGTCTATTTTGTTTCTTGGCCTGTGGATGCCTTGTGCTGGTCACATATGTACCATTTAATATACATACATCTTCACAGTCGTCTCTTCAGATTCATATCCATGTCAATACTGCATTGTTCACTTTGGTCTGTTTCATTTGTAGCTAGTCATGTGGCCTGTACAGTAACACCGTACTCTGGTAGACTGGTACTATAGTACGGCTAGTATGGATTATCCAAAAAATAAGAACTGAATTCACTTTATGGAGAACCATGGTTTGTGACGTTGACTTGAATCGAAATACGAACCACCAAGCCTAATATTCAATCCAACCGAAAAATCCGTTGACCCCACCCAAACCAACATTCACACTTACACCATGCCATCCACTGACGCCAGCCCAACGACAACGGCAAGTCCAGGCCTCAATGTCATAGCCCTAGTCTCGGGCGGAAAAGACTCGCTGTACTCAATCCTGCACTGCATCCGCAATGGACACACCCTTGTGGCGTTGGGGAATCTACACCCCAGCCTGAGCCCAGAGGACAATGGAGAGGAGGAAGACATCGACAGCTTCATGTATCAAACCATTGGCCACAGCGTGGTCCCGCTGTACGAGGAGGCGCTGGGCATCCCGCTCTACCGCGCTCCTATCACCGGGGGCGCGGTAGATACAGCACGGGTATACCGACATCAACAGCCCAGCGACCGGACCAGAGACGGCGACCAGGACCAGGACAGGGAAGATGAAACAGAATCTCTAATCCCTCTCCTGCGTCGCATAAAACACCACCACCCCGAAGCCAACGCGCTCTCTGCCGGCGCCATCCTCTCGACCTACCAGCGCACCCGCATCGAGAACGTCGCGGCGCGGATGGGTCTGACGCCGCTGGCGTGGTTGTGGATGTATCCCGCGCTCCCGGCGCCGGTGGGAAGACAAACCATGGCGGCTGGTGATGATGCCGGGTTACTAGAGGATATGGCTGCGTGTGGGTGCGAAGCTCGGATCATCAAGGTTGCGTCGGGGGGTCTGGACGAGGGTGTTTTATGGGAGGATGTTTCAGGGCCGGGGAGAGGAGGCCTTCGTGGACGCCTCGTCAAGGCGATGGGGCGGTTCGCGGCCAAGGGGGATATCCGGGGTGCGGTGCTGGGTGAAGGAGGGGAGTATGAGAGTCTGGCGCTGGATGGGCCGGGGTTTCTGTGGAAGGGGAGGATTGAGGTTGGGGAGAGGGAGGTGAGGCGTGGGGAGGGGGGTGTTGCGTTCATGCGGTTGAGGGGTGCCAGATGTGCTGCGAAGCAGGAGGACCGGGACGATGGTATCATGCCACGGGATGTCCCACGGCCGGGGCTCCTGGATGGAGCGTTTGCTGGGTTACTATCGATGCCATTATTGTCCGTGGATGATGACCCCGTTCTTTCGTCCCAACCAGACAGGAGACCAACCCGGAAACCAGAACCAACCCAGACAAACCATGGCGGTCTCTGGACAATCTCCAACCTCACGGCTTCAGAAGCTGGGCTCGATACAACTCAGCAGATGCAAGCGATCACCCAGAAAATTCAGACAACCCTGTCAACCTCCTCCTCTTTCATCACAACAGATGACATCGTCTTCGCTACGGTCCTCCTCCGCTCCATGGCCGACTTCACCCCCATGAACAACGTCTACGTCTCCCTCTTCCAGAAACCCAACCCCCCGGCCCGAGCCACGGTAGCCTGTGGCGGCATCCTCCCCGAGGGCGTCAATGTCATGGTCTCCTTCGTGGTGGATCAAGGCCCACGCAGCGCCCGACACTGCCTGCACGTCCAGTCGCGGTCGTACTGGGCGCCAGCCAACATCGGGCCGTATTCTCAGGGCATCTCGGTCCCGCTGTCGGGGTCTCGGTTGGTGTATGTAGCCGGGCAGATCCCACTGGAACCGGCGTCGATGGATGTGATCCCGGAGTCGGGGTTTATGCTGCGTGCGGTTCTGGCACTGCAGCATCTGTGGCGCATTGGGATGGCCACGCAGGTGAATTGGTGGGTGGGTGGTATTGCGTATTTGACTGCGTCTGGGGCCAGGGGGCAGCATGATGATGTGCCTGTCCGGGCTAAAGCACGGGCGGCATGGCAGGTGTGGGAACGCATGCATACGAAGCCGGAACCCGACGATGAAGATGATGATGAAGATGCAGAGCCAGTGCTAGACGCCTGGGATATCAAATACGGTGGTGCCGGGGCTTACGATCAGTCGTCAGCACCAGAAGAGATACCTGCATTACCGGATTTCCATGTCTTGCAGCAGTCGTCTACTACTATTCCCCCGTTCCTCGCCGTCCAAGTCGCAGAATTACCCCGAAACAGTGACATCGAATGGCAAGCACTCGGCTGCCAGTGCAGAGAACTAACCCTCTCAGAGCAAGCCACCACCACCACCACCACCACCACCATAGACAACAACCTAACCTTCATAACTCTCGAAATCGGCCTCGAACACTCCGGCCCGGGACTCGGGGCATATCTACAAAGCGTCCTGGAGACATACAACCGGCCAGAACGCCATGTTATCGTGTATACGGCGCAGGCGCTGGAGGGAGTTTTTTGGCCTGGGCAGATTGTGCCGTGTAAGGGGGTTTGGGGGACGGAAGGACGGGGCTTGATTGCTGGGGTAGTTGTTAATTCCCTGTCTTCTATTCGATGAGCCATTCCATAGTCAATCTATGAAATGTACTGTGCATAATTCTGTTATCTTCAATGGGTACTTTACAGAGTAGTATGTAGACAGAGCCCTGACATGTGATAGGGTAAATGAAACTTCCGCCTTCGAACAGTTTCACTCTTCCCACTGACCTCCTTCGGCCCAAGCCCTGCTCCTTTATTTTCGATACTGATTTGATCCTGTTGTCTTTTTAGACTTGCTCTTCTACAGCCGTCAACTCTCCTGTCGACATGACGTCCATATAAAATCCCCCGAATCAACACACGCCATGGCCTCTCCCCGGAGTCACGACGACAACGACGACTCCTCCCTGCCAAACCTTTCCGTGACGCCTCCAGACGCCCTACGGCCTTTCTCGCGTTCTCCCCATCCGTACCATCGCACAAGTATAAGCACAACTACAGGCACAAGCACCGGCACCGATAATCCATCTGCAGCCGCAGCCGCAGCCGCGGCGGCGGCGGCGGCGGCGGCGCAAACCGACCGACTACACCCCGCCCCTCCTCCTCCTCCCTGGTCCAAGACCCCCAGTGACAGCGGTACCGAAGCAGATGATGAGAGCACGGGTATTCTAAAAGGCCTTCCGGCTCCGCCGAGCCGGTCGCGCAAGGGGTTGTCGCGCGTCGAGGATAGCACTGATCCGTGGGTGCCGGATTTGCTGCCGTGGCCGGCGTTAGTACGATCAAAGGCGCGCGAGTTGTCGAGGGGTGCGTTAGGTGGGGATGGGACAGCAGTCGGAGGTGCTACGGGCGGGAAGGAGAGGTTTAGCCAGGAGAAGCGCGTGGAGGTGCTGCGGAGGCTGTTGGAGGTTGCGTTATTGGTGTCAGTGGGTGTCGTGGTTGTGAGGCCGGCGGATGTGCGCGAGATAGCGTGGGTTTGGAGGAAAGGTATGACACTTATCATCTGGGAATGAGGGAATGCATGCTGATTTCTGATGTCTGCAGAATTGGCTGCTCATGCGCTACTGGTGGCCGGTCTTTACGCGGCCTATCCGTTCTGTGTCTCGACCAGACGGCCGCGCGCACAACTGCTCAAGTTGTCTGCTTTCACGGTACCTACCAGCTTCGACCCGGCTCCGTTGCTATATCCCGTTGCCATTCCGGTTTTCGTGGCCCTTTCCCTGACGCAGCGCAGGCCTACATTAGTACTGCCAAACATTGTCCTGGGTCTCTCATCTCTACCGAGCCCGGTTATTCCGCTGCACGGATGGGTCCATGGCTACAGTGTCATGCACTGGATAGTCACCTTGATCCCTATATTGGTCGCGGAATACTTCTCCTGGGGAGGCGCAGAACCAAAGCCTCTCTCTCTTTACGGCATTGATTCCGAAGCGTTGACTCTTATTTTTCCTTTGCAACAAGCTTTGATACCCATTCTTGATTTTCTTCTCACTACGAGCCTGTTGCCCGCGGAACTGCAGCTGCTGGCAACGGCTCTCATTAACCTTCTCCTTTTCGCAACTTCGCCGCAGGCCAAGATCCTGAAGGCGCTGTTATGGCTAGGTGGCCTTTGCATCTTCGTCTTGTGTCGGCATGTTCTCCGCTGGGAGGTAGCATTGGCTCGGATTCCCACGTGGAGGTTTCGACGGTACCCGAGCAGCTCGCAATCGCGGAGGACTCTTCTGAACGATATTGATCACGCCCTTTGCGAAAAACTGAGCCGCATTGGGGAACCGGTGGATCTGGCGCCGGACGGTAGTGACGTGGAGGAAGACCCGCCTCTACTCGCATCTCGCAGGACGGTACAGGAATCGCAGGGCTCGAATCCGTCCGTGGAGCCCGCGTCTACCCTCGATAAGGCGACGACGGAGGGCATCGCCCTCCCGCGACGACATACCATTTCGACCTTTGAAGAGGTCGTGCAGTCTGCACGGGCCAGGACCACGCCCAAGGGACGGCGAAAGCGCTTGATGGCCCCGGAACTGGCCAGCCTGCTCTCCATGACGGTGCCCCAGGCGCAAATCCGGAAGTGGCTGTATGCGCTGTATGCATATATCGCCGTTTTGGCGGTTATCATGGGCCCTGTACGGAAGTACGTGGGCGACCAGGCGCTCGGTGGACATGAACCCTTTGGCTGGGCGCTGGGATATTTATTTGGGAATCTCCCCATGTTCCGATTCTGGGTTATTATGATGAATCAGGAACGTTGGATCCAATTGCCTGCTCGTCTAGACTCCGATCCGTCCTGCGTGCTGGGTAGCATCGAGCACCTACGCCAGGATACCTTTGGGGAGGCAAACACGCGCCTCTTGATCAGTGCCTACTGCTTCACCGTGCTTCTGACAGGCATGGCGGTGGTCTTGAAGCTAAGCTCCATTGCCCAAGTCGACACCCGACGCAAGGTGTTTCACGGCATGATGGTGCTAATGTTCCTCCCGACAACCTATGTGGATCCGGCCTTCTGCGCCTTAGCCCTGGGCACTGTGCTATCTATCTTTCTTCTCCTGGACCTCTTCCGCGCCTCGCAACTACCGCCCATCTCTCGCCCTTTAACCTACTTCCTAGCGCCGTACGTCGACGGCCGCGACCACCGTGGTCCCGTCATCGTCTCGCACATTTTCCTCCTCATCGGATGTTCCATCCCGCTTTGGCTTTCGCTCGCCGACATACCGCGAAACCTCACCGACCAGGGCCCGTGGAGCGGCTGGAACGTCCTTGCTCGAGATACCAGCATGATCAGCGGTGTGATTTGCGTCGGCATGGGCGATGCGGCCGCGTCTCTAATCGGCCGTCGCTTCGGCCGGCTCAAATGGTTCTGGGGTGGCGGCAAGTCTCTCGAGGGCAGCGTTGCCTTTGCACTGGCTGTGTTTGCCGGGCTGATGCTCGCACGCGGGTGGCTTGTGATCGGCCGCTGGCCTGTCAGCGGTGACTATGCGTCTGACTCGCTAGCGCATGGGGATTTGGTGGCTTGGGGCTGGGTGATGGTCAGAGCGTTCCTGGCTGCTGGGGGGACTAGTGCCACGGAGGCGATCCTGACGGGGTGTAATGATAATGTGGCTGTTCCGGTTGTGCTGTGGCTGTTGGTAAAAGGGATGCGGGTGTAGACTTCATTAGCATAGAACCACTGACATTAACTATCATGTACCACAATCATCATCATCATCATCATCATCATCCTCTGTAGAGCACATGATCTGGTCACGTGCCTACTGCCACCGCTATCGGCCTATCAGCGGCGATAACGTAGACCGTTATCTCAGTGTTGTCTTCCTTCACTGCTTCTTCTCTTCTCCTTCTTTTCTTTCTTATCTTATTCTCCTCTTTACTTCACAAACTCTCTTCTCTCCATTCCTCGACTCTCCATTTCTCTACTCACAGTATTTCTCGTAGTCGTGGCTGAGAGGACTCGCTTCATTACATCATCACCGCCCTCCTGACCGCTCCCGTTATCGCCGGGTCACGCCTCGTCCTCATCCGCCAAATCATTCCATCATCCATTCATTGCTTCGTCTCTGTCCACGGTTCATCATTCTCCTCGTCCATCACATCATCCTGGCTGCTTCCCAGCTCCTTTTATACTCCACAGCCATCCTGGTTCGTGTTGTCCGCTCTTAACAGCTGTGACTATCCTGTACTGCACTGACTGCACTCGTACTGAGTCAACCGCTTATCAGCCTTCCCCGGCCAATACTAACTCTCGTCCAGCTGCACGTCGGACTGCTAGTACAACGTCCCCTTTTTTTATTCATCGAATCCGCCTGCTCTATACATTCATACCTATCTCATTCGCTCCTCACCGCTCGAAACCATCGACGACAAACGACGACGACTTGACCTACTTCGACCGTTCTTCGAGATCCGACGGTTCCCTTCCTATACTTTCCCTTCCCTTCCTTTCCGACTCTGGTCTATAGTTCTAGGCTGCGCACGCCCGCGGGTCCTCATTTCATTCAGCTCTCATCCATACATCCTTCAGTGACGGTTCTTAGTGTCGTCTCATTTCTTGGCGACCTCTTCGACTATCCCTTCCTCTGCTGCTGCTCTTTTCCCCTGATGGGCCTCCGTCATCATCCTTCGCCTTCGTTACCGCTGTTCTTGTCGTTCCTGAGGTAGTTGAAGTTTTTAGAGTGAGTGTATTGATTGATTGAGACGGGCCATCCTTGCTCTCTGTCTAAGCTGCACGCACTCATGGCCTCTTCACAACATCCGAGGAGGCCAAGGGAGGTCTCCGAGATGCCCATCGGACGCTATACAAGGCTGGATGAAATCGGTCGTGGGAGCTTTGCTACCGTCTATCAAGGCGTTCATACGGTAAGTCTCGTTTTTTTCTTTTGTTCCTTGTCGTCCGCCAGTTATTATCGTGGGTTGCTTTGCTGACCTGCCTCCATAGAGATCACGCACCTATGTCGCCATCAAATCCGTCAACCTGTCGAAACTCAACAAGAAATTAAAAGAGAACCTATACTCCGAGATCCACATCCTCAAGGGCCTCTATCATCCGCATATCGTCGCCCTCATCGACTGCCATGAAACGACTTCCCACATCCATCTGGTGATGGAATACTGTGCCCTAGGGGACCTGTCCATGTTCATCAAGCGTCGGGATAGCCTGGGGTCACATCGGTATACTCGCGATATGATGGCCAAGTATCCAAACCCCCGAGGAGGTGCCCTTAATGAGGTCATCGTCCGCCACTTCCTCAAACAGTTATCCAGTGCCCTGAAGTTCCTTCGACAAAGCAATCTCATTCATCGTGATATCAAGCCGCAGAATCTCCTGCTCTGTCCGGCTCCTGCATCATACCGGTCAGGCGTGGCCCAGGTGGTTCCGTTCAAAGGGAGCGAAGACGCATTCAGTCCAACCACCGGCCTGGAGTCGTTACCCATGCTCAAGATTGCGGATTTCGGCTTCGCTCGTTCTCTCCCTGCCACATCACTAGCCGAAACGCTCTGTGGCTCTCCGCTATACATGGCCCCCGAGATTCTTCGATATGAGAAATACGACGCCAAAGCGGATCTATGGTCGGTCGGTACCGTGCTGTATGAGATGGTCGTTGGCAAACCCCCGTTTCGAGCATCGAACCACGTCGAGCTCCTTCGAAAGATTGAAAGGGGGGAGGATAGAATCAAGTTCCCTGAGGAAAATCCAGCATCGGACGACATCAAACAACTCATCCGCGCCTTGCTCAAGCGGAATCCCGTCGAGCGGATGACTTTTCCTGATTTCTTTGAGAATAATGTCGTCAAAGACCCCATCCCTGGCCTTATCCGTGAAGATGATCCGTCCGATCATCGTCGTCGCTCTTCCGTCGAAGCAGCTGGAGGCGCCCTGCCGGCCCAACCTGAATCTCGTCCCGGGACTGCTGCTCCGACCGAAGCCAAACGTGAGAAGGAAGCTCCTCAACTCTACTCCAAGCGGGAGGACCTGGTGGAGAAGCCGGCAGCCCAGCGTCCAATGTCTCCCCGTCAGAAGTCAGGGACTCCACCGAGTGTTATGCCGCCCATGCGGAGGATGGCAAGTGCTGACAGGCCTCTGTCTACCGGCAAAGAGCCGTCCCGCGCCATGACTCCCCCACAACGGCCACCAGTGACATCGCATGCCACGGCGCCTGGCCGCCAAGAGCTCCTGGATCCAAATCCCCCGATCGTTGTCCCGGATCGACAGAGAGAGCGAGATGCAGATCGGGGGCCAACAGGAAACACAAGAGAGGAGCGAGAACGTGCTGCACAGGAGGTTGCCTTCGAAAGGGACTACGTGGTTGTGGAGAAGCGTGCAGTGGAAGTGAACGCGTTTGCGGATGAGCTCGCGAACAGTCCTCGCATCCAAGGCGGATATCCTCGGCCTGGGCAAGGTGGCACCGTATCTCGGCGTACAACAGCACCCAGCGCACCGACGCACACCACCACTTCCACATCGCCCCAGGCACATACCGGCGGCAAGGCAATGCAGATTGTCTCCGGAAGACAACGTGCGGATTCAAGCCACAGTCGTCAGAATTCGTACGAGCGGCGATACGGTCAGAGCCCTACTTCGGCGACATCGGCCATCTCGAAAGCACTTAACATGGCCAGTGGACGACTGTTCGGAATGGGCTTCTCCCCGCCTATGGCGGTTACAAAAGGCGGACGTTCGCCTCCACTTGGTTATAATCCTTTCCCGGCTTATCCTGCGGCCCAAGGGAGCTTGATGATCGTCGGTGATGGCGCCAAAACTCACGTGGCCTTAGACGAAGATACCAAGGCTATCCAGGTTATCGAGGAGTGTGCCACTCGCAGCGATGTTGTATACGGTTTTGCAGAGGTGAAGTATAAGCAGCTCATTCCCCTAGCGCCTTCGGCACAGGCGGAGCAGCACATGAGGGCCAATGTGCCCGACGAGCAGGACGCTGTGGAGTTTGCGGATACAGGGTTGACGGTTGATGCCACTGTGACCCTGGCGGAAGAGGCATTGGTGCTCTACGTCAAGGCGTTATCGCTTCTGGCCAAGTCGATGGATATCGCAGGTGCGTGGTGGACCCGGAAAAACCGCGGAGACCCGTTCGAGTCTGCTGCAAACAGGAGTGATCCCGCCACCACTGCGCTTGTGGGCACCCGCGTCAACAATGTCGTCCAGTGGGTTCGAGGCCGGTTCAACGAGGTGTTGGAGAAAGCCGAGTTTGTCCGGTTGAAGCTGATTGAAGGGCAAAGGCGCCTGGCGGGCCACTCCATCAACCCTAGCAACCAGTCTATCGCCTCCTCAGCTGGGTCGAGTGCGTCTGTCGAGGTGGTGGTCAGCTCCGGTGTAACGGCGGAGAAGCTGATGTACGACCGTGCACTGGAGATGAGCCGGGCAGCAGCTATCAATGAGCTCACTGGTGAAGACCTCCCTGGGTGTGAGATTGCGTACGTCACCGCCATTCGCATGTTAGAGGCGGTCTTGGAAGATGACGAGCCATCTTCACGACCAGCACGAGGTGAAAAAGGAGATGCTGGCAAGGATGACAAGGTTACGTTGGACGGAATGCTAGCGGAGGACCGGCAAGTGGTTGTGAAGTGTGAGTTATTCTGCCAATAATTTTTTTGACGACTGTTTAATCTAATACTGTCTACAGTGGTCTCCGGAATCCGCGGTCGGTTAGCGGCACTCCGCAAGAAACTCAGTCTATTGGCAAAACGAGCCCCGGCGCCATCCCTAAACAAGATGCCTCCTCCCCCGGCGAACACAGCCATGGCGTCACCCGCTATAGGCGCAACACCGCCTAAATAACGGCCTGACCTCTTACTCACATTTCACGTTTGATTATATTTACTTAATGGGACATTATACGGAGTAGCAACCTGGGCAATGTTTTCTGGCGTTGACTCTACACGCATTTTTTTCCTTTTATGGAGTCATGACGACACTGGGCGGTTTTGTTTTTTCGTCGTATGATTGGGACTTGTTTGATCGGCTCTCTCCATTCTTATTCCCTTGGTCTTATTCTTTTTTTCGAGCATATATCCATTGGCACTGGAGGGGTCTGTTTTCAATGGCGTTGCGTTTGGGAATTGGGATTCTCATACAGATTGACAGAGACCCACTCGCCCAGTCTTGTAAGGGCATGGGCTGGAGTATTGACCATTACGAGTACTACTAGTACTTGCTACTTGTTTACTATTGAGCGAATTTGACATAATGATATACTTTTTGGTCTTTTGTCAGGTGTACGTACTATGTATACTGCTGGAGTCTTGCCCGGTTCTCGGCCTGATATATATATCGGTGTCTGGTGGGCTCGACTGTATCGCCAACTGGACGTCGGATAAATCACCGTGTTCTTGTTACAGGGAGAGGTCTGAGCATAGTATACTCCGTACATTTGGCGTTAGGGTTTAAGTCCATCCACCATACTCCCTAAAGGGACGGGACTAGGCGGTGACACATGGCAGTATGACTCAAATTCAGCCGCATGCCACTCATGTGACACGCGCGATAAGATCAGATCGAGATAACCAAATGGCCTACAGAACCGCTGAAAAGATCGAAGCCAAACCGCCATGAACGTCCATTTGCGTTAACATGAAGTGCACTCCGTAGTGATATTGACTCGGAAGCGCCAACACAACGGCATATTGCGTGATCGGCTCGACTGCTTTCCCAAGTGGAGAGTCTCGGCCTCTTCCGCCATGGCCAGTTTTTTTTCCCAATTGCGCCATCACGAGTTGCCTGGATGGTGTTGGATTCAGCCATGGCTGACGGTCTTTTTCTTCTTTAATCTATGGTTCTCTTCTTCTTCTTCTTCTTCTTCTTTTTTTTTTTCCCCTCCCTTATACACTCTGCAAAGGCAAATCGGGTTGTGTGTCAGTTTTCCCTGGAACCAGCTTTGGCCTCGGAATGGTCCCGACAGCCGTCAAGACAGCTTCTTTCGTTGGTTCTGTACTTCGGTAGCTGGACCGAGCGCTTTTTTTCCCTCAATTTTTATAACAGTATTTGACTTTGTCTGCCGCCGGTCTGCACCACAGCGAGACATCTTCGGAGCATTAAACCGACAGGGACAGGCACCATTGCTGCCATAAGCCCTAACTGCATATTACATCACACTTAGTCCCAGCACACCATCTACCAGCGCAATTAGACTGCTTCTTTGTTGCTGGTCCAGCCAGTATTTAGTCCAGTTAGCTGCCTGGTGGTCTGTCGGTTGACGCATTACTCACTGGCGGAAATATAAGCCCAAAATTTCCGAAGACACAAGCAACTACGCGCGAACAATATGAGCGATCCCGTTACGGAATCTAGTGTCCAAAAGGGTATTATCCCAGACACAAAACCCGTCGATGAGGCGCCACGCAGGGCCGATGGTGTCTCCCAGCTTTGTATGTATTGCCAATTCGCAAGTGCTCACTCTGCCTGGGACGGGGATCTAACCTTCCTTGTATTTTGTCGCAGACGAGGGCAATGTCTTCGAAGCAACCCCCGAAGACCGTCGGCAGATCGGCGTGGTCAGCGCGTCGTTCCTGATCTTTAACCGGGTCATTGGAACCGGTATCTTTGCGACCCCTAGCACCATCCTTTCGTTGTCCGGGAGTGTTGGCTTGTCGTTGATCATGTGGGTGGTTGGCACGTTAATTGCTATGGCCGGTACTGCGGTCTATTTGGAGTGGGGGACGGCGATTCCAAAGTACGCTTCCGTTCCCCGTTTGGGTCTGGAGGATAGACAGATGAACTGACAGCGCCCAGGAATGGTGGCGAAAAGAACTACCTCGAATACGTCTACAAACAACCCAAATTCCTAGCTACCGCCATGTACGCCGCGTACACCGTCCTGCTAGGATGGGCCGCAAGCAACAGCGTCGTCTTTGGCGAATACATCCTTAACGCAGCCGACGTCGAAGTCGGACGCTGGAACCAACGCGGTATCGGGCTGGCATGTATCACGGCTGCGTTTCTCATCCACGCCACGGCGGTGAAATGGGGACTTCGTCTGCAGAACCTGCTGGGTGTCGTCAAGTTGGTTATTATTCTGTTCGTCATCGTCACCGGGTGGGTGGCTTTGGCGGGGCATGTGAAGATTGAGAACCCGCCGCATAACTTTTCGAATGCGTTCGAGGGCACGACTGGTAGTGGGTATGGGATTGTCATGGCGTTGTATAACGTTATCTGGTCGTTCATCGGCTACTCGAACGCGAACTATGTGAGTTGACATTTGCCGGTGCGTGCGTCTGAATCTAGGGAGCCTTCAGCTGATCTGGAACCAAGGCTCTGAGTGAGACCAGAAACCCAGTCCGGACATTGAAAATCGCAGCTCCAATGGCTATCGGGTCCGTCGGTATCTTCTACATGCTCTGCAATATTGCCTATTTCGCCGCGGTTCCCAAGGAGCAATTCCTTTCTTCCGGTCAGACGGTCGCGGCAACCTTCTTTGGGAATATGTTCGGTGCGCGCGCTGAGAAGGTCATGTCTGTGTTTGTGGCGCTGTCGGCGTTTGGCAACGTTCTTTCGGTGATCTTTTCGCAGGGCAGAAGTATGTTCTTTGTCCTCAACCTTCCAGTGTGTTGTTGATAGAAGCTAACGATGGTAATAAATAGTTGTCCAAGCGTTGGGCCGTGAAGGTGTTCTGCCCTTCTCCAAGATTTTGGCCAGCAACCGCCCGTTCAACTCGCCTGCCGCCGGTCTGTTCGAGCATTACATTGTGTCGATTGTCATTATGTTGGCGCCTCCGCCAGGTGATGCCTATAACTTCTTGGTCAAGTATGTCCCTCGTTGCATACCTTGCCTGAGCCACCAAGCTAACAGCCATAGCCTCATCTCCTACCCTCTCTCCATCGTCAACACGTTCGTATCCGCCGGTCTCATCTGGATCTATCTCACCCGTTCCACGCGTTTCCCCAACTGGTCCCCTGGGATCCGCGCGACCCTCCCCGTCACCATCTTCTTTTTCCTCTCCAACGTCTACCTCGTGATTGCGCCGTACATCCCACCGTCCGCAGGCCAGAGCGTCTACCACCAGCTCCCATACTACCTGCACTGCGTGGTAGCGATTGCTATCTTTGCCTTTGGCGCCCTGTACTACTTGGTATGGGCGGTGCTGCTGCCGCGGATTGGAAAGTACATGTTGGTCAAGGAGACCGTGGTGGATGCTGATGGCTGGTCCAGGAGCGTCTTCACCCGGTTGCCGTTGGCGCAGGCGCAGGCGCAGGCTGCATTGGAATCCGATGCACATTTTGTTTCTTCTTCTTCCTCCTCCTCCTCTTAATAACAAACACACGTGGTTGTGAGCCTCGGGTTGTGTACTCGGCGTTGGGGGTGCAGCATAACATAAAACACAGGACTTCAACAATTGGAGTACACGTATGCATAGCAACAGACTAAAAGCAAATGAGTGATTGAATTATAATAATCGTCCTAATGAAAATGTCCCAGCCATCTATGGAAGCCCATTCACAATCCACGTCTCGTAAAGACGAAACGCAGTCATGGACCCCTCAAACTGGCTGGAGCACGGTCTGGCAAGTCATCTGACAGTGATCTGCCATGGGAAATAGACAGAATAATGGCAATACTGTGATTGAGCGAGAAACTTGCGTGTTTCTGTTTATGCAAAGGAGAGGAAAGGAAAAGGAGGGAGAAAAAATGAGTGATGCGAGTCGGCTGGATTAATAGTCGGCCCGAAAGCCGAAGTTACGGCGGGCCATGGCAGCCAAATTGAAATAACAGCAGTTAAGAGACCTCACCACCAGAAGTTCCACCTACTTGCCTTTTAACTGCTGTCTTTGTCGGATTTCACAGAAACAATCTTATATCCTGATTCTGATTCTGGCAATTTGTAACTAGGGAGAACTGGTTACATAAGAATATTTGCTCCAGATGATTAATCCAGAATCCGTTGTATTCGCGCTGACAGAAATGGTTACAAATAATGGCCAACAGAGAACATTTAGTGTGATGACGGACAGAAGACACATTAAACCGCAGTGAGAGATCATGAGTTGCACTGTCTATTCAAGCTTTGATTCAGTACAGTACAGTAGATTTCAAACACACTCACACTTTGTTTCTCGGCCCGAACCGGAAACCACTCTAATCTGCATTAGGTTAATTCAAAACATCCCCTGCTTAGCTGTATCACCGTGCAGAATGTGTCGGGTTCCAGTGCCCATAGGCCTGGAATCGGTAGTGTAACATGCAAGGGCTCGAAGTGATAGGGGTAGTAATAATGAAGATGAAGTATATTATCCAGGCAGAGGCGTCCTGGATAGTTAACGAGTTGGAGTCTTCCTTTCTGTCTGACTACGTATGGAGCTCCTCGAGACTGCCACGCAATGTTCTAATCACACTGTCAACTAGTTCTTGCCCACCGCATCCCTCGAGTACAAGGTGGCAGGCAGTAACTATGGCTCCGCGGTTCGGCTCAGCAACCTGAGATCCAAGGTCATCCAAATACATTATTATCGTCGCCAGCTGGATATCTGAACCGTCAGATGCGTCATTTGCAATCCCTGGTCCTTGGGTTTTAGTACGCCGTATTCTTGCCCAGAAGCAGCGCTTGTTTGTCCGTGACAAAAGGGTTGTCTGATGGCGACTCTGATCAGATGCCGCATTCATGATTAACCTTCAACCTTACCTTCTCTTATCTTACTTTACAGTTTATACCTTGAGAACATCCGAATTCTCCGTCAAGCAACCCTCCTGGAGTTGTGCATCAACACTGACAAATTCGTCATCAATCGTCTGAAGCGGATTAGGGTTGCCGGGAATCCATACAGTCAACCCTACAAAGGCCGTATCCGGACGGACTGTAAGGATCAAGAGGTATAACGGATCTCACCTCAAATGAGCTGGGCTGCTTCATATCTGTCTAACAGCAAAAAGCACATTTGATTGCTACCGTACACCTTACTACTTCTATCCAATTGGTATCTGTCAACTATGAAGCCTCATTTGTTAGCGTCACGAACTCTCCAGGCCAGATTTCTTAGGCCACTGCTTGATGTGTACTACCCGAAGGGGTATAGACTAGCCGAACAGTCACGTGCCTAGTGGGCGATCGCGGGTTCTTTACAAGTACTTGGTAGACAACCAGCGACCAGTCTCGGAATACACGGACGTGCCATATTGCTTTGTCTTCATTATTGCTGTCCACACTACTTAGACCCTTCGTACGTTACTGTACACTATTAATGCCAGGCCTACGGGAGGCATAGTCCATAACCCTTTCCCCCCGGCCCGGACGCTGAACTTAAGCTGCTCCTGGATGCGACCCCGTCGGCCCCGTCGGGCCCCTTAGTTGCCCCACTATCCCTGCTAATACCTCGTCGGATCCCCACTTACGCTGCTTAATGTACCCGCGATGGTTGAAATTGAATTCAGTAATAACGAGCTGATTATCCCAGCTCTTTCACTTTTTTGGATGAGTCTCTATGTTAGCATCTTTATTAACAATTAACAGTGCCACTGTATTAGTGTTCACATTCTTCATTTTTCTTGTTAGTTGGTACAGCCGACTTGACATCCTTTCCATCCGTAAGACAAATCATGGCTGAGAATCACGCGGCCTTCCTGGACTCGTGTCAGGACATCAGGAGGAAGGCAGAGAACTATGTCCAATTCCGTCCCGCCCTATCTCCAGAAAGCCCCAAGGCACGCTTTCCTGGGTTTCGTCAGGGAACCACCACTTTTGAAGCAGGTCGGCAGGTACAAAAGGGTGCGAGACCTTTGCCTGTGGGTCTAGTCATGCATGAGAGCATGTCCATGGTTCTGTCCGACGGCACCAAGCTGTACTACGACATCTTCTTCCCAGCTGGCTATGAGAACCCTGACCTCATTGACGAGAGCAAGAAGATCCCTGCTTTAGTTGCCTGGTAAGCTTCTCATCAAACCCCTCGCATCCAGTGTTGGGAAATGTATTTGGATGAAAAATACGACCAATTGATCATGGTGACTAAACAATGCCAATTGCAGGAGTCCGTATGGCAAGCAGATGGGCACAACTCTCCTGGATGACTTTCCATTCCGCGCCGGCGTGCCAAAACATTGGCTGTCGGGGCTTCAAAAATGGGAAGGCCCGGATCCTGCATTTTGGTGTGCGGAAGGGTACGCAGTAGTGAATGTTGACACCCGTGGGGCTTACACATCTGAGGGTGACCTTGTAATAATGGGCCATCAAGAAGCTCAAGACGGAGCAGAGTTTGTCACCAGGCTGTCTCAGCAGCCCTGGTGCAATGGCAGAGTTGGGCTCACTGGGAACAGTTGGCTGGCGATGTCGCAGTGGAAGATAGGAAGTCTGCGGCCGAAAGGCCTGGCTGCGCTCGCGCCATGGTGCGTATAATTATTTTGCCTTTTCTTTTTTTTTGGGTTGAGTGGGAAATGACATATTAATCTCTTATCTAGGGAAGGTATACAGGACATATATCGCGATAACATGTGTCAAGGAGGAATTCCTTTCACCGGGTTCCATGACTCGATCGTCGGTAAGATCATCCTGGCTGAGGCACCATTTTTGTGGCAGGGATAACAATTAGGGACAGAAGCCTTTTCCAGCTATGGCAAGCTCGAAGATATGTCTGGTGTCTTGAGCAACCATCCACTCTGGAATGAATACTGGGAAGACAAAAGGTCAAAAAGTGAGCAAATCGACATTCCCACGTATGTGGTTGGCTCATGGACGAACCCAGTCCATACATCGGGGACGTTGAGAGCTTATCGAGCCATCCCTGACTCCGTCCCTAAGTGGCTTCGTGTACATAACTCTCAGGAATGGCCAGACTATTATGCCGACTCCAGTTGCCATGACCTGAAGAGATTCTTCGACTACTTTCTCAAGGGAAAGGTGGACAATGGATGGTTAGCGACACCCAAGGTGCGACTCAGTATTCTGAACTTTGGACTATCTGGCTTGGATGATACTCTGAATAGGGCAGAGACTGAATGGCCACTGGCTCGGACCAAGTATCAGAAGTTGTATCTGACAGGCGATCAACAACTAAGCCCATCGGCATCGACTCAGCCGGGTCAAGTGACATACGACTCGAAGAATGGCACGGCAGAATTTCAATACCGCATACCACAGGATATAGAGACTACGGGACATTTTATCGTCCGGCTCGCAGTATCTTGCCCATCGGATACCGACATGGACTTGTTTGTTCAGCTGTCCTGTCTTCGGGGACGTTCTGCGCAGAAGCAAGGTGTTCTCACTATTCGGCCTGATAACTTCCTGGTGCTCAGATTGTTGAAGCTGCTGCATGACTGGCAAGTCGGCCTTCAGGGAGTTGGCATGCTCTTCCATTGGGGACCAAGTGGCCAGCTTCGAGTCAGCCATGGCCAAAACAAAAGTGATCTTTCCACCCCCTTCGAGCCACTTTATGACCACACCCAGCGTGTTCCATTAGCCAAAGGCGAAGTCCGCGTCGTGGAGATACCATTGCGTCCTTATGGCATGTATTGGAAGGTATGTACCAGGTCACAGGATGAAGGCAAACTCATGGATTGAAGTACTAACTGGACCACAGAAAGACGATATCATGCAATTGTCTATCGCGGGCAATCCGCTCCTACCGTTTCCAATTCCGGGCGTCAAGCCCTTGCAGGGAAAGAATACTGGAACCCACATTATCCACTGCCTTGATAGAGGGGAGGATAGTTCCTGTCTTATTGTTCCGCGTATTTAGTTGGCCTTACAGCCAACTGCACCATGTACCAAATTGGCATCTAATCAATGACCCGCGTTTGACCAAAGCGTCTGCGCGTCGTCAGCGGCCTCCTGCGTGTACCGGATACTTTTTCGTACCGCTTATTACTATATTCTGTGCAATTCCCATTTTTTTCTATGCGGTATGTTTATCTTTCTTTCTTTTGTTGTAGGTTGCAGTTGGCCCGCCTTTCACATGGTCAAAGGCCAGGCCATCTCCACAACCGGCTTCAATGCTCGACAGTCGGAATTCCTCTTTAGTCTGTCCCGTTTAATCCTGAGGCACAGTAGTAGAAGCGAGTGCTAGTGGGCGCGAGGTCTCCTGTAACTATTCATAGTAAAAAAAGCGCTGAGGGCCATTCCAAGCCCACCCAAACCAATGGCCAGATATAAGGCGGCTCGATAGCCTTTGAGGACTCCATTGGGGGAGCTGTCCCCGCCGGCAATATGGACCTCGACGGTTCCCGCAAATCCTAGACTGAGGGAAATGCTGTAGTTGACGACAGTGGTGACCAGCGAGGCACCAATGCCTTGATGTTTTCGATCCACGCTGTTCGACAGCATGAGGGTTGCTGCAGGGAACGACATGTCCATACCCCATGGGATAACCAGCAGGCAAACAAATGTCAGGCCCCAGTAGGTCTGGTGGACTGGTGCGATTGCAGTGAATATGGCCCCAAGCGTGAATGCGGTTAATGAAAGGATCATGATCCAGCCCGGGCGAAGCCGACTCACGAGGAAGCCGGTGGTGAAGCAGGCAACGAGGCCCATGATACCGGCTGGGACAAACTCTGCAGATCCGAGTAACGGAGTGACCTGGCGGAATTTTTCTTGGAATCGCCAGAAATAGTAGACCCAGATTCCGAAGCTGCCCCAACCACAGGCGACACAGCCTAGAGTAAAAGAAACGTCGGAAGAAAGGGCGTGAAACGGAATCAGAGGGTGCTCGGCAATGTTGAATTCGACATAGAAGAAAGCAGCGATGAACAGTGCTCCCACAATGAGGAGCACATAGACATAAGGTGTGGTCCAGCCAACAATCGGGGCCTGGTTCCAGGCTACATTGACAAGAACCAGTCCACCGACACCGCAGGCCGCACCGACAATATCGAGCTTGTTAGCCAGCTCGGGGAGAGTGAGATCTTGGAACTGGCCGCCCCCGACAGGCGGGAGAACTATGTACCCTAACAACGCACAGACTGTAGCCACGATGGCCATTGTCCAGTAGGTCCACGGCCACCATGCAAGCTGAGAGAAAAGTGCCGAGAATACAGCACCCAGCAGAGCGCCATTTGGCGCTGTGGCACCGAAGAGAGCAAAGACCATGTTCTTCTTCCTTCCAGGTCGGTAGGTTGCCCCTAGCAAAGCCAGTCCGCTCGGAAGCAACATTGCAGGACCAAGACCCTGCAGGACCCTTGCGAAAATGTACAGCACGTAGTTGGAGTAAACACTCACGCCAGCAACCACGGACCAAATGGCAAGCCAGGAAAACCCGATCAGGAACATTCGATGATAGCCAAAAACGTCACCACAACGGCCAAAGAACAGGATAAACGTGCCGACGGTCAAGGAGTAGCCGGCAATAAACCAACTCAGGATCCCCGAATCGGTGATTCCGAAGCTATCGCCGACGATATCGAGTGCGGAAACACAAACACCAATGTTGGTCTGGGTGATGAACTGGGTCATGCAGACCATGATAACAAAGGCGGTTTCACGGACGCACGAGAAGCTTTCGATAATTGACTGGCTCGAGGCCATTGGCTCGAGATCATTGTTTCCCATGATGAACCAGGTCCGGGGACAGAGGATACTAGAACGAGGCTTGGGAAGAAGAAGCAATTAATCGGTTTGTAGCTAACTAGTGAAAGAAACAAAGCTAAGTAAGCATTATTACATCTAGATCAAAAGCATTTCCCGTTATCTTGGGCCGAGACCCCCGAACTCCGTCTAAAGATCGGATTGGGGAAGGCCGGATCTTCCGACGGGGAAAGTCTGAGTTCCGCTGACAGTACACTACAGAGTATACATAATTAACCCCATAGAGTACTGCCAAACACTTGCGTGCGCTTTAATTGGGTCTCCATGTGGCAATCCAACTGCCAATAGCCGCTTACTTAGCGGGAGCGTGGGTGTGCAGGAACTCAGAGATCCATAGCCGATGCCCATTTATTCTGGCAGGATTTTGTAGGTATCCGATCTCTGTGAGCCCACTGGAGCTAGTTAGATATGGACAAAGTCATATTCATGACCCAGCGTCTCAAAGTATTGTGATATGATGTTAATAGATCTACTCGTACTGTAGTCGCCTGTGGATCAGGTAAGGTATGTTAGCCTCACGAACCCATGTGTACTAACACCTTCCCCTAGAACTTCACTTAAGATCAATGCGAATTATCTTACGTATTGTATATATAATGCCTCATAGAGGTTCCTGCCTAGATTATATAGGCAGTGATGGCTTGGTGGTAGATGTCAAGGTAAATGCGATGCGCGATCAGGGAAATTAGGGCTACTTGGATTATTTCATAACTTGAGGCTCTTTGCAACTAAAATCGGGGGATAGAAGATGAGACTGCAAAGCCTGGCAATTTCTGTTTTTGGCTACTCCACCGCCGCAATCACTACGTTTGCTTAGAGCTCTGATCTCCATTGTGCAAGATTCGGAACCGGTATAACCTGCGGCCCCGTCGGCCCCATCGGTTTTGCTCTCGGGCATGACGATGTGGTTGTTGCGACATCCGGCGCGGGACCAGTGGGGATCCGGCGAGGCACTGCGGGCAATGTGTTAATGCGTTCTCAACGTTTTAGTAGCTTCGATATCCGAGTAATACTCAGGGGGCGCCTAGCTGAGCTACCACCCTCTCCGCACAGACGCTTCGCTAAAACTGTGAGGTATAAAGGTGGGTTGGCCATTTGAGACCCCGACAGACATTTCTCCATCCGAACGAACACGTGATCTTCAAAAGATCACTCCCTGCCAACTTGCTTGCTTGCTATTTGTGTGTCTCTTCATGATGAGGGTTGCAGTTCTCGGGCCAAAGGGGCAATGCGGACAATGTGTCGTGGACGAACTATTGTCTAGAGGACACTCGGTTGTTGGCATATCCCGATCACCCCCCAAAACCTGGCCCAAAACCGGACAATACGAGTCCATTGCTGTAGACTTTGGTGACACCCAAATGTTCAGCAGCATTCTTTCCGAGGGAGGCTTTGATGCTGTGGTCTCTGCATTCGCTCCTCCGTTGAGTGACATGAAAAAGGTTTACATAGTGGGGGTGGAAGGTCATGGCAATATCAAGATGGCAATCCTACAATCTTCCTATCGCGGCCCCTTGATAATTATCGGTCAGTTAGCTCAAGTCATGCTCCTCTTTTAACCCGGTTTCTTCTAAACTCCAAGTGTCTTCAAGGTGGTGCGGGCTCTCTGTACTCGAAAAAAGGTGTGCAACTATGTGACGACGATCTATTTGCATATCATCACTGGTCAGCTTCAAACACATTAATCCTCCTTGCGATATAGTGGCACCGAGATTGATGGGATTCTAGGTATCAATGGCCTGATCAGCACTTGGATTACATGTCGACGCGCATGTTTGACCATGGCCAGCGAGGATTTGGACTCTTTATCCGTGCGTTTAAATGGGCAAAAGGAAATTATGAGAATCCGGGTTGTGAGTCCTCTACGTCGTTGTTATCTTCGTTTGTCGCGGTTGCTGACAGCAGTGGATTTAAAGGGTTCTCATGGCTTACTCGGCCTTTTGCATGGTACTTTCTGCGATCAGCAAAAGCTATGCTGACGGATATTGATACTATCGGTCTCATTTTCTGTTCTCGAGTGGCATTGACTATGTGGGAGGGTGTAAGGGAGACACAGTGGAGCTTTCTGTCTCCTCCCTGGCAGCTACGTGATAAAGGTGAGCCCATCACATGATTGAAAGATTACAATCCTGACTATGAAAAAGGTATCAGGACCGGTCAGTATGAGCTCTTCGTGGATGACTCCACGGGATCGGCGGAAGCTGGCCATCACAACGGGATCTATAATGAGGACATGGCCGTGGCTATCGTCGATGAAGTCGAAAATAACAAACTGAACCACAAACACTGGACATGCACTGGACCTATTGGATTGGATAAGTGGTGAATTCACAGAAGCAAGTTTTTTTGAGGAAGCCACTTTGCCATAGTATGAAGGAAGATAACCGCCAAGATGATGTCGAACTGTGTCCTCGTTAGTACATCCACAAGGTTAGGTGCAGGCCCTCCAAACCAGATTAGCGTCATCAATTCAAGCTCGATATCACCCATATCTTCTCTGAGTACGGGCACATGGGTGTTACGCGTGCTACGGCCGCTTCCACCTCCGTCCGGTCTGATCCAACGTTCTGGCCGAAACTGGTGAGCTCTCAAGCCCCATATCGAAGTATCTGTGTGCATCGTATAGGTAGAAATGAGACATGGGTCCACCATACCGACCCTTAACCCTTCCTTAGCACTGGCACTCTGACACTCAATATCACTGTTAGACAGAATACGGACCAATCCGGTTGTCAAGATGGCTGATGTTGATGTGAGAAAAGGTCTGTTCGCGTTGCAATACGAGAGATCCTGGGCTTGCGACTGACTCTCCAGACCATGGGGTCCCTGGCATTTTGCAACCGGGAAACGAATACCATAAGGAATTGCAAAGTGACCCTGAAGAGCCAATGAATTTAGTCAAAGCATAGGTCATGTGAGAGACCAAGCACCTTCCTCATATGGAATAGCTTGATGGCACGTGCCAAGTTGGAACAAATGACTCAGCGGAGGCTCGGACCACGGAGCTTCTCCGCCCCGAAACTGCCCGCTTTCCGCAACTGTATAAGTCATCATGATCTGCATTAACCAACTTAATCGGAACACTACAGTACGCAAATGATTCCATCAATAGTTTCCTCGCAACCATCTTAATACACATTTTCTTCGTCTAGTCACAACAGCAACCCAGAAGTTATACTAAGATCAATTTCAATGCAGTCAGCCTCGCCTCAGCAACCCTTATTCGGCTGTGAACACTGTGGAATCACCTTCCAGCGACGGGAGCATCTCCATCGTCATGTCCGCCGTCACTTACACATGAAGCCTTTCTCATGTCGGCATTGTGGTAAATCCTTTTCAAGACAGTGTGGTAACCGGAATCTTTATTTTCCAACACTTTGTTGATGTGATAATTGTAGAGACACCCTGAAACGACACACAACCACCCATGGCCAGACTTCCGACGGTTCGAATAGCCAGACTGTGGCCAAACTTCCGATTAAGCGAGCACCCAAGGCGTGTACTGAATGCACTCGATCCAAGCAGCGCTGTGTTGGAGGAGCGCCATGTAATCGCTGCAGTCACCGAGACCTGCCATGTCGCTTTGAAAAGCCTTCGATTCGACCCACCCAAAGCCGTGCGAGTGCCACCCAGCATGGAAATCTGGAAGCTGAAGCTGCCCAGCTTGAAGATGGCAATATATCTACCCATGTCGACGTACCACAAGTGAGCTCGCAGCCTGAAGACGGGATCATGACCGGTGAATACGATCCACCAACGCAATCGGATTTCCCCTGGGACCTGCCAGATTTCCCATTTCCTTTTGCGTCACCTTTTGAGATTGACCCTGTCAATGCGGGTGATGTTATGTTCAATTGTGACCGTACTCCCTTCTCCTTTGGAGATACTACATGTTCCTACCTCAGCGATCCGGCCGCATCCACACCTCGGCAGATGAAGAACCCAGTGTCTCTATACACACCCAATAGCCATCCAGATATGTCCGGCAAACAAGCAAGTCATGCGGCACAGAGGAAAGATCAGAACAGCCAAGCAGAACCCTCCTTCCCTGATTTTCCTCATTTCTCTCCAGATGATACCGATATACTTATATCAGACGACTATTGCCACGTGCCAGAAGTATCTAGCTCGGACCATGATGCGCTTCTAAGAATGTACCATGAGTCAGTTCCGGTCAGCCACACAGAAAGCAGAGCCGGTTTTCCACGTCGCGAAGTCACAAATGCTTTCGTGCAGCTATACTTTGAATTCTTCCATCCAGGCTTCCACCTTCTGCATCAAGCCACTTTTCAACACTGGCAAAGGTCCCCAGTTCTCCTTCTTGCTGTTGCTGCGATAGGTTGTCAGTATTCCAGGGTCACGTCTCGAGGGCAATGCAGCCTTGCCCTCTTGGAGATCTTACGACGTACTTTGCTTGGCCATGTAGGTCTATTCACCTTTGCCCTTTGTCTGAATGAAAAGAATATTTTAAAAAAGCTGACGCGTCTTGAAGATTAAATTGGAATATACCCCCCAACATGATCTTCATTTGGTTCAAGCCACGCTTTTGTGTACATTCTCTTTGGCATCCTGTGGAAGGCGTCAAACTTTGGTTCAAGCACAGTATTTACGCAGTCTTCTTGTGACTATGTGTCGCCCTTTCATGGCGCAATCCATTCTTTTCCGCGGATGGGCTCCTTCAGAAGCCAGCGCAGCCGACCAAAGCTGGTCTGACTGGGTGGTAGGCGAGTCATGGGCCAGAGTGGTCTATTTTACCTGGTGTAAGCTCTTCACAATCATTTCCCCCATAAACCTTTCTGATACTCATTGATTGTTTGGAAAAGACATTGAATATCTACATTGGACTCTCTTCGACCTTGCTCCTCTGATATCTGTTTCCGAACTGCGTGCTTGGCTGCCATGCGACGATCATCTCTGGCAGAACTCTGATCCCATGGAAATCTGCAGACTGATTCAGTTGGATATGTGTAAGTCTCCTGGGTATCCCGATTTACATTTGAATGTTCCAATTAATATAAACAGTGCCTTCTCACTCACCCAGCGTTTTGCATGTCCTCCATGCGAAGGATTTAAGCAAGGAATCTCTACGGTCATTGGGAAACTCAGCATCGTTATTTACTATGATTTCAGCCTGTGCAGAAGACAGGTGCCTCTTCCAAATACTGAAGCCAGCCTCCGCAGAACGTTTGGCCGATGAGCCAGAGTCTAGCGTTACTTCTTTATGTATGGCACGCTCTGTCCGGACCGAGACGCTGGCGAATCAGATCCTAGAAAATGTCACCGAAAGACTCCAGGAGTCTCGACTGAAAGCTGATGAGATCCCCCCGTCACTTGGAACACTCTCCGCTATGAAAAAGATCTACGCTATATCAAAAATTCTTGATCACATTCCCTACACCTTGTTGTACGTTTCTTCCGGGTGGATGGCATCCAAGAAAGACACCGAAACCAGTCTAGAGCATTTGACAAGACGGCTTCAATGTGATCCTCAGAAGTCCCGGAGAACGTTGACATATGCTGCACAAGTATTCCGCAGGGTGCGGAATCAAAGGTGGCTCGAGGCCTTTGACCCACTTTATTTGCTTCTCACGACGCTCTATATTTGGTACTATGGCAGAGCCTTCGACAGCTCAACGAGCCCAAACAGCTCAATGTGGCCACCAGTGAAGGTTGATGACGAGGCCCTTGATGAAACAATCCGGACCCAGTGGGTGAGTACAGGTGACAATAGGAGACCCCATATTGCTGGTATAGGCTTTTTGTATGGGGGGAACAATGGCTATCGGGTGTTGAAAGAAGCCGTTCGAATACTCTACAACGGCCAAGGATGGCAGCCCTTCGCTCATGCTGTCGGACGATCACTGCAACAGGTATTGTCTGGCTTCGCGCCTTCTTTCAAGGACGCATAGCCGGGGGATGTATTGAATCCTGCAGGCCATCAAATGGCAGCTTGAAGGAACTGGCAACCCAATATATCCATATTTGGTCATCCCCGGAAAGACTCGACGCGATACCTTGCAGGTTCTGCGAAGCAAGCCGTTCTTGGAGATGAGACCAACATAATCTAGTTAACTTGTATAGTAGTTGAGAGATCAATGTTGCGATCAGGATGACCAAAGATGGTTCATTTGATAAACGCCATGTCGAATGGAGGGGAGTGACGTGAGTTCGATGGATTAATAGTCGGCCACATCCCAAGTTAGATAGAACTTAGCAAGCACTTGCTCGGCAGCATATGTACAGACAAGAAGCAATAGAGTGTGCTCCCTTCGTCAATTGAAATTGTTATACCCTCTGATCCTTAGTCCTCCCGAATACGGCCTTCGTAGGGTTGGCATACATTGACTCCCTGCTCCTGAGAAGACAGCTGTCGCATGTGATCCCGTAAGCCCTAGCCCCGATTCCTTTTTCGGAATATAACTGACGCCTTTATGCCTGGTATGCGTATCGTAAAGTACTGTCATCTATACCCACCGCCTGCCGTACCAGGAGCTAATATTGTTCGTCCGTCTTTTTGTCTTTTGCTTCGATTCTTCGTGATTGTCCATTCTGGATGCAGGCCCATTGGCGCTGCATTGTTGTGTATATTTATTATCCTCTCTTTTCTCTTTAACCCCTATTCCGCTGCTGTCCTTCGCTCCTTCAGATCCATGCGTCGCTTTCCCTCTGCGCGGCTCCTGGTGCTCAACGCTGCCAGACCACCGCAAAAGCCACCGCTCTCTCGCCTCTACTCGTATTGCCCCTCTTCCTCTTCCTCTCCATCAACACTCCCCTCTACTACAACATCTACAGCTTCTTCAACGACTCGTCACCCTCTAGCCCGCTCTTCACCTCCTCTTTCCCAGACTGCAAAGCGCTTCTGCTCCTATCGCAGGATGTGTGGTTCCCGTCGCGCGGACGGCGTGCCTGGGGGTTCGACCAACGTCATTGCCCACGGCCGTGAAGTGCTGCCCACTAACGTCAAGCCGGTGCATTACGATTTGACGCTGGAGCCGGATTTTGAGAAGTTTACTTATGATGGGAGCGTTGTTATTGAGTATGTCATATTGCTCCTTTTGACTTGGGGGATCGGTGTCTGCGGGGATTATAGTCTGCGGGGTGGTGCTAACTGCTGTCCTCTGCCAGTCTGCAGGTCTCTGAAGATTCGACTTCGATTTCGCTAAACTCGAACGATATTGATATCAAGGCGGCGACTGTGTCGGCGCAGGGCGCTGTTGTTTCGTCGAATCCCGATGTCTCTGTCAACAAAGACTCGCAGGTGGCTACTGTGAAGTTCGCCGATACTATCCGCGCGGGATCGTCGGCTCAGTTGAAGCTCGACTTTGTCGGCTCGCTGAACGATAACATGGCCGGTTTCTACCGCTCGTCGTACAAGATGCCCAATGGCGAGACGAGGTACCTCGCATCGACTCAGATGGAGCCGACGGATGCCCGTCTCGCGTTCCCTTGCTTCGATGAGCCGGCGCTCAAGGCCAAGTTCACGATTACCTTGGTTGCGGATAAGAGCATGACGTGCTTGAGTAATATGGATGTTGCGTCGGAGACGGATGTCCAAAGTGGTGCGAAGAAGGCGGTCAAGTTCAACACGTCCCCGCTCATGTCGACGTATCTCGTGGCGTTTATTGTCGGCCACATGAACTACATCGAGTCCAATGATTTCCGCGTCCCCATTCGCGTTTATGCTACCCCGGACCAGGACATCGAACACGGCCGGTTCTCGTTGGACCTGGCTGCTCGTACTCTGGCGTTCTACGAGAAGGCGTTCGACAGCGAGTTCCCGCTGCCCAAGATGGACATGGTCGCCGTGCCGGATTTCAGCGCCGGTGCTATGGAGAACTGGGGTCTGATCACCTACCGCATTGTTGATGTGCTGCTGGATGAGAAGACCAGCGGTGCGTCGCAGAAGGAGCAGATTGCGGAGACCGTCCAGCACGAACTAGCTCACCAATGGTTCGGTAACCTGGTTACCATGGACTTCTGGGATGGACTGTGGCTGAACGAGGGATTCGCCACCTGGATGTCGTGGTACTCCTGCAACAGCTTCTACCCGGAGTGGAAGGTCTGGCAGACCTATGTCATCAACAACTTGCAGGACGCCCTGTCCCTCGACTCGCTGCGTAGCAGCCACCCGATCGAGGTCCCTGTCAAGCGTGCCGATGAGATCAACCAGATCTTCGACTCCATCTCCTACTCCAAGGGTTCGTCTGTTCTGCGAATGATTTCCAAATACCTGGGTGAAGACGTTTTCCTTCAAGGTGTGCGGAACTATATCAAGAAGCACGCCTACGGGAACACTCAGACCGGTGATCTGTGGGCCGCCTTGAGTGATGTCAGCGGTAAGCCAGTGCAGCGAGTCATGGATATTTGGACCAAGAATGTCGGGTTCCCCGTCGTTTCTGTCTCGGAAGACGCCGCCTCTTCATCCATCAAGTTGAAGCAGAACCGCTTCCTGCGTACGGGCGATGTTCGTCCGGAAGAGGACTCGACGTTGTACCCTATTATGCTGGGTCTGCGCACCAAGCAGGGTGTCGATGAAAACACCATGCTTACGGAGCGCGAGGGTGAATTCAAGGTGCCGGACCTGGACTTCTTCAAGCTCAATGCAGAACATTCCGCTCTCTACCGTACTTCGTACAGCCCCGGGCGACTGGCCAAGCTGGGCGAAGCCGCCAGCAACGGACTGTTGACCGTGGAGGACCGAGCGGGTATGATTGCAGACTCCGGGGCACTGGCTGCGTCTGGCTTCCAGAGCACAACCGGCCTGTTGTCCCTTCTTAAAGCGTTCGGCACCGAGTCTGAGTTCGTCGTGTGGAACGAAATCTTGAGTCGCATTGGCACGCTGCGAGCTGCGTGGCTATTCGAGGACACGCAGACCAAGGATGCGTTCAAGGCGTTCCAGCGATCTCTGGTGAGCGACAAGTCGCATGAGATCGGCTGGAAATTCTCCGACAATGACGGGCACATCTACCAACAATTCAAAGCACTCATGTTCGGCTGCGCCGGAGCAGCCGACGACCCGACGGTCGTGAAAGCCGCGCAGGAAATGTTCTCGAAATTCGCCGCCGGCGACATCAGCGCCATCCACCCCAACATCCGCCGCAGCGTCTTCAGCATCGCCCTGAGACACGGCGGCGAGAAAGAGTACAACGTGGTCCTGGACCGCTTCCGCAATGCACCCACCTCGGATGAAAAAACTACCGCCCTGCGCTGCCTGGGTGCCGCCGAAGACCCGGTTCTGATCCAGCGCACCCTGGCCCTGGCCAGCGGCAACGAGGTCAAGAATCAGGACATCTACATGCCCTTGGGGGGGCTGCGCGGCCACACAGCCGGTATTGAAGCCCGCTGGGCCTGGATGAAGAATAACTGGGATGCGTTGTCCAAGCGGCTACCTCCGGCGCTGGGCATGCTGGGCACCGTCGTGCAGCTCACCGTATCCGGTTTCACCACCGAGGAGCAATTGAAGGACGTGCAGGCGTTTTTCCAGAGTAAGGATACCAAGGTATGTTTCCTCTTCCCCCTTTTTTTTCTTTTTCTCTGTGCTTTAGGTGTGGATGACTAACGAGATTAGGGCTTCGACCGCGCCGTTGCGCAAAGCCTGGACGCTATCCGCGCCAAGGTGCAATGGGTGAAGCGCGACCGGGATGGGGTGAATGCTTGGTTGAAGGCAAATGGATACCTTCGTGAGGGGAGGTTGTAATCTCCGTAATCATACCACACTTGATAAGAAATAAAAAGAACACATCCGTTCACATGATGGGATAGCACGGAAATACGATCGATTATGAGAATTGTGTGCTGTATTCTATATATACAACACGCCAATTAACTATTATGTAGAAAGACAGACAGATCTACCGGTCACTACCGATCAAGACCACAAATCCCTCGGCGCAGCCCGTTTCTCCTTGGTACTCTTACCCTTCGACGGCCAACTCCACGACGGCAGAACCCCCCAAGACCTCTTTTTCTGCTTCTGCCACGGCAACGGCCATGGTTTCCAGTGAGACTTTGATTTCGACCAAGGGAGAAGCTTCGACGTTGACGTTGATGTTGACTTCATCCATTGGCCTGGTGATGACCATTTTCTTGCTGGCCACCACCATTTCCCGGAGCGCACCCCAGACGCCAACCTTGTAGCAGACGAACTCCCAGCCCGCCACGCCGTACCAAGGCCATCCCTGACGCGACCGCCAGCGTTCTTAACTACCTGTGTCGGTGGCCAGATTCCCCAGCGTTGCGTAAAACTCATGGCCCTTCGCTCCCGTTCCCGTGCGAGATGCGCACGCCAGGCCATTTGTTCCCCAGGGTCCAGACACCAAACCACGACGTCGCCCCTGCGCCGCCAGTCGTCGTGCCAGGCCGTGTTGAAGGTGCGGTGGCATTCGGCGTAGGAGGATTTGGGGAGGTTGGCTGAGAGGGTAGTTTCCAGCTGTGCGAAGAAAATGAGGTAGTCGGGCCAGTCGTGTGTTTCGGGTTGCTGGCCTCGGCTCTGGCGCGATGGGATGGTGAGGTATGATGGTTTCCGGGGGATATGGCGGAGGCCGCCGTGCATGTGGGTTTTGAGAAAGGAGGTTGGGTTCTCGTAGAATTGGTCTGCTTCGTCGAGGTAGGCGGCTTTTTCGGATGCGTTGAGGTTCACTGGTGGTTCGCAGGTGAGTGCCCATGCGTGGATGGTTGGGTAGACCATGTGGGAACGCCACGGGGTGCTGTGACATGGCATAAGGAAACCGGCTGTTATGCCTGGCGTTGGAACTTTTGCATCCGGGGTGGATGAGGCGTGTTGGTCGTGTTGATCGCGGAGGTAACTGAGAATGTTGATCGTGCCCGAAGCGTGGTAGATGGTTGTGTATAAAGCGATGACTGCATTGACGACCAGAATGAAGATGAGAGTGAGTCTTCGGGGGGTGTAGTAGGGTCCGCTTGATTGGGGGATGGCCGGGCCAAAGAATTCAACCAGCGGTGATGCGGTTAGGAGATGCAGAGATGGGAGTAATGGGTATATGAAGCGGACTTCTTTGTGCGAGATCAGAGACAGGATCAGTGGCATCACTAGACAGATCAGTGCTAGTTGGCTTTGAACGGTCTGCCACTTCGGCTCAGCGGACCGTTGGTGCTTAATTATCCGGTAGAGGCTGATCAGAGTGAACGGTAGGGCGGTGGTGAGAAGCAAGGGAAGGCCCTGCGTAACATAGTAAGAGAAGTCATTTGCCCCGTAGAAGACGGCCAGCGACTGCGCGACATTGAAGTAGAGAAATTTCAGTGGAGGGAATGTCCAGACTCCGTAGAAGAGACGGTCGACCGGGGCTGATATAGCCAGAAGAGCAGAACTGCAAAAAGTAAGCATTTGAACCTGCAAAAGGGTCCAACTTAAACTCACCCGCAGACAGCAGCCTCGCGAACGAGGGTCTTTTGTACGTCCCAGGTGTTACGGTACAAGGCCAGACCGGCCAAGGTGATCCAGATCAGGATATTCGTAGGACGCAGGATACACGCCAAGGCTGCCAGGCAGAAACACTGTCGTACTCTTATCATCTGGTTAGAATGACACTTCAATACCATGACATTGATGCCCATCCATACCTGACCAACACATCGCGATCCGCACTGCGGCTTCGGCTGGTTTTGCGCGCAGCTCTTTCGTCGGGGTCCACAGACCACTGCCAGGGCCACAAGTCAAGCGCAACAATTGTGATGGTCGTTTCGAGACAGTTGGACAAAGTTCTTGTCGAACAAAACCATTGCCAGGGACTAGCCACCGTCAAAGCCAACTGCGCACAACACAAAGTTAGCTTCTGGTCCCTATTCCATTATGCGAAAGAAAACATACCACCGTCCAGGTCTTACGAGACCCCTCACCGTACACACGCCTCGCAAATTTCCAGGTGTAAAAATCCCCAAAGGCTGCGACAACGGCCTGCGCTGTCTTGGGAGCAACGACGAGGAGATTGGCACGCGTCGCGGGAGAGACATGAAGAATGAGCGCGAGCAAATCGACGACGCGGTAAATAGCAGCGAACAGAAGAGGATGTAGCGAAGATCGTAGCTGGTTTCTCCATTCCTATAGACCGTCAATATGATTGTAGCTGCAATACTAGCAGGGCTTAAGGACTGACCCATGTCATCCACGCGCCCTGTTCCGTCCCAAAGGCCAGCTGCCAGGCGGGTTCGAGGGATTGATAGAATTCATCGGGCTGGAAGAACGTGCGCAGAATCAGAGCATTGGTGAGACGAAAGGCTACCAGAGCCAGGAGGATATTCAAAGGCGAGAATAATGGCGGTGGATGTACCCGTCGTGGTCGAGCTCGTGGAGGAGGGCGCGGAGGAGGCGACGGAGGAGGCGAGAACGTCTTGGGGCCTTTGGAACGATGACGAGGTCTAGAAGACGACGGCGAGGAGGGATTCGACAGCGAGAAGGGATAGAAGTACTTGGAGCCCGCATTCGAGGCGGACGAGCGCGTGCGAGGCATGGTGTGAGGAGCGGAAGTCCACTGTCCCGGAAAGGAAATGTTGATGGTGTCGAGATCGCGTCAAGGCGGGACTAAGAGCCGCATCTACTCCGGAGCACACTTCTCTGGCTACCAGAGACCGTCCTCTCCTTGCTGTCACACTCTCTTTTTCCTGTTATGAAACAAAATACCAACTGCTAATAGTCTGTTTCTCATTTGTCAAACCTCCGGTTAGACCTGCACTTAGGGGTATAGCGCTGATTCTGCCCAGTACATAAGACCGCCATCCTGCCTGTCTAACTTTCTACAGCTTTTCTTCTTCGCTTCTTCCTCGTCGTTTCTTCTGATCTGGCAGTGTTATTGCAATCAATCCCGGGAGACTCGCTATGGCATACCACGCTGCTTCCTCTCAGGAAGCCATTCAGACCGAGCATGACTATGCGGCTCACAACTACCACCCTTTGCCCGTTGTCTTTGCGCGAGCCCGAGGAACCTCTGTCTGGGACCCGGAAGGGCGGCATTATCTCGACTTCCTCTCTGCCTATTCGGCTGTGAATCAGGGCCACTGTCACCCTGCCCTCGTTGCAGCTCTGGTCGACCAGGCGTCGCGCTTGACGTTGAGCTCCCGCGCTTTCTACAATGACGTCTTCCCCCAATTCGCCGCTTTTGTCACCAAATACTTTGGCTTTGATATGGTCCTGCCCATGAACACCGGAGCAGAGGCCGTGGAGACCGGGGTTAAGATTGCTCGCAAATGGGGGTACAAGGTGAAGGGGATTCCGGAAAATGAGGCCTTAGTGTTGAGTGCGCAGGACAACTTCCACGGACGAACCGTAGGTGGAACCCCCCGGGAATACTCACTCGGTGATTTATTAAAAGATCTGTCTAGTTTGCAGCTATCTCTCTCTCATCGGATCCTGAATCGCGCGAAAACTATGGTCCCTACCTCCCTAATATCGGTTGCACCATCCCCGGTACCGACAAGCCCATTGCCTTCAACGACAGAGCTGCCCTGCGCGAGGCCTTCCACAGAGCCGGCCCCAATCTAGCGGCCTTCCTAGTTGAACCCATTCAAGGAGAGGCGGGCATTGTCGTTCCGGACGATGCGTACCTGCGCGACGCCCGGTCCCTGTGCGATGAGTACAATGTCCTGTTGGTCTGTGACGAGATCCAGACCGGTATTGCCCGCACGGGAAAGCTTCTGTGTCACGAATGGAGCGGGATCAAGCCCGATCTGGTGCTCCTGGGCAAAGCCATCTCCGGCGGAATGTACCCAGTATCATGTGTTCTCGGTCGCAAAGATGTCATGTTGACCATTGAACCTGGTACGCATGGATCAACTTATGGCGGTAATCCGTTGGGATGTGCGGTGGCCATTCGGGCTCTCGAGGTCATTCGCGATGAGCATATGGTCGAGAGGGCAGAGAGGCTGGGTCACGTCTTCCGCGATGGTTTGCAGGCTATTCAGAATCCTATCATCCAGACGGTGCGCGGCAAGGGCTTGCTCAACGCGATTGTCATCGACGAGTCGAAGACGAACGGACACTCTGCCTGGGATCTGTGCATGCTGATGAAGGAGAAGGGTCTCTTGGTGAGTCTCTGTTGACACCTGGTATTGCTCAGTACTAACACAACCGCAGGCTAAGCCAACCCACCAGAACATCATCCGTCTAGCTCCGCCCCTTGTCATCACGGACGAAGAACTGCAAAAGTCCGTGCAAATCATCAAAGAAGCCGTGGCAGAACTCCCCAACCTCAAGGGCGCAGCAGAAGACAAGGTTATCCCTCCTCCGGAAAAGAAAGTCAAGATTGGCATTGAGAACTAGCCTTCAAGCAAAGCCCCAAAATCACGCTCACGGACTAACAAAAAATGGCATCATCATGTCCAGCGGCTCGACCGATTAAGAGGCTAGTTGCTTTCATTCCGACCGAGAATGAGAGATGAATAGCTGGATTTTACCTCCGCCGCCGACTTGGATCTGTTCAGTATTCGAAATATTATCGAGATGGAGCTTTATAGTTAGTGAGAGTATTATTAGGCCATGACTGCGACGACATGCGACGGATGCACGAGTATGAAATTGATAGTCCATCGAACGAATACAACTTTTCACTCAAGACTATTTACGAAGTAGATTCCGGGAGCACGCCTGTTATATAGCGTGGTTCTCCTGTAGGTGAGATGTTTGTCGGCGAATCAAGTGTACCCGGTATGGACATTACCTTGCTATATAGCACAACAGGGATAACAGGCGAAATAAGCCCTAGTATCTAATGGAATTCTATTAGACATAGTTATGCATTTATGTACGGACGCTGCTAACTAAACTGGTTGTACTTTGACATGAAGACGGCATCGTAAGCGAATGCCAGATCAACGATGAATAGACCCAGCTCTCTGCCTGGGCACACCATCCCTCTGCTCATTATATGCCCTCTCCAGATTAATATGCTCCTCACGCACTTGCTCTTCGCCAGGGAACTTGGGGGGACCACCCAGACTCTCCAGCACGGCGCTATTATTCGCCGTCAAATTATCCAACACATCCAACTCATCCTGCGAGTACCATTTCGGAATCACCCACACACGGAACGGGATCAATGCAATGATCAACACGGGGAACCCGATCGCCGCGATAGTCTGCGAGATGGCCACGCACGCCGCGACCCCGATAGCCTGGCAGGCGATCCAGAGGAGGATTTTGCGCCTGTGCACGCGGAGCAGCGGATGATCGCGCTGCACGAAGCGGTCCTCAAGAAGCAAGAACACGGCTTTGTTCACGATCCCACTCGTTCCGACAGAGCCCCAGCCTACCGTTAGGAACACGCCCGCGAACACGGCTGACGGCATGGTGTGCAAGACGATGAGCAAGGGCCCTGTCATCGTCCCGATGATCCCCAGGCCCATGACGAAGTGCGAGATGCGCTGCTCGACTACGGCGGTGGCTTTTGTGATCGGGCGGCGGATCTCGACGCCTTCGCCTTCGCCGTCGCTGTCGATCGTTGGGATGAGGCGCAGGTCTGTCTCGTAGATTGTTAGGGAGTCTGTGTGTACGGGGGCCTGGGGGACGAGGCCGTTGGGCATCGGGATGCCGATGATGCCCGAGATAAAGGTCGTGCAGCCTAGGAGGAAGAAGTCCCAGTGGAAGCCGGCGGGCTTTTTGAGTGGGAAATGGCGAGCTTGCGCGCCGAGACTGCTGACATTCTGCATTTGGTCAGTATCTCTCTGTTTGGCACGAGTGGGAGGAAAGGGAAACATACGTGGTCATAATAAAACAGGAGCATGATCAAAAACCCAAACGGCAATGCTGCAAACACCCATTTCACGTCCAATTCCCAGAAATGAAGCAACCACCCGCGATCCTGCGTAGGATAGAACGCCCGCGAGATAGGAACGCGCGAGATATCCGTGTCCTTGAGGTTGCCAGGGATATGCGAAAAGCCCACCCAGAACAGCGTCGCGAAAACATATGCGTAGTCTGCCAGGAGGCCCCGGAACACGGGCCAGAAAACGGTGCTGCCACCGAGTAGTTCGAGGCCATTGATGGTGAGGAAGTATAGGATGGCGATCATGCAGCTCATATAGCCGGCTGTACGGCTTGGGGACTGGAATTCATTGACCAGCGTCTCGACTCCCTTGACTGTTTGTCGTTAACATCATCTGAATTATACAATGCTAATAAGGGGGGTGGGTTATGGTACGCACTTAGATAGATAATGCCCACGTAAATTCCAAACGCCTCGGATGAAAAATCCGTAATGTACCGCATATAATCACACAGGTTACAAACCGCCACGATCCAATGGAAAATCGCCGCCCAGATGCCCGTCCAGGCCATGAAATTCGCATAGATCGCGGGCTCGTACCGCGTCACGATATCGAAGATCGTGTAATTGAACAGCGAAATCAGACCCGTGATGCCGACGATGGTCAGCGGCTGGGCTGCGAAGATACTGAACACCATGGCTGCCAGGGCCGACGAAAATAGGGCTTCATTAATGCCAAAGAAACCGTCTGTCCGGCGGTACATGTCCAGTGTATACGCGATTGCCGGGAGTATGCTATACACACGGGTTAGACAAGACCGTTCCCATGGGGGAACGTGGACTTACTTGACAAAGTACATTCGCACGATACTAGCCACGGTGCGATAGGTCAGAGCATCCGTGATATCGCTGGGATAATAGGGCAGACGCCGCTTGACGTCGTGGTACATGCCCCGGAAGAGACGCAGTGGGCGCAGACTCTTCCATCCCGTGAGACCCTCGTAGGTGTATACGGATTTCTTAGACATGTTGGAACCATGCCAATGACAGCTGAACACAGAGAGGGAAACAGGGAATCCAAGGGAGGAATGGAGGTTTTTATACGCCGGGCTGGATTTAGTGTGATGATCTCCGAGGCATGCATGGAGTATGGCTGCCGGCCACAGTGTTGGCGGGTCTATATTCGAGACTTTGGCAAGGCACGAGCCATTCTATCTTCTCAGATAGAAGTATTGTAGATAGCAACTGACTAGGACTCCCAATCCACTGGAATTAATGGACTACTTCACTGTACTCTGAATACTCTGTACTGGATACGTGAAATGAAGTCATTAATCATTGCTTACTCATTTCGTCTGCCCGGGCAGAATTTTACTTCTGAGTCGCTTTATTGCATCTCACAGCACGCAACAAGAGACAATTCTCATGTATAGATTGTCTAAACACTATGTAGATATTGCTATTGATCTAATTGCAGGTAAAAATCGAGCTGTTCGTGGAAATTTGGAACAGAGGTATAGCTATATGCCGAGACATATGTTTGTTCTGACGACAGGAGAATGCAATAAGATGCTGATCATGAATGATTGACACGGGCAAAAACAAAAAAAAAGAAAGCAATAACCATGAAAAATAATTACATAGTCACCAGGCAGAAAACCGATTGTATACAATAATCAGCTTGGAATAAACTGGCGCTATATTATGATTTGACAAAGTGTCCATCTGAATATCCCCAGTTCTCCAATCTGATATCCGACACCCAGCTGCGCTTAGGTATGTATCATGATGTGGAAATCTTTCTTATGCTTGCATTTGTCATTGGTTGTCTCTGACATTAACTAGTTTGTGCATGACTAGTGACCATTGCTCGGATATGGCTCTGCATAGCTGGTTGGCTCAGAGGGGGAGTGTTATAATCAATGCACTGGTTCCAGATAGCTTTAAGGCTGATTGGATTAGTATGTCTATTTGAGGGGAGTTCAAGAAATGACCATAACCCTAGTCTTCCCGCGCACTGGATCCAAGTGATGGCTTGTGGCCTGTAGTGTCGTAGGAGTTGACTACTCTTTGATCCTGGCGAAGAAGGCGAATTTCGCTGCTGTCCCCAAGTTTCCAATTATTAGCTCATAGATGGCGACTGCTCCACCTGAATCCTTTGGTTGATATTCTGATGCCCACAAAACAGGATGTTTGAACGGTCACACTGCATACACCTTGCATACACTTTAATCTGATTTCACCCCAACCAGCTCTAGCATTTAAACTTATCTCGATCTCTCAAGCCAGCCCAGGCTCCCAGGCAGCTCTCTTTGCGTCTGCTCTTGGCCACGACGTGCGACAACAAGCTGTAAATACACTTGTAGATTCGTGATTTGTTGCAAGTTTGCCCGCATTTGAATAGAACATCTACGCATCCTGGCAATTTACTCTGGTTCTCCATGGTAGTTACCATCTACAGAGTAGTCCATTCTTACCATCATCATTGCGTGATTACAACGAAAGAAATGCTCCCTGATGTTATTTTGTAAACAGCATAGTAGCACAGATCCGTATTTTGTAATGACATCATCCTGACTCAGCTTCTGCTCCGGGCAGAATCATCTGTGTCGGGATAGCTTCACATTGGCCATTTTCGGAAGACAGACCAACATGGCCAATGACAACCCCCTCATCGTCCAGCTATGCCATTTGCTGGATAACAAGGATTTTCCTTCCCAGCTGTATACTGCATGCAAAAAAGTTGCTATCGACCATGATGGTCCTCTATTCTTGCATATCGAGGCCTCTGTTGGTTCATCCAAGGGGCCTGCGTCTGATAGGGTTTTATTGGTATTGGCTTCTGTCGTTGATACATGAATTGCTGCTAATTTAAATAGGGTAGTGTAAATCTTCAGGATGGCCAGGCTGTCCCGCCAGTGACGGCTACTCCTGACCATGCAGGTAATCAGTACAACAGCACCAATAAGCAAAAGGCAGACTATACCAACTCTGTTCAAGAAGCAGTTAACGACAACGCTATACTTACACCGGAGTCGCAAGCTTCCCCATCACCCAAACGCCGCAAGACAGTCAGCAGTCTCCGTCCGGTCAAACAAGCCACATCAGCGACACCCGCACCGGACAGGGAAGATGGATCATCATCCGTTCGCCAAGTGCACACGGAGACTCGCTTTCCTCAGCGCAAGAAGCGAGCTAAAGAGGGACCGGTATTGGAGCCCACGTCGACTGACAGGCTCATTTCGGGTATTTGGCGACAGTTATTTTCGCCGGTGCAGCTCACGCGGCTTTCTTCCGTATGTCTCTATATCCTTATCATGTCCGATTGGCTCATGCATTTTAGATAATTGAGCCTACTGTCAACATTCGAACCGGTGTCAGCGGAGAGGTCTTTCGGGCCGTTAATGTCCTATGCATGAAGTATTATAACCAGAGTCAATCCTCGCGAGCACTGGAGATGATAGTCCAGGCGTACTGGATTGAATGCTATGAAGCACGGATTGCGGTCATTCGACTAGAGAACCCCCGCTATTCATCCACCGACGCCAAGATGGCAGCGTTGAAAGAGGCCTGTGCTGTTCTTAACTGGAAGGAGAAGGATTTGCGTAACCGAATGTATGTTTTTTTACCGCTTGTAATCTCTCGTGAACCGGAAACTAATGAATCAGGGCCATCTGGCGCGGATATAAAGAGATCAAAGATGCAGGCGGCTGGGCCAGTCTCATTTTTGCCAGCACCGGCGTCTACC
Source organism: Aspergillaceae sp. MA 6039 (assembly GCA_003004485.1). Classification (NCBI taxonomy): domain Eukaryota; kingdom Fungi; phylum Ascomycota; class Eurotiomycetes; order Eurotiales; family Aspergillaceae; species Aspergillaceae sp. MA 6039. The sequence goes on along the minus strand of PQMF01000024.1, from coordinate 93,753 downwards.
GCTTCTGTAAATATCGCACCGGATTCGGTGATGGCTTAGCAACGCGCTTGCGACCTCTGTGGTCTGCCTTTGAGGTCGCTGCGGACACTTTACATCCTGAGTGGCGGGACCTGCTACAGGTCATTGGACAAGGAGAGCCACGCCGCTACCAGGGACACCCTCACGAATGGGTAACGGTGCCGGGAGGAGAACCAGCGGTACCACTGGGTTCGACATATGGTCACCTGAACCTTCCTCATGGGTTCCAGTATCGGTTCATTGACGAATGTATACTGGACCCGCGAGTATTTGGAACTGATGACCCGCGGCTGGTGACCGAGTTAGAGGATACAGATACGTGTCAGGTCTGCAAAGAGAGACAATCGGACATGATTCAAGAGAATCAATGCTCGTGTTTTCCGTCGCTATTTGGGGCCGTCCGCGGCCCAGCGCCAGTACAGATATTCCACACGGCCAGCGGAAAGAATAACGGGGTTGTTGCTCGTTCCGTACGTTCCGGACGTTCCAGTTTACCTCCATTGGGACCCATATATGGCTAACTTAATTAGGACCTTGACCGCGGTACCGCAATTGGCGAATTTACCGGTTTGATCACCAACGGCATCCAAGGAGTAGACGTGATGGTTGGCGGCACGCGCTCGCGAACGTACCAGATCTTCCAGGGCCATATGGGAAACTTCACAAGATTCATCAACCACTCTTGCCGACCAAATAGCCAGTTTCAGAAGTTTCATTGGCGCGGCAAGGAACGGATCCTGGTGGTCTCCAGGGGGATAGTGGCAGGAAGCGAGATCACAGTGGACTATTCAGATAGTTATTGGAGGCAACTGGATAAGCGATGTCTGTGCGGGGAGTTTTGCTGTCGCTTTGGAAGGAAGAAATAATGTGTACATTACGTAGGATAGTCGTCTATTATGTATTCTAGCCATGACTGTTGAGCTTCGGGGATCTACGAGGATCCACAGCCTTACGTTCTGCCACGTCCCCGTTCAAAATGCAAGTTGCTTATCGTTGACATCAAGCCCATTATAGGGCCATGTAGATCAATCTCAGAAGCGCTGTGGAAGAATCCGATAAACTGGATTGACAGTTAACGTTCGACGGTGCTGGGCTCAAATCTGACGTGATCGGATTCGGGGCCAAGATACAGTTCAAGAGTGTCATAACAGCGCAGGTGATTAGATCTTCAAGTAGATCTCACACAGGTCGAAGCATTTTAGTACTGAGTATTACTCGGCATTATTATGATCATTATTGCAGTACTAGCGTTATTCCATTGCAGTCCACGGGTGCATACAGCCCCACCGCATCCAATGGCCTCCACCGGTGCTTCACGTGTTTCGCTGTACCATGTGCCAGCGACGAGAGGTTCTGTTGATCATTCAGACCACTGGTATTACATCTTCTCTTTCCTTATTCCTTCCAGATGTTATTCACACTACTTCTACTTCCACCAAACAGACACACCGAAGCCACCCCTGGCCATGAGCCAACACCTCTATGATTCTGAAAATTGGCCTCTCCCCCACGCTCGCAGCCAGAGCGTACTGTCCTCTTCGACGCGCTCATCCCGCTCATCCAGCCTACTGGCCCCGCCGTTGAGTCCTGGGACGTCGTCTCAGGGCTCGAGGAAGACGTCGTACTCGTCTTCCCTGTATGACGAGGTCGTCCGGTTACCGCTGAATCCTTGTGTGACTGTGTATGTATGGGCCTGGTATAGACCGTAAACGTGGCTAATATATTGCTTCCTGACAGCTCTTTTCTGCGAAATAACAAGCTATTTCGTTTGCCGTATACCTATATTGATATTTGCAAAGATAGCGGCGGGGCGTTGAAGTGTTTTGAGTTGAATGGAGGTATTGGACAGCAGAGTCCTTTCGTGCATAGCTGTGAGTTACCTTTCAAATTCGTGTCTGGTGACTGCTAATCATGTTGCAGTTCATACGACAAAGCTTCCAGTTCCACATTTGGAGCATCCCAAATTGCCGAACGAGCCTTCTCTCCGGATATCATTCTTAGAAGAGCAGACGGTACAGACGGCGCATACGGTGTTTACGACGCAGATTTCCTACGCTTTTGAAGATTGGCGAGGTATATCTCCTACCTGGTGGTAACGGCATACGATCTAACAGTCGCGCAGACTCAGTGCACTTCCAGGAACTCGTCTTAGCATCCAAACTGGTCTTTATCGCGGGCATCGCGGAAGCCAAATCGAAAGGCCGCGGCGAGGAATGCATCAGCCAGAATTTACGTGTTCTCCAGAACCCAAACGGGCAGCAGGCGATGCTATTCTTCGCCAATTCCCAGCGACGGGAAGCCAAGCGCTACGTTTCGATACCGATCAACTGCATCGCTAGCGTCAATCCTGGCAAGAAGGCCGGGAAACCGGTCGTCCTGCACCTCCATCCCAACTTTGACCTTCTCTCGCAGATGAAGGTTCTCCAGATCCAGTTTCTGGACGATAGTGGTATGCGCCTCGTCTCTCATATGAGCTATCCGCCGACGCTAATGACTTTCCAGATCGGCTGCGGTTCTGTGAATTTCTGTCTGGACAAAATATCTGACCAATCATTTTGGTGATATCGGGCTTATTTCGGGTCGATTTGGCATGTTTCTGGCGTTTGTTTGGTGTAAAGCAAGAGTAATACCCATGGCGTGATTCTTATCTCTCGTGGTTTATACCCAATCGGTCAACCGAGCTCAAAAACCATTGTAAAAAGTGACTGCCCCTCGTTCCTGCACGTGTTATTGGCCTCTTTCCTCAGCCAATGAGATCCTCGGATTTTGACATGTGTTGCTTCCATTCGACCCCCATTGTCTAGACTTCGCTTGTGACAAGTGGGGCGCTGACCTTGGTGGCCGGCCACTGAATCCGCCGCAGCGGTGCACGTGGGAGCTCTGAATGGTTCGAGACGACCCGGAGCGGGAGGGCCCACTACGGGCGCTAGTGACGCCAAGCACGGGTCTTATCCAGTGACGGGGAACGCGCGGGCAACTTTATTTCGCGGCCAATGCAGGGCCATGGAGCCTTAAACCCCTCATCCTATTTCGGGTCATCCTCCATAATCGGAGCCCCGTGGGATGTCTTTTCTCCTCGAGTCAGCATGCCTTTTTCTCTTTTCTTTCTCCTCTTTCCTCAATAATGGGTGGCATATTTCATCAATCTTGCATATTAACCACTATAGACTGCCATGGGCCGCTTACGCACGCGGCTCTACAAGACCGACCGTGCTCGGGATTTTGAGCATGAGCAGGTACCACTTCATCTGCAACTGCACCTTTACGGATGCATCTGTATAGTTCTGACATCAATATGAAACTAGGATCGCCAAGTCCGCACGCGTCAGGTCTACGAGACCATCGACCGTCAGTCGTTCCAATGGATCGTGGTATTAGTAGCCGGCATCGGCTTCTTTTTGGATGGATATACAGTGCGTGGATGCACCCAAAATCAAAAAAATAATAATAATTTGTATCAACTAACAAAATGCAAGTTATTCGCCAGCAACATGGCTCTCCCAATGGTCAGCTTCGTCTTCTGGCCAAACGAAACATCAGGCAAGAACCTGATGTGCATCAACATCGCCACGCTGGCAGGTACACTACTCGGCCAAGTCTCCTTTGGATATCTCGCAGACCGATACGGAAGGAAGAAGATGTACGGGGTGGAATTGACGCTGCTGATTACGTCGACATTGGGCGTGGTCATGTCATCGACGGGAGTAAATAATAGCATGGATGTCTTTTCGTGGTTAATTTGGTGGAGGATTGTGGTGGGAATTGGAGTTGGGGCGGACTATCCGCTCAGTGCGGTTATTACATCTGAGTATGTTACTGTCATGACATTGGGAAAGAGAGCAGGGCTGACAGAGACTACAGATTCGCACCCACCAAGCATCGCGCACGAATGATGGCCGCCGTTTTTTTCATGCAGCCTCTGGGCCAGATCGCAGGTAACCTTGTCGCTCTGATCGTGATAGCCGCTAGCAAAAGCAAGGAACATGAGACCGCGGATGTCGTCCGCTCCGTTGACATGATGTGGCGCTGGGTAATCGGTATCGGGGTGATTCCCGGCGTCATAGCAACGCTCTTCCGATTCGCTATTCCTGAGTCCCCTCGTTTCCTTATGGAAATCGAAGACGATCCTGTGCAGGCCGAATTCGACGCTACGAACCTCTTCAACCAACAGCCGCCGTCTAGTCCCGGTGGATTTGAATCGATGAGCAGCTGGAATGACCTACCCTTACCATCGTTGTCAATAAACACCCCCTCCATAATCGAGGAACCGGTCCCCTCGTCGCAGGGAGAGATCCTCCAACCCGCAACGCTAAACTCACATTGGCGTCTGACGAAGTCCGACATCGTGCAATACTTTTGGGCAGAGGGCAACTGGCGTACGCTTGCCGCGACAGCACTATCCTGGCTCCTGATGGATTTTAGCTTCTACGGAATTAGTCTGTCAAGTCCGCAGTTTCTTGCGAAGACCTGGGGCACGTTGCATCTGAGTGGTGCCGCACCGCCCTGGCAGACAGACGATCGTCCAGATGCCGATATCTTCCAGATGTTCCTGAACTCGTCGGTTCATGGACTGGTCATTCTAAACAGCGGTTCGTTCCTTGGCTGCTGCTTGTTAATCTTCACGGTCCATCGCTTGGACCGTGTTGGGCTTCAGAAATGGGCCTTTCTAGCACTTTCCGCTCTCTTCATTGGCATGGGCACCATGTTTATCACAGTGCAGAACGGAGGCCCTGTTGCTATTGTGTTGTATATTATCGCACAAACCCTCTTCAACTTTGGTTCGTCCTCCCGTCCACATCCCCCCCGCCCCAATAGAAGCCATGGACTAACCGAGTAAACTCACAGGCCCCAACGCAACGACATACTTCATACCTGCCGAAGTCTTCCCCACCCGCTACCGCGCAACCTGCCACGGTATTAGCGGTGGCGTTGGAAAACTCGGCTCCATCCTCGTTCAGCTGATCTCCACCTACTACCGCTTCGGCTCGGGGACGGGCGATGAAGCCAACGTCCGCCATGGGTATATCCTCATTGTCTTCAGTGCGTGCATGATCCTGGGCGCTGCGGCGACGCACTTCTGGATTCCGCCTGTTCAGCGACAGAATGGGAAGGGGAAGCTTTGGGGTGGGAAGTCGGAGACGTTGGAGACATTGGCCTTGGGGAGGCTGGGGGGCGGGAGTCGGTATGCCGGAACCGGGTCGAGGGGGAGAAGGGGGTCAACTAGGCCCATATCGTTCGCGTCCTGGAGGGTTTAGTGTATTGTTATATTTATTGTTATTATATAGATGTATAGAATTTTCTATCGACCTTAGGCCATATTACACCTTCCCTTTCAAAGGCGGCTAGCTAGATGCCTATCATCCGTGGTAGTTTCACGATGCCTTTTAATTCCGTTCAGGAGATGTAATTGCTGGAACGCATGAGTCCAGTGACCCGGTCCAACAAGTTTGGTTTACTCAGGAGTTATCTTCAAATGTAGAGCAGGTGTTTGAATAGCAGTGTGTGAACAGCCATGGAGGAGTTTCGAGTATTCCGTATTCTATGCTCAGGGCCATATGCTCGCATACACGGACCGCATGGATATTCACTCTCGCAGCGAACCTTGCGCTGGCGGCATTGCCCGCAGGATAGAGCTGCGCGATGGCGTTTTCGGGGCCTGTGGTCAGACATTTCGCGAAAATATCGGGACTTGGAGAATTGAGATTCTATTGAGAATTGTAGGGTGAGGATTGTGATTTAAGGTCGAATTTCAGGGTTTGTGGGTTATGGCCGAACTACTAATGACGGAAAAATGGTAGTTAACTAGTCAAAGGGGTACATTAGAGACCCCCTCAAGAGAGGAAAAAGAATGCGCCGTCCGTGAATCGAACACGGGCCTCGTCGATGGCAACGACGAATTCTACCACTAGACCAACGGCGCTTGTTGGTGGGTCTTCCTCACTTGCGGTCTACAGAGTGAGAATGGCATAGGTGCAGAATAGACAGGGTATGTAATAATATAGTTAGCTAATCATCTAGATCTCTTCTCATGCACATACGATGACGCCTTCCGTTATTACCCCCTTATACGGAATATACTGACACTAACGGATAAGGACATGGATCCCAAGTCCCAGTTGACTACCGGCTCCAACGCATCAACGGGGAGAACTCCCTTACCATCCTGCAGTGGTTCACTCCCGGAGCCAGGAAGGAACGGTAGTAAGTGTAAATAGAGGGGTCATCTGCAGCCACCTGGTTATGATAATGTTCCGTACCCCAGGGGAAGATAAGCTGGTGGGCAAGACCGTGCCAGGTGACCATTCTTCCGCCAGCTTTCTTGAAGGCTGGAACTCGGGATTATCGGTGCCTAGGATGGGGTTGAGCTTCTCCAGCGATTGGTGGAAGATCTGTCGGATTTGGGCGTGGCTGAGGCTGGCCAGACCCGTTGAGGGGTCTTCCAAGGCAAATTGGCTGATCCAGTCTGCGGCAATAGGGAATGGAGCGCCAGTGCAGTTGGTCGGTCTGGTCGTGCATTCAACCTTAGCTAGGCTGATGGGTAAAGGCGTGCCTTTCCCGATGACTGTCGTTCTCCGTGGGAGGACAGCCGCGAGGAGCCTTCTATCCCAAAGAGGATGAGGTGCCAAATGTAACAAAGGACTTCGTGCTGTCTTTCAGCGAAACTTACAGCTGCGAAGGGGAGTAGGTCCAAGCGGGCTATGACACGCCAATTAGGTTGTTCTGATAACATCTTGGGAACAATTCACTCTGGTTCCAAGAGCCCACTCTCAAGGATTCGGAACAATCTTCCGGTTTTGCATTAAGCCATACAAAGGTTTTGTTTGGTGTTTCTCTTGGGGTGCTTCTAGCTCGTTCGCCGCATCTATGACTCAAGCGATGCATTTCACTCTCTGTTTCTTCCAGAATAGGCGTGGATCTTCTCCTATCGACTAGTTCGTTCCCCACGGCCGTGACTGAGTAAAGCGGACATCGGGGATTTCTCCGCGTTAATCCCCCGCATCAAGAATGCGGGGATCCTCATGAACTATATGCAGAGTTCATAGAGGCTACTACATCAGCCGCATGATCACAAGAGACGGGGATATCGCGGTAACCGATATAGATCGCAGGCTTATTGGATGATGTCTGTATACCCTTCCCCTCGGACGACGGAAGAACAATGCCACCTTCACCTTGAAACCACTGTTATATGCACAAGCGTAGCACTTTGTTGTCACAGGCGGGGTTGATTGATACCCTATTCACGGAAGGAATGCCGAGGAGGGCTCCCCCCTCTGATGGTATTTCAGAGCTCTCCTCCCACCCCGGATCCATGCCCTCAACATCACAGTGCATCTCAATATCTCTAGAGACTCTTATATATCGCTCAGTACAATGTCTACCACTGGCATCCCCTCACATAACAGAGTCGAGCCGGGCTCTGTCAACACCCTCGCGAGCAAGTTCCCCGAGACCAGCACGCCCTCGCCCACGCTCAACGCCGACGACGTCGCCTCCGATGTAATCCATCAACTCAACACGGCCCTCTCCCAAAAAGACTACAGCGCCATCGCCAATCTCTTCTTAGAAGATGGGTTCTGGCGCGATCATCTCTGCATCTCCTGGGACTTCCACACGGTCCAGGGCCGGGAGAAAATCGCCACTTTCCTTCGGGGTTCCCCCTTGACCAACATTGATATTGATCGGTCGACGGCTCTCAGAGCGCCACATGTCGGGCCTGTGGATGCGTTGGGCGATGCCACCGGCATCGAATTTTTTACGAAGATCGAGACGACTTTGAGCCGGGGTGTTGGGATTGCGCGGTTGATTGAGAGGGATGGGCAATGGAAGATCTTCACGTTTTTCACTTCGTTGCGGGAGTTGAAGGGGCATGAAGAGGGGCTACATCATCGTAGACCTAAAGGTGTTGAGCATGGGGAACAACAGAAGAGTAAGAATTGGAAGGATAAGCGCATTGCGGATGCGAATTATGAAGACAAGGAACCATCTGTTGTGATTGTCGGTATGTATAGCACAATGCTCTCTCCTTTCAATCCTCCGACGGTCTCAGCAAATGCTAATGCTATGTTATGTTAGGTGCCGGTCAGGCTGGATTAACAGCAGCAGCCCGACTCAAAATGCTCAATGTCGACACCCTCGTGATTGACAAGGAAGACGGTGTTGGCGACAGCTGGCGCAGAAGATACTATCAACTCGTCCTGCACGATCCCGTATGGTTCGACCACATGCCCTACGTCCCCTTCCCGGCGCACTGGCCCGTCTTCACGCCCAAGGACAAACTGGCGGAATTCTTCGAATGTTACGTAAAGATGCTCGAGCTGAATGTCTGGACAAGACAACCTTGAAGTCGTCGTCGTGGAGCGACGAGAAAAGACTGTGGACTATTGTCTTGGAGCGAACAAAGCAAGACGGCACGGCGGAAACCCGCACCCTGCATCCGCGCCACGTTATCCAGGCCACGGGCCATTCTGGTAAAAAGAGCCAGCCCACTTTTAAGGGGCAGGAGAACTTCCAGGGCGATCGTCTCTGTCATAGCTCCGAGTTTCCCGGCGCGAACCCGAACTCGAAGGGCAAGAAGGCAGTTGTGATTGGGTCGTGTAATTCGGGACATGACATCGCGCAGGACTACTATGCAAATGGGTACGATGTCACCATGGTGCAGCGGAGCTCGACCTGTGTCGTAACCTCGGATGCACTCATGGACATCGGAGTGAAGGGTCTCTACGAGGAGGATGGTCCGCAGGTCGACGATGCAGACCTATTCCTCTGGAGCTTCCCGTCGACACTGTTCAAAGCGCAACAAACCAAAGTAACAAAACTCATTAATGAGTATGACGCCGCGATCCTCGAGGGCCTGGAAAAAGCCGGCTTCAAGGTCGACCGCGGTCCCAACGACGCCGGTCTCTGGCTCAAATACTTCCAGCGCGGTGGCGGATACTACATCGACGTCGGCGCCAGCCAAATGATCGCAGACGGCAAGATCAAAGTCAAACAGGGCCAGGAGATTACCGAGATCCTGCCCCGGGGCCTGCGCTTCGCTGACGGGACGGAACTCGCCGCGGACGAAATCATCTTTGCGACGGGATACCAGAACATGCGGACGCAGGCGCGCATCACGTTCGGGGATGAAGTAGCGGACCGCGTTGGGGATATCTGGGGCTTCGATGGAGAAGGGGAGATGAGGGCCATTTGGCGACCTAGTGGACACCCGGGATTCTGGTTCATGGGGGGAAATTTGGCGCTTTGTCGGTACTATTCGCGGTTGTTGGCGTTGCAGATTAAGGCCGTGGAGGAGGGATTATCCTAATGTACGGAATGCAGAGATCAGAAGTACATAATATCCAATATGATATATTCAAACAGTCAGTTAAACCACCCCTCCTGCCCAGCGACCCAGACCCCCGACGTAAGAATCAGTGAGCAGAGTTTCCTATCTACATTCTCGTCGTCCATCGCAGACCCCATCACCCCCCGAACATACTCCCGAACATCCCTCTTCCACCGAGTCATCTCGATCCCCGTCCTGCTCATGCCCGCGACCACCCACGACCGGCGCAGGTCGCCAATCCTCAGCACGAACCGGTCCCTTCCCTTTTCCCACTCCAAGGTTCGATCCCGGAATCCGATGCGGTAGAGTTGTGGCGAAAGCACGGTGGCTTCCCAGGCTGACGAGTCGTCCGCGAAGAAAATAGAGCATCGGGAGTCGAATCTGCTGCTGGCCGAGTCGGATCGTGACCGGGGTTGTTGCGGTTGTTGCTGGGTCTGCTGGTTTTCCTGGGCTTGTTCCTCTTCCTCGCGATAGTGCGCATTCATAATGACACTAACGATATTTCTCTCGGGGTTTACATCCCCTCCGTCTATTCTTTCCGCATTGCCTATCCCAATTACAGCACCGCCCCTCTCGTCCTGGCGCCCCTTCAAGTGTAAAAAGCCGTCGCACTGCGAAATATACACATCCTTCGACCCCAACTTGGGTATGTTCTTACCCACGCGATTATTGAAAATCGACGGCTGCCAGACCTCCAGGATCGGTATGTGGCGGTGCTTATGCGACAGCTGTTGGATCTGGAGGCGCAGGTTGGGGGTGAAACGGCGCAGAAATTGGGGCGATTTCAGCGGGGGCGGGAAAGCAAAGGGAAACGTTTGCTGAGCAGTTTTGATCTTGTGCGTTAACTGTGTCGGTGCCGACTGCGTTCGGGGTCGTGAGGTTTGGTTGTGATGAGAGGATGAGGAGGAGCTAGTTAATCGATAGTTAGACGTCAGTTATGCGGTAATGTTACATGTAAGTAGGCATGGCGGCGCGATCTTTACCTAGAGCTGCTGGAGGTAGAGGACATCTTCGTCTCTCTTGTATGCTATTTAGTGGGATTCTGTCCAGAGCGCAAGGGGGACCATCTGCATATATAAGAATCCCCAGCTGGTCCAGCCTTATGGGGACAGTGGAGACTAAATAGCCCTCGATCAATAAGGGGCTGCCGGCCGGATAATGACACTTTCTATTTTTATCCCTGACACTATCTTATCATTAGTGCTCGTATCCAGACCGCAGCATTGACTCGTATACATACTTATGTTAGGGATGTGGCTTATGTTTTAAGCCCCATATCTGGGATTATATATTAGGTGATTTGGTTGTTCGGTATTCGCTTTACTAGGAATAGGTTGTGCATTATCCTTATTCAATTGTATGTCCTATAGTCAGCATTGTGTAGATTGTACAATATGATCGTTTGCCGACCGCACCGACACTTGCTAATATAATATCATTCTACGCAGTACTCCCCCGAGGTATATCAGGGTTACGCGTGGTAATAAAGCATGTAGGGCAGAATACTAGGATATATATGTAGCCGTAGATTCTGAGGACCACGCTTGTCGTTCTGGTAGGCTTGGAAACATAACAATTACGCCAAGTAGAATACAATTGCCTCCTAGTTGTTAAAGAGAAAAGCAGATCGTTCACAAGCGTCTCGAGAAATGCAATGCTAGGTAAGAGATAAAAGATCGCAAGTAGGACTGGGAGACAACAGAAGCATGACACTTTGCTCCTTAGATACCAAGCCCTAAGAGGGAGCCATCAACTCTTACTCCGCTGACTAGTTAGTTAATGTGAGGATTTATGTGCACAACTTTATTCTGTGCAGGGTTGCACCTATTGTGCTGGTCACCGCTTCCTGGACAGGCTGCTCTCTGTCACTCCCAAAATTTCTCATCCTCTTCCTCATCCTCTCTCTCCCCACTCCTCTGCCTTCTGCATCACAGAACATCAATTATAACTATTGTTTATTTTTCAGATATTACCACTCACCGTTGAGACTTGTGGAGTGGACAGCAGCTGCCGATATGGCATCCATTATTGAGAAGGTTAGATATTATTCCTTGGCGATATTGTATCTATGACTGAGTATTACGTTGCAGTCTATCTGGCGAGAAGCTTTAGACCTCTCCTGTTGATCACGAAAGAACGGCCATGAAACAACTCATAGCTTCGGCGCCGGTCGCTTTTGATGAACAGCAGAATATCTGTTGGCCCATAGGTTAGCCCCATAGGGTCGCTAGGGAGTACGAGACCCTTGTCCGTAAAGGACTTCTTATATGCAGTTAGATCTCTGCCACTTTCATTTCCTCAATCAATCAAGCAATCATCAATCTATCTAGCATTCGTTGCTATCTTCTATCTCCTATTTCTACAATATCTTCGGGATGATGAACGGAATGAGCCTCCTGCAGGAAATACAGACGATGAAGCACGAAATAGCCAACCAAAACTGAGATCCAACAGCACAAGCAACGTCTCAATCTTCTCAACCTTATGCAGGCCCAAGTCAGGTTGGTTCGAAAGTCAGTCCTACAGAAGCTCGCACACTAGCCATCAGATCCCAACTGGTTAAAAGAATGGTCTGGCGCATGGAGGACAAATGGTTAGTGACCTTTCGACTATTGACCTTGAGGAAGACCTAGCAGAGTGTGTCATGCTTCACGCAGGCTTTGAAAATCTCTATGTTGTTTCGCTGAGTTTACGCTTCGAATTCATGAAGGACAAAGCAGTGATCAGTCTAATGAACAGGCACGTGTTAGGGTGCGGTCTAACAGTGCGATAATATATAAAGTGCCTAGGGATATCTGGCTCTTGAGAAGCCAGATATAGTGGTCTTTTGGACTACTGGCAGGTACAAGCTCTAGGTTGTCCCTAACAGCACGCAAATCTGATTACTCTGGACGTCTTTTACGGTAAAGCCAGGGATACGCAAACATTTGCTAGTCTGCTCAAACAACGGTCAGAATGGGTTGCCTTGGGAAGCAGACTGAACGCGTATTCTTTCACAACGGATAGAACAGCGGCGATAACTTACAACAGACTGATGGGGCTTTATGGATACGCAAACCCGCTATCCAACGCAATGCCAGAAGTAGCGGGCTAGTTTGTCTTCTCCGGGACTCAGGTTTTCTGTCTTTGCTCTCTTGGCCTTTTCTTGGGGTTTGTTGAGATGGAGTTCTTTTTTTTCAGAAATAGCGGGCCTAAAATCAACATGTCATGGGTGTTTGACTCAGGAAGCGGATGTCTTCAACCCGCAGGAGTAATGGAGTAGCACAATTGAGACCACTGAACGTCTCCACGACCGTTGAAATGATCATCCGGCTCTTGGTGGGGATCGTACAGGAGCTCCCACAGAGGCAAGCAGTATTCGTTCATCGGGATGTGTATAGGAATACAATTTCGCCTCTTCAGTATAATTCGGGGAATTATCTGTCGCTTCGAATTGTCACGGCTAATAAGAGCTTGCGGAAATCCACTCTCGCTAAGCGAACCATGAGTCCCGGTTGCGGACGTGCCTTGGTAACCCCCAAACTGCTAGAGATCAACAAGTAAGTATGATGACATGCTATGCGGAATTAGTTACCCCAATTGTATTTTGACCAGTGGCGTCCTGCTACCATTTCACCATGATAGCAATGATATTCACTTTCCTTTAGAAATACATAATTCTATAGCTGAGGTGGCATCTTAACCGTCTACCAAAGCGGCATGTACCAAGAAAGCAAAAAGTTAAGCACAAGTGTGGCAGCCGAGCTTATGCGGAATATACACCTACCAGGCTAACGCTGTTCCAAATCAATTTCGCCTGTGAAGAGTATTAAAAGACAGAAAGAAAAAAAAGAGAGCAACATCAACTAGCAACTGACACGGTAGACACTCCCGAAGGATACTAGTCGCAAGGCTCCCCAGCCAACCCTCCAGTGACCAACTGCCGAAAAGACCGTCCAGTGTCTCCTCCCCATAAATCAAGGTTAGAGTACCCCAAACTAACGCAATCCAGACGGTTCTTCCGCTCATCCTGGCTAATAATATGGCATGGATCTGCTGCCAAGCCCACTTTATGCGGAACAGGGTCTCACCCCGCATTTACCACCTGTCTGACCTCGAATTCTCCAACAGTCAAGGTGGAGGGGAATGACAATGGTGCCTTCAGCAAGATCTGTTTTGCATGCCATTTCCTCTTCGAGTTTGAATATCACCGTAGATCTGTCTGGATTCGTCCTGGACCCCGTGGTCTGGGGTATCATTTCTCCCATTGTGGGGGGTGGTGGTGAGATACAATTCCCGAGTCTGGTTCCCGATAGTGGGCAATTACTCGAACCAGGCATAGTGTACCATATAGTTGGAATGATCTTCAATGAGCTTGGGGTTCTCTCTGCCCTGGACCTTATATATACCCCGTAGCTCTTCCCCCAAGATTAAGAGATCCAGTCCATTCAAGTTCGCACTCTTCAACCCCATCCCGATTACGCGAAGTGCCAACCGATCTCTCGCAATGCCTGAGATCGAGAAGACCAACTCCGCGAACGGCAGCAGCCCCTATGAAGCCTCTGAGCTGTCCCGACAGCAGACTGCCCAGTTCCACTATGGCCGCTACGGCCCTCTGGCGCGAGTCGACACTTCAGGGACCCGCCTCGAGGCATTTGGTGGTGAATTGCAGCCGGGTCTCTGGAAGCCTGTCGATGACCGCAAAATCGCCAATCCAGCGCCTCTTGGCCTGTGCGGTTTTGCTCTGACGACATTTGTTTTGGGATGTATTGAGATGCAGACTAGGGATATTATGCTGCCTAACATTGTTGTCGGCCCGGCCTTGGCGTATGGAGGTTTGGTCCAACTTTGCGCGGGAATGTGGTATGTTCCATCCTACTTCCCTTTGGGCCTTCGACTGCTTGATCACGCTAGCAAGGAGGCTGACACAATGACAGGGAAATGGCAGTGGGAAATACGTTCGGTGCTACTGTACTCTCTTCCTACGGTGGCTTCTGGATGTCCGTCGCCATTAGTTTCATTCCTGGTGGATTCAAGATCATGTCGACCTACGAGGAAGAAAGTGGTGGTACAACAGCGATGTTCTATGATGCCTTTGGCTTGATGTTATGGGTGAGTTCCCTACCATACCAGCATTGCACTTAGCCTATTATTGTTTCTATTTCTAACATAAGATGAAACAGGGCTGGTTTATATTCACCACGATGATTACAATCCTAACTATCCGCTCCACTCTCGCCTTCTTTTCTCTCTTCTTCTTCGTCGATCTCGCAATCTTCCTCTTGGGAATTGCCTACTTCTTACGCGATGAGATGGGGATGCCCAATGTGAAACTGCAGAAGGCAGGCGGCTTCTTTGCCATCCTAGGCGCGTTTCTGGCGTGGTACAATGCCTTTGCCGGTATTGCAGATAACAGCAACAGCTTCTTTGTGGTGCCGGTGCTGCATTTCCCGTGGTCTGAGAAGGGGAGAGAGTCGCGGCGTGCTGCTAAGGACTGCAATACAAATGCTGTTTAGGGCTTTTTCTTTTGTGCCTTTTGCGCTTCAGCATGCTTGGGAATGTGTAACGCCTGAATGGCGGCGATTCTAGTAATGATCATGATGATAATACTGATCTGGCTTGCTGGTAGGCTTGTTTATTGATGAGCCTAGATTAGCTGGGGCTCAGTCTTGTGACGACATCTATAGACAACTGGATAATACATTGGGTCTTTCCCTGAGAGTTCTGCGCGGGAGCGGAAGACGGTTTCATCCACCCAGACATGCATAGGGAGGTGAACTCGAAGGGTCTTGTCGACGGTTGATAGAGGAGGTTCGTGGTCTTTGCTATACATGAGAAAGGGCTACACGCGCACATTCCACAATCGATCCATATTCTACGCCAGAAATCCACCGAAATTCAACGCAGAGTTGTTGATTTGTGTTCAATGCCTCATCCTCACGCATAGCATTTATTTTTTGACGATAGTCATGCATTCGAAACCACCAGCGCCATGCTAACAAACCTAGCACGGCGCCTCTGGCAGCAAGCCCCGATCTACCTCCCGCACGGAATGAGTTTTAACGAGCGGACCTCTCTGTGGGATGATGAGGGTGGTGATTGAGAATTGGGAGGGGAGGGATGTACAGCAGATGGATACTGTCGCTACGGTCTCGCTAAGAGGTATTCGAATATGCTGGAGACTGGGGAGTTTCATTCTTCGGAAGCTTGATTCTCGCTGCGTGTAAGGGTATACCATCGAGAGTTGAATTTCCTTTACATGATTACTAGAAAGGACTACCGTCTGAAACTCAATGCAGGACAACTGTCTATATCTATCGACAGATAGTATCTGTCGACGGAATAAATTACTGCACAAACTGCTTCAAGGCCGCACTCAATGCCTCAGTCACCTTCTCATACTCAGCTTGCCTCTTCTCCTCAAATGCACCATAAACTTCTTTCGCAGAACCCACTGCGATCTGGTCCTTACCCTCCACCAGCGCCTTCCACGTCTCCTCGGTGAACTCCGCCAATGGCATACCGATCAAATGACCATCCTTCAAATCCGGTTGATGCTTCGCATCATGTAACTCGGTCTGTACGGCCGGTGGATAGATCTCGACCACGTTGACATGGCCAGGACCATCGCGCAGCTGAGTCCGCAGCGCCAGGATGAAATGGTGCAGGGCAGCCTTTGATGCGCCGTATCCCGGGGAACGCAGCATGGGCACCAGGGCTAACTGCGAGGTCGTATAGGCCAGCGCCGTTTGCTGGGGCTGTTTTTGGAGATGCGGAAGGAAGGCTTTGGTTAGACGGACGGCTGCGGTGTAGTTGGTGAGGAGTTCCTGGTCGAAAACGTCCAGGTCGACGCTAGCAGGGTCGGCGAAATCAAATGGACGTTGGATACCGGCATTGATGAAGACGAAGTCGAGGTCTGGGTTCTCGGTGGCGACCTCGGAGGCGAATTGAGGGAGCTGAACGACCGTCAGGTTAATACATCCCATGCTTTTTTTTTTGTCTTGCTCTTTGACACGGGAATTAACACACCTCATCGAATTTCAGGATATCAACGACCTTTGCCTGAGCCTTGTCATGGCCATACTTTTGAACAAAGTCGTCGAGGTTCTCCTTTCTCCTCCCGGCAATGATAGTTGAGATGCCATTCTGGATGAGTTTTTCGGCAATGGCTCTGCCGATTCCAGAGGTGGCCCCGATCACAAGGGCCTTTTTATATCCAAAGGGCATTTTGACTGACTGGCTGATTGAAAATACAACCCGGAGTGCTCTACCTTGTCCTTTATATATAGCCCCGAGGCAGTATGGACCCACATACGAAGAATTGTTGACGTTATCTCTATGCTATTCCTATCTAGGACTAGACCCGGTGCTTCTTGTGTGGTGTCATTGGCTGGGGTTTTGGTACTCGGCCTTCGGAGTTTACGCTTCCAGATAGAGTATTACTGCGAGAAGATTCATGGGCATTTCTACCAGGCATTACCAATCATATTACAGGCCTAGAATTGGATGGCATATGAAGCTGGACTTTTGCGAGACTCACGGGTCTGGGTCGACCTTACGCAGTATCTGCGACGTTATACACAAGCTTCTCGCCTCGAACCTTACCTTCCTTCATGTCCTGCAATCCACCAAGCACCCCGTTCAAACCACCTGGCAACACCTTGATCGGGTGGACCTTGACCTTCTTCTCCGCCAGCAGTTTCTCCGCCACGGGAATGAAGTTGGCAGCAAACTCCTTGTTCTGCGGCATAGCGGGGAACGGTTCAGACCCGAAATTAAACGCCTCGCCGATAGCGGTATAAGCCAACGTGGTCCGGTCGTGGACATTTTCCCGCTCCACCTTTACGGACAAGAGCGCACTGTATTCACCACCTTCCGTGGAAAGGGCACTGTCGCAGAACCGGGCAGATGCCTCCAGCGAGACCGTGTCGAAGACCAACTTCAGGTTGTTCTTGGTAGATTCACGGATCTTAGCAGGGGAATCAGGGTTGTTGTAGTCGTATACCTCATCCGCACCGAGTCTCCTGACGAGGTCGAAGTTGCGGGCTGAGCAAGTAGTGATGACCTTGTAGCCGGACAGCTTGGCAAACTGAATCGCAAGAGTACCCGTCGCCGTCGAGCCACCGTAAATCAGAAGCGGTGTCTTCTCTTTGCTAGGTGACGTGGGCAGCGCCAGCTTCAAGGACTGATACAACCCCTGCGCAACTGCCAAGGTTCCAACACCCAAAGTCGCCGCCTCCTGGAAGCTCATATTCTCGGGCACTCTAAATTGGATGTCTCCCTTTACAACGATGTACTCTGCAAAACTGCCGTCTTCAGGCTGCACGGCGTTGCAGCCGTGTGCGAACCCGGAGATCCGGTCACCTTTTTTGAAAGGCTTCTTCACGTCCTTGCCGACTTCCTCAACGACGCCAGCATAGTCACACCCGACAAGTACGCCAGGCGGCGCCAGGTATTCTATATGCTTCCAGTCAGTCGGGTTCAATGCAACACTGACGGTCTTGACGAGAATGTAGTCGTCGCGGAGGGCGGGAAGAGGCCTGTGAGCGATCACGTTGGCCTGCTTGGGCGCAGTGACGACAACGGCTTTCTGTGTGGACATAGTGCAGAGTCTGAAGATAAATCTGTGGTTTGAGAATGAAAATATCCCTGGGCTATGGAAGGCGGTTTATATACCAGACACCGCTGCCAGTACATCCATGACGAAACCCTGATACCTCGATGAGGCGTCTAGACCGCGGAGTCTAAACCCGAATAGGATTAACGTCAACACAATCCCTGTCGCCACGAACCGCGACCCAGAGCTTATCTTACTTGTAATAAGGGTGCAAGTTGGTTAAATGCTATATATACAAAGCTATTCCTCTATTAATATATAGTGATAATGGGGAAGCGTTCAGGTATTTCTGTGTCAAAACTACGAAATTGATATGGCTTTAGATAAAGATACAATAGCAAGAGTACAAGGAGTTACAAAGTAGAAATAGAGAATAAGAACCGCAACTGTACTCAATTCGGACTCCGTTCGTCCCGGACAGCCACTGCACAGTGCGCATATCTTTGTTTATGAAAGTGTCTATCAAAGTAACAAAGTAATATCTGCCCGTTCCCAAATGAGTTCTGAGGAGTAAGCGATGAAGAGCCACGCCGCCGTTGACCTGGGCGCTTGAGACATCGGGAGGCCTTGAAACTGTAACATACTGCTGACTGTTGAACTCACCAGATGCTCGTATAGTTTGAATTGATCTCGCGGCTCCTGTGGATACCGATGGTGGTGCTATCTTCACATCACCTGTAGTGCACCCTAGCCTTGTAAGAGTGATATATGGCTGGAGTGGCCGTGTAGAAGCAAGAACGTAGGATAGAGAGAAGCATGAAGATGATATTCAGAGTCCTCGGAGTGAGGAGTCCTAACTACTATCTACATGCTTGGGCACGTGACATCACCTCTAGATGCTGCAAGCCACCACTTTGCATTATTGGACGTCCTCGAGGCGGTCGTGACTAATCCTCGGTTGGCCAGCTTCGTTTTGATCATGCTTCTCGGTGAGGAGGTTACTGGTAGCACCGTGGGCAGCCTCGTGCACACTAGTCTTCATCTTGGTGATTAGGGCTTCTTGGTATGGAAGGTAGAAATCAATCATGTTGCAGATGATACCTCGCACGGAGTGTTCAAAGTCAGCGGTAGAGTTTTGTAACCAGGACGAACTGTAAACCCGTTGCTTCTGATCTGAGAATACACAAAAACCATAGGAAGTAGGTCATGGATTATAGCCAACGACTTGGGATCTAAATATGTCGCTTATTCTGATCTTACTCATCAGAGGTGGAAGAGAAAAAGTCTAGCCCGAGCACCAAGTTCATACGTATTAGTCGCTGATCGAGACTCCCAGGGTCACTGGTAAATGTTCCATGACATGGCGTTATCATGAAGCAGTATAATATAGCATAACGATAAAAACGGATACTTTCTCACCAATTTGTCCGAGGATTCGGAATTTTTATAGATACGACAACCTATGGACCATCACGGCAGCAGGTTCCTGGAGCATTCCACTATTGATCTTCGGAACTATGCAATGTTCCCCTTGCAGTCCACATTACTATTATGCATGTTCATTGTATAGTGAATCTTAAACACTGTTCCTCCAGATATCCCCGTAAAAGCCCTTCTCGAACCATTCCGAATCTCCCCCGCGAGCCTTGAGAACGAGATCGCGGCTGAATTCCGCCAATTTCGCATGGTCCTCCGGGGTGTCGGCCTCTGCCACGACGTAGCCACAAGACACAGCCTGGACGGCAATAGAAGCAGCCAGGTGGCCGAGATGTTCTCTCTTCAGTGGGCCGTAGCCTTCCGCGAAGCCTTGGAGTACCCAATTGCAGCTCTCGCTACCTCGATAGTGTCTCAGCATGTAGAGGTCCGCCAGGAACTCGCCAAGGTCGAAGTAAATAGAGTTATAATTGTAAACCTCCCAGTCGATCACAACTACATCTACTCCCTGCTGGACGTCGGCATTTTTAGCCGAGGATGAGATCAGCATGCTTTGCGCTTTGTTAGCAACAGACACGGCACCTTATGGTGGATGTGGTTGACTGCTTGCTTACTTTCGAACCGAGAAGTCTCCATGGGCGACGCACATGGCGCCTTCGACTTCGCAGTGGTATTTCTCCTGCAGATATTCCTTGAATTCATCCTCAACTCCCTCGAAGACCTGGGGAAAGTCGTTGAGTACCCGCGGTATAGCCCTATTGTTGAGGATATGTCGAGCCTCGCAATTGTCACCGCCTTTTCGGTCGAGCATCTGGCGTGTCTCGAGATCTAGCGGGAAAGACCCTCGGGCGTGGAAGGATGCAAGCCAGATGCCAACGGCGCGGCCAAACGAGAACATAAACGAAGAAGGCAGGTCGCCTGATACGGAGGGCTGGAGAAATTGGACCAGCGAAATGGTGTCGACGAAGTCTTGTATCAATAGCGATGAAGGCTCGGGAATTGTGCCGTAAGTCGATGGTGCCTGCACCCGGATGCCGTCGCGCTCAATAGGGCGTCCCATACCACTCTCCACAACTTTAAGGATACGCTGCTCATCTTCCTATAGGTCATAGGAAAGCTAAACCGTCAGCCCTTCTGTTCCGTCATGCCACATGGTCTCGCATTGGGATAGAACGTACGCCTCGACTAGCCGAGAGCACAAGTCCAGCGAGATCGCAGTGCCGAATGTACTTGATGATCACGCTGCGACTGCCATCTACAAGGGGATTAGACAAATGACCCCTGTAAGTGAAATTCGAAATCCCGCCTGACAGCCGCTCAATGCTGGAGCATGCATAGGGCGTGGAAGCCAGCGCTTTTTGGACCACAGTGGCCGATTCAGCACCTTCTTCGGCCGATACTAGTTTCTTAAGGAATTCCTTTGTGTTTGAAGTTCGAGACATTTTGTACCGGGGGCCTGAGACCAGAGGAAGAAAGGAAGTAGTATGCACTCCGTATAGTTCGATTGGAAAAATAACAACAGATATAACCTCGACCTGGCAGGTCAATACCCTATATACGGGGTTCGCAGATCGCTAGTTACCGCACATTCTTATGACGAGAGCACGCGACACCGAGCAAGATAAGGTCTGTCGTAATGCCAGATCGTAGTGTCAGCTGAAGAACTATTGGACCCTTCATCCATGCTCCGCAGTACGGGGTCCTGCTACTGGCTACCGGTCTTCGTAGTAGGGCCAAATGTGGGCCATATATGGAAGTGGTGTAGCTGAAAACAGGAATTTTATGGTTCCCCCTGAAGAGCCGGGAGCTTGGCAAAGAAAGTCAATTTTATAGTTAAAATAGGTAATTGACGTAATTGTGCATTTGTTTTCCCGGTGTAGAATATACAGTCGTAGGCTTGCTTGGATTCTTGAATGACATTGAGGAGATAATAGGTGGAATGCTCAATTTCTCAAGAGAGGTACTAAGCTCAGAGTTCTCAAAGATCGGTGGGTGGTCATAGTCGCAGTCAAGACTGCCCCAAGGTATCCACCCCGTACTGGCCCTGATGGGAGAAATATAACCAGCTGTATCATATTAATGGTCAAAACTTATGATAGTATTGCCAAAACACAATGAACTTAGCTCCGGTTTTCACAGTATCTATCTACTATGGCAACATTTTCACAGATCCTTCCCGAAAAAATCCACCAGCTTCGGCCCCGACACGCTAAGGTCATCGTACAAGCCGAAATGGTTCTTTCCGGGAACTTAGACAGCTCCTTGGGTTCACGCGCATCCGCAATCTCGCTGTAGTGAAGCGTTTGCGCGTTTGAGCCCGCGATCATCAGCGACGGCCGAGGTGTGATAAGATGCTGAAAATTGAACGAATCATAACTGAAAGTAGTATTACCCGCTGGTCCGAACGAGGGTGATTTCCCCGTTCGGTTCCGTAATAGGAAGCAGCATCCCTGAAGAACGAGGCGGCGTCAGGTGACGAGGCGATATCATTATTAAACACTTACGGCACCTTCGCCTGCTCTTTATTGGCGACGTTGTTGCGCCACTGGCACTGCGACCTGCAAGGCGCCTGAAACGGCCGCGGAAACTTCCTTGTTGTTTTCTTCGTGTACGCCGCCATTGCGTGTCACGCAGCCTCAACGTGGATAAGAAGTTCACGGCACTCTTGACGTCCTCGACACGCTGCTGGGGATCTTCCCGACCATGGAGCTCGCCTGTGTTTTCATCCTGATAAGCGGCATCAAATGTAAGAGCATAGAAGCCAGTCTAGCCAGGATGCGAGCGTGGTCGGTGGAGATCTATTTCTTCACGCCCGTCAGGGGGTAACTGATGACCACCGCGGCGCCTTTGCGGTCCGATAGTGCGCGGGCCTTGCTGGCAACCTGAAGCAAAAAGGCGGAAAACCACTCTGGTCGGGCAGCCATTGTTAAAGGGAAAATTGCTTAAGATGAAATAATCCATGGGGGTTTCTTTGGCCTTGATAAATAGTCTCCATTTACCTACTAGTCAGGATCCGGAAGATCTTGGAAAAGCTGTGACATACTGTTGGATATGACATGACTGCTGCAGTGACAGGCACAACCTCCGTTGGCAGTGCGTGCCAATGGAAGAACCCTACTTGGCCCATCTGCACTCAAAAAGGCCATTCAGACTAAAAAGCCCTACAAGTGCCTGCAAGAAAATGCGCACACAGAGCTTGATGTGCCAACCGTCCAAGTCAGGACAGCATCAGACCCCAGCTTCCTTCTATTCCGTCTTATGTCAACCTTCTCAACTCAGTCGGAATCCAAATCACAAACACAAACATTCTAGTCCTTTCCAGTTCTTCCGAGTGAGTTCCGAACCTATAGTCCCGTCACTCCGGTTGGACACTGGCATTCTGTCAGGTTGGGCCATAGCGCGCGCGAACCGAGCCAGCGCAGGGTAGAGCCAAATGAGTAAAAAAGGCGGCCATAAGATAGCAGTAATATTCAAGATTTTCCGAGGAATCCGGGTGTGGTCTTGGTTTCTTTGTGCAGGTCTGTGAGGTACCTTTGACGATACTGGTCAATGTATATCGATGTAGCATGGACATAGGACATATAAATAATGTCCTCTGTCAGACGTGGCAGGCAACCTCTTTCACAATTCTTACACAATCAGGAAGAATCTGTCTCTCCATTTATCACGACAATACATACATCCCACTCCATTTCTGGCCTGCAGATGAAGCCTCAGTGCTCAGCGTATACTTATACACTGCCATGACCTTCAGAAAAGGCCCTGACCGCCTCCTACAGCCACACGACATGACCCACATCATCCGCTGCGAGGGTTGTGCCGAGACCAAACCATGCAGTATCAAGATCATGCAGCACCACCACGAGCGAGACTGCTTGTACCTGTGCGAGGACTGTTATGATAAGTACTAGGCTAGGCTTCTGCTTCTTTTCGAATGCCTGCGTCGCTCTCTGAGGTGGGTGGATGTTTACGTGTGTCCGGATTCTGCTTGGGGATAAATGCTGACTTGATGTGATAGGTTCGTGGTCATTAACCGAGGATGGGATTGAGTTTGCCGGATGGCACCAAATAAACAAGGGCTATGGGTTTTTTTTATGTGTGTAGACATATTCAGGTTACTGCCCTGCCAGGGACAATAAAAAGTCGAGATATGCTGTCTCTATCCACACCTTGAGTAATCTCATATATGAATTATCAAAAAACGCGCCCGGTACGACAGTGCGGAATGATATACCAGTATGGAAGAGACAAAATTTTATTCAGATAGCAGTGAATGGCCAACCAGGGCCAGTATGTATATAAACACGCCGTTCCCCATATGTACACCAGCTTAACCGATGCAGCAAAAATCCCGACAATTGTATGGTATCCAACAAAACACCAGAACTCCAAGCAATGAACCGACTAGCGCCTCGACCCCGTCTCAAGTGTCACATAACGGATCAAATCCCAGCCCGTGACGACTCCTCTGCGGTAACTGGCAGATTTCAGTTAGCACCCGCAATTCTCAACACAATGTCATCCTCGGTAGGCGCTCACAGGCCGACTCGACATCCTTGCCAATCATGGACTCGCGGTGTAGATTCCCTCGAATTCGCTGGCGCAGCGTGTACATGTACTGTTGTTGGTCGCGCGAAGGTTCATAACGGGTGCCCTCCTCGGACGGGGGGTAGAGCTGTCGGGAGAGGGCAGCGCCGAGGGAGATGATGGCCAGGCAGCTGACGATGACGATGACGATGACGGCCGAGTTGCTGAGTTGCTTCCCCATGGTCGATGCCTGGAATGTACTCCGGAGTACTTGTATAGTATGCGAGGGCTCAATGCAGAACCAGGAACGTAGCAGTCGGAGAATTCATGATGTCGAAGAAAACAATGAAAGATGAGAGAGAAGCGAGACGAAAAAGAAGAACCAAAAAAAGCAACAAAGAATTCCAGGAGAGGAAGGCACCGAATCCCTGGCTTGCGATGGCGTCAGACTCGGTCTGATTCGTCTCGACGTGCAGCGTGACGGCTTCCCGCCATAGCTTTGATTGGTCCAAGAGGAACACAGTTCATCGTGATGGAACTGATGTGCATTATCGGCCAATCAGGAAGAGGGGTGCGTGGCTTCTGAGACACGCCAGTTTTTTCAGCCAGACGGCCGATGATGGTGGGCCGACCAATCGCAAAGCCCGATCAATAAGACCGGCTGGCCGAAGCCGCAAATAAGGCCCACTGCAGGCCCACTTGGCGGAAGCTTGGCTGCGGGGTGCCGCGTCGGATCCACTACGACATAGTGGTGCCTGATTCCATATTAAGAACGCTTGCTTGTTTACCCGATCCGGGTTTAGATCACGTGAAAGTCACGTGTAGGACTGCAGATTGTCACGTGCCAGAAATTTTATTTGAGACATTGCTCAGCACTAGCTTAGTAAACCCTCAGCGCTAGCCTCGGAACAGAGCGGAGAAACCCTCAGCACTAGTCTCCAGCTCGGAAAAATTCCAGGGATTGAGATTAGTGCTGAGCATATGCCAAGCCAATGTGTGGGTAGCCCAGCTCGACAGGAGTACAAATACATGTATCGTGCTCACTGAGTATTTCACAACACAGGGTGATCATTTTCTTTGCTTTAAAAATCTATCAGATGATACTCAGTGAGCGCTCAGTGTACGTAGCAATGTTCAAATAATGTAATAACACAACTGCAGATTTTAGGCCCTTTTTGAGAGATCCATAATCTAGTGTGATGACGATCAATGGGAACGATCTAGCCTTTGCCGCAACTTATGACATGGTGGCCTTGGCTGGCGTTTGAGTATATAAGCAGTTCTAGTTGTTCATTGACATAGCTGTGATGGTAAATTTGTAGTCTGCTGAGAAGCTATACACAATGGAATCACCCAGTAGCTACTTGCCCTTGCTAGCATTTAAGCTCTTGTAGATTTCCTCAATGTATGCCTCTGCATTCGCACTTCCAAGAGATCGTAGCTCCATCTTGTTCATGACATGTCCAATGGTCATCCGCCGGCCGCGGTCCATGACGACCATAGATCCTCCCCAACCTCTCCAGAAACAAATACGATCATCTACAGGAATGCAAGTCATGCATTTGCCAGATGGTAGCGCGACTCCAAGCGCAAAGCGCACATAAAGGAAAAGAACCGGGTCCAACCCTTGATTTTGTTCTTTCATCATTGCATTGAGAGTCTCTGGTGCGAGGTACTGCTTACCATCGACGGAGCCATCTAGCGAAACCATAGACCCAATACGCGCAAGGGCACGCGCATTGGAGAAGCCGCCCATGGCCCCGTTCTCTGCCTTCCTGAAGCCTGGGTCATAGGGAATACCAGGGATCATAACAGAACCCACAAGAGCCCTAGCGAGGATGCTAGTCGGATCGAGGTCCAGTTTAGCCATAGACTCAGACAGAAACAGGATAATATCAGCAGTTCAGGACAAGTCCTCTTCGGGCAGTCCAAGCTGGAAGTCGACACCTAGAGGCCTCGCAATCTCTTCGGCGATGAACTGAGCTAGTGACTTTCCCGAGATGCGTCGTACAACCTCGCCGACCAAATGACCGTGGTTTGCCAATTGATATGCGCTCTGCGAGCCGGGCGTATACCAAGGAGCCTGCGCTGCGAGTCTTTCGGTAGATATTTTCACATCTGCCATTTCCGCGGCAGTGATTGGTCCCTCCCAGGCAGGCAGTCCGGAAGAGTGACTCAGGAGATGCGAGACCTTGATATTCTCTTTGCTATTGGCCCCGAATTCTGGCCAGTAGGAGGCCACTTTCTGGTCCATATCCAGTAGGCCCCGATCAACGAGCATATGGGCCGCTAGACAGGTAACTACTTTCGTAGAGGATCAAACTCCAGTGATAGTGTCTTTCTCCCATGACTTGGTCTGGTTTGCATCTGCATGGCCACCCCAGATGTCCACTACATTCTAACCGTCAATATTGACACAGACGGAAGCGCCCGCTTCGCTTCTTTCAGCAAGCTTCTGTTGCAGAAGGTCAAGGACGGATTGGAAGGCGGGGTCGCAGGACCCGTAGACTTCGGCCATGGTGATGAGCAGAGCTTTGGGAGTGGAATGTTAACCAGAAGTAGCTAAATCGATAAGATAGCAATGAAGAGGATTCAGCTGGGGAATCTAATTGAGAAGGAATGAGCAAAGAATTGAGGAAAGCCATGTCAACCCGAGTACCTAGGTATAAACCATGTGACTGTTCAGGCTACGAGTGGGGGCCAAAGAGGTGGTGGAGCCACAACAGGGGACCAGGCCGGAGGGTTCCAGGAGAACGGGGGGTAATGAGAGGGGCACCACCCCGGGATTCGAACTCCTGCCACGTCTCCAAACGAGCAGACACTCTGTTTGGCTTGCTTGCAGGATTGGCGTTCTACATACATATTCCTATGCTGTCATTTACAGCTATACTGGATTACCGCCAAGACAGGTCAAGGGAAGAGTAACTGTAATAGGTTTCGTGTGTTTCAAAAGAGGGTTCGAGAAAGAATCTTTTGCAGATAATACAAGGATGAAGAAATAAGGAGAATGCAGGGAAAGAGGTGTCCCATATACTGAATGGTGCCTTGAAGATCACCATATTCTGCTCATCCTCCAGAGACTCCTCATTGTCATTGATGAGATTCCAGCGAATGGGCCACCATATTTTTCACCCAAACTCCCAACAGCAAAGGCCTGATTGGTATTCACCCAGGATGAAAGAGGAAACATGGCAATTGACCCTATCAGCATTCCTGATTTGTGTGCCAAGAACAATATCAAAACAACTAATGATCCTGATAATCCTAAAGTTCTTGTGGGAGAGCTGGACGCTACTGGATATTGTAGTCTCTTTATGGGAGCAAGAAAGACCTCATCTTACATATCTAGACCCAATTGTTGACAAGTTCCAGGAAAGTCTGAAGTTTAGAGTACAGGACCATTAGAACTTCTGCTAGGGTTTACGTGAAAGAAAGGCGGCAAGATCCAACAATGACGGAATTATTGTTATAGTACCTGGAGACTGTATTTTAATGTTGTTGCACATCAAAGACGAAATGAGCTAAGTATATAAAATTTGTTCAGCGCGCGAATATCAAATCCGTCGAGGTGCTCAGACTGTAATCCCTCTCTGAGCATCGTGACTTTGACTAGAAGCATACACATCATCAAATACGGTGATTTCATATACTTGCCTGAAGTCCCTCATCATCTAGTCTGCTTGAAACTAATAGAGTCATGTATGATCGTATATAAACGCAGATTAAATTAGGGTTAGCACAGTAGGATACCTAATGCCACAACGTAGATTCAGCACTCACCTGACCCCGTGACTGCAGTGCTTAGTATGGTGTCATGCCATCTTGTGTGTCCTGTTTAGGAAGTTGTAGGGATACAGCGGGTGATCGGCCGCTGTCATATTCTCTGTGGGGTAGCCGTGCCTAATATCGTACGGTGCGGTTTTTTTGGCCAATGGCAGTAGAGCAGTTGAATCACATCATACGGCAATTTATCTGGAGCCAATCGTTGCGCTGCATTTGGAGGCTGGCGGCTCGCGGTGTGGGCAAAAGCTTGTGTAGTGTGGGTCCAGCGGTGCTGTTTTCTTTGTCTGCTCTGTAGTGGTGTGGAGCCACTGTTTGTCTTGTTTTGCACCACAGTGATATAGGGCTCATTCTTCGCAGTGAGCGCCATTTTCCTCGTCAGTCCACTGCCTCAACAGAGTCAGTCTTTTCTCCATGACTCTTACACGAATCCATTGTTTTATCCTCTTGCTTGCTCATCTGGTTATTCCTTATTGCACCAGTACATTTGTCCTGTTGTCTTTGGCGCTGTTGCTTTGCCCTAAGTTGTGGCAGCGGCGTTGGCAATGCCAGATTGACGAGTTGTTTTGCTGCGTTGCCTACAGGTTTGCCTGCAGATTATTCCTTTCCTTTTTATCCCAATTGCGCCTGCAATGGACGGATGCATGCTAATGTCTTGCTCTTATTAGTGCCTGCTCCAAGTCTCGACGATCTCCGTCTTTTGATGCGCAGCGCGCGCCACGCCGCCGAGGACGATCCAACCAGCATCAGCTTGAAGAAGAAGAATGTCAATTCGTTGACAGTTCGGGCGGCATCAACTGGTGCCAGCGGTGTCTTTGGCGTCTTGGGCAGGCACCGGAGCACCATTGTGCCCGGGAGGTGGCTGGGGAAAGTGCTGGTACTGCGTCAAGTAGGGCCGTGGCCGAGCCCACGGGGTTGACCCATGTCGTCCCGTATGTATGTCCTCATTGAAGGTCAATACCAAGAGGGTGACCCCGTCGACTCTCGCTTCCATTTGGGACGAAGAAACGTTTAGATCTCATTTCCTCGAATCTATCTCCCCAAAAATTCGTACGTCATCGCTGACAACTTTTGCTCGACTTCCTGTTCTGCTTCGCGAACAGACTTTCATACCAGTCAGTCTGGAGACAGGCTCGGCCGCCATTCTCCATGGCAATTTTTGCCCAGGCATTGCCATTGTGAAAGCATCTGTGGCCCCTGGTACAAGCATTAACTGATGCCCAGGAGATATGAAGGTGTTGTGGAAGTGGAGATCTACTATGAGATATTCTAGAAACAGAGATAAAGTCAGGGAATACAAGCAGGTACTGTTGCAGTTACAATTTTATATATGCCATAATAGAGCCAGGTATGGACACATTGTTACTGATATAGAACTGGTTGTTGTCAAGCAAATGCGTACTTATGGCCAATTGGCAGTTTCTAACCCTATCCCATGGGGAGCGAGCAGCAGGGGACGGCTCACTGTGTATTTAGCTTTATGGTGTTTAGCCATGTTGACTGCCAAGGATGGCATGTGGAAACTCTGATCTGAAATTTCAAGGGTGATGAAATGTGAAATGTGTCTTGAGTCTCAAGTTTTATTTTGCCTACCTTCTTTCTTTTTTCTTTTTTCTTTTTTCTTTTTATTTCTTCTTTTTGGTTCCCTTTACCGCCATTAGGGCATACAAGTATGTACTCAGCATGATCCTTGTATAACCTTCATGATATCATCTACCTCACCAGGGAAAAAAGGCAAATGGCTTCAGGGCCAAGTCATTATAAATGGGAATGTCATTAAACCCTTGCTGATGGCAAAGCTGCTAGACATGGTCTTCAATCAGGAGTTACAATGGGAGGGAAATGTGCAATAAGCAAATAAATGAGCTATCCAGCACTGCAGGCAATCCAGGGACCTGGGAACAAACCAAGCCAACAGATAATCCACGTCATTCTACGAGCAGCCGCAAACACCAAGTCGCACGGTACTGCCACCCATCTCCAATGGGTACCAGGGCATTGTGATACGCCTGGCCGGGCATGTTGAGCTACGGGAATGCATAGATTTTTGATCTAGCTCCTTCCTTGGACAAGCACTCTGAGGCACCTTCTTTATTTGATATAAAAAATACTTTCCGACCTAACAATTACACGAAGCTGCCTTTATGCAAACCATAAAAGGACTTTCTGTATCAGAGCACGGCGTTTACCAGGTCCCTATCTTGAGGCAAACTTGGATTTTTGCAGCCTGATAACTAAAATATTCCCACTGACTCAATTTGCTGGGATAAGGTGCTGGGTAGTATGCTTCCAAGGAAACAAGTGGAGGTTTTGGGCATTGAGTAGATTGACATATTGTGCCAACACACTCACCATGGCAAGGAAATCCTCACGAGCCTCCTTCTGATCCGGGTTGCTCTCGACTTTGAGCCCTATGAGAGAGTCGATCTTCCGATGGCTATCAGCGAGATATTCAGTACCCACGTAACCAAGGAACTCTGCTGGGGCTGGGACGAGCTCTCTATAAAGTACAACCAAGTGTTGGAGATCAAAGGCAGGATGCGTGGCGGCTATCTTGAGAATATTGTCGAGGACATAATAACCAAGAGTCCTAACCTCGCTGTTTGAGAAGAGCATGGCGGCGAAGTAAGAATCCTTTGATCCTGGGTTTGATGGTGCTCGGCCGCTATGTATCATGTTGATATTATCAGAAATGCCTGACCAAGACTTTTCCGTCTGAATATTGGATTGAATCAGCAAGGCGCTAACATCAACTGGAGCAGCAAAGCATACCTCTTCGTGGATCTCCTTAACAAGGCTCTTTACCTCTTCAGTCACACCAGTTCGCTGAAGGCGGAGTGAAAGGTTTCTGGAATCGGGTTCGGGCTTGGAAGCATCCCAAAGAATCACCTCAATAGGTTGTTTCGTCTCATATTGGCTTCTCCAAACTTCATTCCCAAGCCAGCGCAGTTTTTCCAAATCCTCTGGAATAACATTCCCGCAAGGAGCCGCAGGGTGATGTTCAGTCACTCGGCCATACTTGATGGCCAGGTGCTGAAACGAGGATAGGAACACAGTGCCGTCAGGCTCATTGGTTCTATCGGGAACCTTAAATTCAGGACGAGTGTACTACCTGTAATTAGTATCACTCTAGGTCCTCAGATTGAGAATCGCTCACTCACAATCAAGGGCTCTGCTGGCACAAGATGGTACAAGTGGTCCCCGGTGACCAGGGCATGCGTCTGGAGAGAGCGATATGGTAATGTATCCCAGAGCAAGTCAACAAGTGCGGGATTCATGTCATGCATCCTAACTGTAACTGTCAAATCAAACTTAGGCCACTTCATCTTGAGATCACGAAGCGCCTGAGTATGCTTGGGGACGTTCATTTTGGATTTAGAACTTGGAGAGAAAGGAACAATTCAATTCAATTTTATGTGAAAATGGTTGGAACTGTTGTCTGAATAATAATTGTTTGGCACAGCTCAAGTCATGTCAGCCTTTTATATTCCAGTGTATACTCAGTAGATGCTGTACATGGTGTCATGATGCTTAACAAGCCAGGCTGATGTGATGTCAAATACTACAATAGCCATGGTGTTCTAAACCTGTTGAACAAGTTCTTCCGGACCAACGATGTCCCTCATATCCCAGTCCAATCCTATTATAGTGAGGTGTTTTCGTCATACATAGAGGGCCTGAACACCATGTTTGGTTCTATCACAATGTATGATATCCGCACAGACTTTCAGGCCTGTACAAGACCTTGGTTTGATTGCGCCGATCTCTGATACTACACTTATCTGAGATCTCTGCCAAGGCTTTTCCATGTAACATACCTGGCAGGCAACAAATAGTGCCTCAGCAAGTGACACCGCGTAAGATCCATTGGCCTATCAACCTTCCCTCCATCTGCACAATAAGACTTTAAGCTTTCGACAATATGAGTCCATGCAGCATGTCTACCACCATCTCATGACATGATCACCTCGTCACAACATGTTTGCCACGTCACAGAGCCCCTGCAAGGCAACGAAGTTTCCACATCTTGTCTCTATCCTGTGAGTATAAGAGTGTATAGCACGCACTCTGCCACAGCCTGCCTGGTCATTGAGTATTTGCTGGAAGAAGTTGTGTTTATCCTGACTTGATATCTTTCGCAACGGGCTAAAAGTGTTGGCTCTGTCTTATCACCAAGGCGATTTCTGCAATCCTGATTCATCATCTTTAAATCACTGCCTCTGTGCTACTTTAAAGATCACATAAGCCCATACAAGTCAGTGCCCTTTCAATCAGCTAGTCCCGTCATACTGACACGCAGCTAGTGGATCTCAACAAGGCCGACAGCACAGACCCCAGTATCTCTGCGGGAGACCCATTCCGGAAAAACTGCCTTGTCCCCTACGTTGACCCCGAGACCGCCCCTCCCGCTGTCCAAGAAAAGCTGAAAGTGCTTCCCTTTCGGCGCAACATTCTTCTGACCATGGCTCACTCCCACGGCCTATTCCCGCACTTCAGCAGTCTGCTTGGCGGATGTTTCGATGGGAAAACACGCAAGATTCCTCTGTTTGACTGGCAGCTGATTGTGCTACGCACTGCTACTGTTCTCAAGGCCAAGTATGAATACGATGTAAATCTTCCTGTGGCCGAGGCATATGGCTTTCCTCAGGAAAAGATTGATGCTATTGGATGTTCTATCCAGGAAGTATGTGAAGGAAAAGGACCGTGGACTGAGCGTGATCGAGTGATTCTTCGTCTTGTGGATGAACAGCTGGCCACATATGATAATGAGCCTAAGACAGTCAAAGAGGCCCTGAAACTGCTTTCTGTGGAGGACTTGGTGGAAGTTCTGATTGTCATCGGGGTTTATGCGCTGTTGGCGAGAGTGATCAAAGGTTTGAAGGTGGACGATGATGAGGAGATCCCTGGGTTGAAGGAGAAGATTAGGACGGCCATTACCAATTAGTGGCGGTTTGAAGTTACTACTTGGGCTGGCCTATTGAGACATGTCCATGTCTTACCTTCGTGTATTTACATGTCCAAAGCCGAATGTAGCCTAAATCAAGACGGGTTGGGTTATAGCCATGAAGAACTTTGCTCGTAGTTAGTGGTAGACCTCTTCAACTCCCGTGGAAGTGCCATAGTGCTACGAGGTTTTGATGTTGTTTGACGCGAGCTTTTAGTTTTCCTGAGATGCTAAGCTCCATACTCCAGTGTCGGGTATCCGGAGCGTCCGTAAATGCAGGTCTCGATTAGAGGTAGAGACCTACTGTAAAGCGCCTGCACGATTACATCAATAGCCTCCATTCCCTTGCACTAGATTGCTAGTCAATCAACCAGTTCCAGTGCCTTCCACCGTTACATTCCCCCGTCTTCAGTATCCACTACTTCGCGTTAATATCTAAGTTTGTACTTCTTCCATTCTACTCACATAGTAATCCAACCAAGCTTTCTTTCCTTCTTCAATTCCAACACGGCTGGATGCTTAGATGATTAATTCAAGTCATGTGATGCGCCATAAATGAATGTAAATTTTTGTTAACGGCAGTTTCGTAAAGAATCTCGTACATCAGAAAGCTGGGTGGCATTACTGATATCACTTCTCAAACAAAAAGCCGCTGCCCTCAGTAAGGGCTGCATTGATTTCTCTAATATAATCTGGCAGGCCTCCTCCAAAATAGACTGCCTTGAAGTCGGGCCCAGGTCCAGATGTTGCTGTAAATCGAGACTCCGTGGTGGCGTAGAGTGTGTCCTTGGATACGTCGTCCACCTTGTCTGCCCAATTCTGTGCGGCACCCAAGGTTGGATGCACAGACTGAATCCCGCCGCTTTCCATCTTTTTGACCATATCTGAAATCCATTCTGCCTGGACCTCGACTGTTGAAGGAACATTGCTCACTTCACTTGGGGCCTGTGGACCGTCAATAATAAACATATTGGGAAATCCATGACACATCATTCCAAGGTATGTCAAGACCCTTTCGGCCCAGATATCTTCCAGCTTGACACCGTCGATTCCCCGTAGACCCAAAGAAGACAACGGCTTGGCTGGCGCGGTAAAGCCTGTCGCAGGAACAATGATATCTTCATGGAAAACCATGCCGTCACTGGTGATAACCCCGTTTTCAGTAAATGCCAAAATTGGGTTTACATTGACATCCACAACGCCGACGTTACCCCGATTGAATTGCTCAAAATAATTTGTTTCCAGAGCCGGCCTTTTCGCACCAAAGGGATGAGGGGGCTGCAAGGGGGCAAGGATATTTCTTTTCTTCAAATCGTCGATCCGTGGTCTGGTCTTTCGGGCCCAAAACTGGTACACCAGCCAGTTCGTTGGGTGATTCCTCATAATGTCCTTGTAAGAAGAGATCCAAAATGGGAACCCGCCTCGTTGATAGAGACCTTCGAGAGTGGATTCGCGCTCTTCCAGCGATTCATCAAGTGCCGAGTGGTCTATCGCCGAGGGCACTGCCAAGCCCGTAGGTACTGTCCGTCGGTACTCAAAGGTTGTCGGGAGGTTATCCTTCATCTGCTTCTTCTCTTGCTCCGAGAAACGTTTGAAATCCATTGGAATGGCGAAGTTTGGCGTCCGTTGAAATAAAGTCAAGGACTTCACTTTCCCTGCCCACGCCTGCACAATCTGAACACCGGTGCATCCGGTTCCAATAACAGCCACATCTTTGCCTTCCGGGTCTACACCCTCGGCGGGCCAGAGTGCGGGCTCGTAGACCTTGCCCTTGAATTGACCAAGGTGATGATGGGAAAAGGTCACCGGCTCGTGCGTGCACCCGATGGCGACTACCAGGTATTTGCTCCGAACGATTTGGCCATTGGTGCATCGAATGCTCCACCTATTGGATGGTTGGTGGAAATGGGCCTCGCTGACTTGTGTCTCAAAAGTAACGTGTTTTTTTATATCCAACTTCTTGTCACAGTGGGCGAAGTACCGGCGGAGCTCGGCGCTGTCAGGATAGTTACAGCTCCAATCCCAACCCTGCCGGCATTCCGGCATTCCAAATCCATAGGACGGGACACTTGAGTCCGTCCGCGCACCGGGATAGTTGGTCCAGTGCCATACCCCTCCGAGGTCCTTGCCTTTTTCCAGGATCCGACAGTTGAGGCCTAGCTTTCGGAGGTGGTATAAAGCAGCAATACCCCCAAAGCCGGCTCCGATAATGGTAGCATCTGGATCGTGTGTATGTACAACATCGCACTGGCGGTGGTGTTCCAACATGGCAAACGATGGTCGGTCTAAACTTCTTGGAACTGGAATGAATGCAATAGCGGAGACTTGTTGGTGCCCTAGCCAACGCGAAGGATGTAAAGGATTCTGTGCTTATATCGTCAAGGTCAGAATGAAAAAACTACTGCTAAAGGGCGAACAGAAGGTGACGCTTGTTGAATTTATATCCATGCGAAAGACTTTGCTCACCACCACGGCCACCAGAAAGGCTGTCCCTTAATGGGGCTATTGCTTACCAACCTCATGTATATAGGGAGTGACATCAAGTTTGGCTCTCGAACAGGTTTATCAAACGCATTAGAAGTTGGAATAATTGCTTACGCAACCCGTACGTTGGACTGGGGACATATTTTTGTATATTAGTTGGAGTGACAAGCAAGTAAGACGGTACTGGGAATTTACGACGTTTCTATTGATAGTGTATAAAATCCTCAGGCCGATCTCCAGCAAGCAGTGAATCTAGCGCTTGACCGTATCTCAAGCAGCTTGAGAACGGTTATAATGGCAGGCATTGTCACACTACCGCTCGAATCATTACAAGCTACAGCACCAGCCATACTTTACCATATGACTTTCCTTATCTTGAACTCATCAACTTATGTGATAAGGGTGTTGATCCCACCCTCCGTCGCCACGATCACCAAACCTTAGGGGCCTCCATCTGACACGCCACGTTCCTATTACGACGAATCAAAGCAATGAAGGCAAAAACCTATCCAACTTTTAAATACAGTATTGACGACCAACTAGGCCTAGGTGGGAGAAGAAAGCTGGGTTAAACACCTTTGATTGTACGTCTATGAGAGAATATTCATGTCAAAGAAAGTACGAACCTCGGTTCGTCCCATCATGTTACATGTATCATGCATGAGTCCCTGGTTGCCGATCCTCCTGTGGAACACGGTCATCTGCAGGACGCCTTTACTGGGAGACATTGACTCGTGTGAACGGGCATACTTTTGGAATCATTGCCTGGGAAGCGAGACATAGCACTTCTATGTATGTAGGCTGTATGTAGGCTACCTTTGTCAGGGTTAAATCATAGACATTCTTTAATCAGCCGCTATGTTGCTCGGATGAGGCGGGAGGGTATGGCTTACCCTCCTAAGCGTTCCAAGTCGGCCGATGAATACAGCCATTGGTGGGAATACAGATCCGTAAACCTAGATCTGGAGGGACAGTGGATGCCTGGAGGAACCCCAGTATTATCAGCTGTCGAAGGGTACCTTTGGTCCACTGCAATGACGGTAGGGACCAAGTAGCCAAAGCCCAGCCTCACCAAGACTCGTAGCCTTATCTGCGGCGTTCAAATATCGGTACATTGCTGGTCTAGTGAGGCGGGTGTTTATTGGTTACAAAGCATTTTCAGCAGCTGTCTTGAGGGCAAAGCAATGCCCTAGCGCCGCAGTCGACGTATCATTGGCCCGTTGTACCCAAGGACCGAGCGAGTGGGTCTGCGGCACGTCCCGCAGTGGAATCTCATTTGCTGTCTTCCATGTGGGCCGCTGTGGGTCAATACGGCTGGCTGTTAAAATCAAACGTCGCTCCTACATTGATTGAACCATTATGGTATTGATTGTTACTCCCGAACAGTTCGGCCCCACCCTCAGTGGTGGCGGAATAGGGCTTGCTGCTGACAATACTGAAATTCGTATTTGGCCAATAGAGCATATTACGCTGGGTCTCGTTACACTGCATGGTTTCCATTCTAGTTCCCAAATCACACGGCAAACCAGTCATGCGCTGAAACTAAATTTTCTTGATCCTATTGTCGGCCCAACGCCATAGCAGTCATTTGTTCCAATTGACTACTCGCCGTATCCTTCTCGGTAGTTTGGCGAGGGGTCAGAGTGGCCGTGTAGAAGCAAGAATACAAGGTGGAGAGAAGCTAGACGTGCTTGGGCACGCGACACCGTTAAACGGGAGCTTCTCGCTACGCTCTGCACCATCGGCTTTTTGAGTAATCGAATTCCAATGTAAGGTTTTTTAATTCACTGTCCTTTTTCATCTTGAATTTGCTGAAGGCGGGCTGAACATTTCTCCAGGTCCTTCTACCCTACTTTCACAACTCCATCAACAATCCATTGCGCTGTCTTTCTCTAGACTGTTCAGCTATGAATCACATTGAGCGGTTGTAAATAGATCCGGCTCGGTAGCTGTTACCTGTTTTGGATTCACCTGCTTGTCACGAAGGCGCTCGGATACGGAAAGATAATCTGGCGTTACACAACATGAACTCTATAGCATTCTACGAGTCACAAGACCAATCCCCACCCTACCCTATTCCCCGTGCCGCCGTCACAATTGCCTTGACAGGGCCTGGGCCCAGGGCCTCTTCAGCTGGTAGTTTATCAAGGAAAATATACCCGTGGAAAAAGCAAAGCCAAAACGGCCAAGCCATCCTTGCAGGGTCTTATTATGGTTGAACAACGGTCGAATTATACGATCATGTAAAGGAATTTTGAAAAGGGTGGGGGTGTCACAAAGCACATTATGAACCTATCAGGCCAACGGATAGCTACTATACACTATATTTACAGACAGATATCGAGAAGATTGGCTTATCCGGAGCTGTTTCAAATTTTCATCGCCTCCTGATGTGTCATTATTGACTGGGAATCAACACATGGGGTCTCGTAATAAGCCGGAGCTGGATATATTTACCTACACGTCGTCATTTCTCAACTCTTGGGGACGCGTATGATGGTTCAAAAACAAGAACCTAGTGGCATGTGCACAGATAGTTCTCCCTTCAAATCAAGGAATATGCTGCGTCCTTGCACTTGAGAAGCAGATCATGATTCAATGCTTTTCTCGAAACATCTACTTGCATTTACTTCAGAGCTCTGATTTGATATCCATACTTTGAACCATGCCATGTACTATACCAGAAAAAGTAAAATATTACGTACATAAGTATGACAGTAGATGGACGTGCTCCAGTTCGTTACCGCTTTACCATGGCTCGGATAGTATGGCATGGAATGCTATTTATAGAGGTCCAACATCATGGTCCTAGTCAGCGCAGCGCTGGCGAGTAGCTAGTGAATAGCTGTTGAATTAGTAGTTTACTAGTTGCTAAACAGTACAATAGTAGCTATAGTGAGGAATAGAATAAATCACTTGATTATTCTCTATCTGTCTCTTGACCGCCGTGTAGGTCTATTACCTTGTGCCAATCTATGCATTGTCATTAGGTAGGTCTGCATATGCAGGCTCATCGTACGTAGGCCGTCACATATGTCATATAGTGTAATGCCCAAGCCGGTGACGTCGACAATCCTCCACGGGATCTCTCTCAGGAGTAGGTGATGATGAACTAGTTAGTCATTGGTGTCATGCCCAATTGATCTTGCTCAGTAGAATAATTGGCTGATAGTCCACAGGATGGTCAATTGAGGAGACTTTGTAGTTGACATCTGTTGATTGGCCTATAGAAGCAGTGAAGCATACTATAGAACCCCTGAGGTGCTTCTCGCTGTTAGACAAATGCAAAGCAGCCCAGGCTCATAACCAATGAAGTGGATTCAGGGGTCTCAGGGAGTTGGCATGTCAGTCCTACAAAGGCCTAATCCAGAAGGACTAAGAAGAGAGGATATATCAGGTTCAATAAATAAAGAGTGCACTGTTGTAGACTGCCTAGCTAGTGTCTGCTCAATGAGTGCTTGCAAAGGAAAAGTTCTAGTCAAGATGCAGCCTACGCATCAACTCCGGCCTGCCATCGGGCTATCGAATCTTATCAACTAAGATCCCACAGAACATTCCACGACCAGTAGAGCTCCAGGCGGTCGAGGATTCCTCCCGGACCTTCTTTGGTGGGAGGTTCCACTCTCTTGCCTGT
Source organism: Aspergillaceae sp. MA 6039 (assembly GCA_003004485.1). Taxonomy (NCBI): domain Eukaryota; kingdom Fungi; phylum Ascomycota; class Eurotiomycetes; order Eurotiales; family Aspergillaceae; species Aspergillaceae sp. MA 6039. The sequence goes on along the minus strand of PQMF01000024.1, from coordinate 55,067 downwards.
CAAAATGGCTTCCTATCCAATATATGTCCCAAACTCCGCAAATTCCTCGTCCCCTTTTAACCTCTCCAAATCCTCATCTCTTAAGCAAACCCCGACTGCAATTTCACCGTCCAACGTCCTCGGCAAGAAATATACTAGTCCTTCTCTCGCCCCCTCGGTGAACCGCGGCCTCCGCACAGCTTCGGGCTTCCCAAAGCCAAATTCAAGGCTGCTGCAAGTTTCTTTGGCCCACGAGCTAAGTCTAACGTCTAGCTCTGGGACGCTCGTGGGCACAATGCTCGCCTTCGCCGCGTTTCCCTCGTGGCTGATGAGAGTTGCGAGGGTGTAGGCTCTATGCCTCAGTGTTGCGGGGTCTAAAGCCGACCGGAGCTGCGCCGCAAGACTGCCTAATGGTTCCTTGACTAAGGCATCGATTGTGTAATTGTGGAGGGTTGCGTTTGTCACAAGCCCGGGGTATGATGGTGGAATGGAGAGGTAGCGGCGTAGGTCGACGTTGCGAGAGAGTGTTGAGTTTGCCTTGGGGGAGGCCTTAAAATGAGGCAGACGTGCGCGCGTAATGGATTGCCAAGTAAAGGCACTGAGGACGTCGTCTGTTGAGACAAAACTGCCTGAGGGTACAGTCGCTGTAGCGAGAGACTTGAGAGCGGCTAGAGAGCTGGCAGGGAAGACGAAGTATGCCCAGATGTAGTTTGGCAGTTGCTGGGATTGCAGTGGTGTTTGCTGACTTTGTCTATTCGCACTGGTCATTGACATTGGATGATCCACCTCGGGAGCTGGCGTGTAGTCGAGTAAGGGGATGATGTTCTTGCGGTCCATGTTTCCAATTGAAAGTTCTGAGGGAGTGAATTGCTCGTTACGACAGGCCTTTGCAAGGAGATGAATAACCTGAGCCTGGCCGGTCATATCCATCGATCCATGTTGGCCATTGAAGGTGAGCAGCAAGCCTCCGGTGATGAAATTAACCTGGACCAGGAACACTGGTAATTCTGGGCCGGACTCGTCGAAGATCGTGAGCGTCCTACAAGGAGCGATGATTGACTCCTCTAGCATACTGAATGGAAAATTGGCTTTTTGCAGGACGTTCCAGTCTGGAACAGAAGGGTCATGTCTGTAGTCTTTGATAACAAGACGCGGGTTCTTCTCGCACGGCTTAATCTTGAAGGTGCCATGTTCGTTGACCACCTTGCCCGCTACCCATGGGAAGCTCGCCGACAGTCGTTCCGTACCCTTAGTCAAAGTATTGATGACTTCTGATTGTGAATATAAGGAGTCATCAGCGAGTGAAAAGCAGAAGGTAACTTGAGTATAGAGCCTGTTGATTCGCGACGTCTGTCCGAGAATATCTAGAGGGAAATCCTCCAGGTTTCTTGCCCTGCCGGATGCATCCATATTGAAAGAAACATAAATCAGTGCCGCAAGAGACTACTCTGTAGTAAGGTAAATGGATTACAGCTCATTACAGGTGGTAATAAAAAACACTACATAGGGATCAATATTTATTCCACTCCGTTTGTCAACGGTGGGCCTGTCCTGACACGCGGGTGCGCTAATTTGGCGCTAATCAATTAGTCATCATAGTGGCATTTCCCTCCAGTCAGTTAATTACGTTCTTCTTTCCTTCTTTCCCAGAGCGAGATGGAGAATCAATCAATCATTCATCATTATCATTGTTCCATCATTCACAACAATTCCAAGACATCTTGAATTGGCAGATACCTGAAATACCAATGACCTCTTAAAAGTGGCCCAGACATTTTCTTTCATGGATTGTCAGCATCTGCCGGCAGATGCTTCACCGCCTCTGTTTCCGCTATCGCGGATGTCTTCTTACCATGACTAGAGACTTACATCAATTAATCAATCCATCATAGTCATCTATGACAAATTGGTAGCACGTCCTGGATGTTTCTCTGAGATCTTCGAGAAGTCCAAGGTTCAATAAGCAAAAAAATTTTTTTTCTTTTCAGTCTCATTTTCATCCCTCCAACAACTTCTGCGTTCTCCTTCTTCCCCTCTTCCCTTCTTGCCTGCTTCGGCAGTGGCAAGAGAGGCAACCACAGCAAAGGATTTATCGCCTATGTCCATGTCACGACATCTTCATCGAATCCACGAGTTAGCTCACCAGTTTCGTGCTTTTCAGCAGAAACATCATATCGAGGCTCGTGATTTTGATAACGAGACGTTGACATGGATGGTTACAAACTATCAGCGCCTCACTCTCAGCGAGCAGAACTAAGCAGTCTTATGTGCTGATAAGTCTATTCTCTTTTGAACCTTTTTTTACGCTGGGCTGGCAAATAAATTTATGCGTTCAATCTTTGTTGCAGGGCACTCTGTCTCTGGTCAATCTCACTCCCTACTCTACGTATCCACCAGAGCGCGCTCGCAATAAGATGATGAGAAATTAAGGCAGAATGTGCAAATCTAAGGATGGAATAGAAACTGCTCAGCCTAAATACAAGCAGCAAAGCCAGCAAGCTACAAGAACACATCGCAGCCACCAAAAAACAGACCACCCCACCTTCGAGTCACGACTGCCTGGCGATAATAGACACTGATATGAATCATTATTCACTAATAGCTCTACTGCCCTTGACTAATAATATTGCTGTATTTGGCAAGCTATGAATCTGTAACGAGCATGCTGAATGCTAGCATCTCAGGTTTATACTATGCAAGTCTCTGCAGCATGGTCATCCAGTAGAGAAAATCAATTTCGTATATGTCTTTATAATCCGGATTTTCTAGAGGACTGCAAGACCCTTTTTGTGTATACTAATATTTGGGCCAGAATCTACGGGCGATAGATCGCGGCACCAGGTCTCGGGGTATTAAGATCAATCATGGCTCGGCGAACTGCCACTTGGCTAGTCTGTCCACGACGAGGCTGTACAACATATAAACTATCAATACTTCCTTCCCCTTTATTTTATCACATCAGTGGGGCTCCTACTATCACACAGTAAAGACTATGGCAACCGCAACGGACTTGTCTACGTTTCCTAAATTTTCATTCCTTCCTCTAGAGCTACGCAGCCAAATATGGCACGATGCCCTGCCTGAAAATGACGAGCCAGCCTTATTTCCCTGGAAAAAGAGATGCTGGTGCCCGCGACGTCTACAGCAGTCCGATGAAGGATCGAATTACGACGAAAACATAGATTGTGACCTTCATTTTTGTCATGATCGGTTAGATCACGTCCAGGTTGAGGTGCCATTATTCTTCGTGAACTGGGAGGCCTGTGACATCGCCGTGGCCTGGATGCGCAAACAGAGTATTAAAATCTTGTACCGGGAAGCCACTCAGTGCTATGTTTTCACTCGTGCTTTCAACCCAGTCCTTGACGCGCTGTATATTCCTCCCAGGAAGATATATGACTTCCTCATCGAGCCATTTAAACGACTGGACGAACCAGATATCCATAACCGGGCTGCTATCGTCGCTCCGAGTCCGAGGCGGATTGCGGTGTCTGCGGCGCTATTCCAATCAGACTCTTCCTCCATTCTCGAGATATTTGAGTTGTACATTTCTCTCGAAGAATTGCTTGTGGTAGTCGATCCGCAGCCGGACTGGGAGAACCATGATATCCGGCAGGTGCAGGGTTGTCGGTGGGAGATTGAGAGAAACAAAGGAAGAGCCTTCTTCTTCAATCGCGACCATGGGGTTCTCAATTCGTGCGAAGGAAATGGCGAACCCATTGGTGGTGTGATGCTCTACATGCAGATTGAAGAGGTCTGCAAGATGCTACGCCGGGGGGTTGCCATTAACCATGCCAACTTCGATATTGGGCCTGTTACTGTGGTCAGAAGATCTACTCAATGAATGACAAGCCTGAGTATTTTGACCTGTATATATGTCTAGTAGCTACAATGACTAGCCGTGGAACTAGCAGGTGGCATATTCAAGAGCAACCAAGCCTGAAATGCCATCAATACTCTGGTTCATCGGTGCTATCCTTGCCCTATTTTCGTCCTCGACTTCACCCTCGAGAACGAATACTATCGGGCCGATCCGATGTATCCCGAAGTACGGAAGAACTCGGTACTCAAAGCGACACGAAGATCAATTGACTCTGTGCACCCATGAACGACGACAACTTGAAGCATAGCTATAACAATGGCAGAAAACCAGACTACGCAGTCCACGTCTATCTTCACCTCCTTTTTTTCCCGTGACACAACGCCGACCCCCGTCTATCAAAGCCCAACTGGTATCCCGCGCGTCCAAAAAGCCCAGAAACACCTCTCCGGCACGCGCACCAAGCAGCTTATTCGCGCCGCAGAGCGTGCACACGACGACCCGCCAGTCCCCGGGGAATGCTGTGGGAGTGCATGCGATCCTTGCGTAATGGATTTGTGGAGGGAGGAGATGGCGGTTTGGAAGGAAAGGTGGGGCGAGAGTGCTAATGATCGGAAGGGAAGATTGGATTGGTAGTCATCATGTGCGACGTTTACATACAAGACAACAAGGCTCTGGAAATATATATAAAAGAAGAAGGAGAGGTGTCAAATAGCCTCCCAGATTGACAGCGCCACGCTCACGCCGACGTCCTGCAATTTCTGTTGCAGTGACTTCACGACCCGGTCGATATCCTCCTTTCGGTCAGCGCCGTATATCGCCAATCCCCTGGGGACGTGGAATTCAAGCGTATGCAGGCCATTAACCGCTGATGGGGCGCGCTGGATTCGGTACCGGGAGTACCGGACACCCTCCAAGCGCTCATCCAACACTGAGTCCACTTTCTGCGCAATGCCGTCAACATCGCCGACATCAACTTGGGCAGTAACGATCCACTTCGTCTGGACATTGGCCTCGATTGCGGTGCCCTGGTCCCCGATGAACGCATAATCTCTGCCCTCGAATATAAGCAGATCAAATATCGACTTCTCGTCCGGCAGCATCGGGTGCTCATAGCTAAGACCGGCATTGACTCCCGGGATACTCGTGAACCCAAGATCTTTCAGCGGGTAAAGGGCTAGGAAGTGCCATTTCTGGTGCGAGCTGTCGACATTTCGGTAGCGGTAGCAGACTGAAGGGCCGCCGGGGACAGCACTGAGTTCGATAGTATGGAGGTCGTACCATTTGTCGAAGGTGGATTCCTCCAACAGGGGAGAGGTGATAGTGGTTTGGGCATAGATGAGTCCGGGGGGCATTTTCGTTGTCTCGTGCTTTCAAGAATCGGTTGAGGTGTCTGCTGTTGAAGGGTTGAAAGGACTTGACGGCGGCGGAGTTATATAGACGGGCAATACGAGGGCCATGAATAGGATAGGGTTATTGATTCCTATTGATATTGTTCTCAATAAACCCACAGCCACGAATCATGAATGAAAATCACGCTTTAGCTGCTCCACTGGAGGCAGCACACCATTCTTCTCCAACATCTCAAAGGTTCTTTCAAAGGAATCCCATGTATCCTCGTATCCAGTCCAGCCCAATCGTCTCGCCTTGCTCATACTCCCGACACACCCCCATTCCCTCCCCAAAACGAACGTCAAGAAGGCCCAGGTCGCCTTGTCCCAGGCCTGATCGTCCAGGTTGTAATGCGCCCGAACCTTGTTCCATGCATCCTTGACATCTGACCGCTTCGCCCACTTCGCAGGGTCTATGGGCAGTCGTAGCGCTGGCGGGGTAGAGAGCGCATGATCCCTGGCAATACCAATCTTCTTCGCATGTACGGCGATCGGATTCACTGTGTTCAAGTCCGTGGTTGTCGATTCGTTGCCGTATTTCTCTGTAGTGGCGGGATTGAACATGTCCTCGGGAATCGAGCACCCATATCGCTCCGCAAGACGGGGCCAGAGCTCCTGGAACGACATCGTGTCACCGTTGACAACGTTGAAGATGTTGTTGCCCGCGCCAGGCGCCGTCGCTGCCCAGAGACAGAAGCGCGCATGCGTCTCGGAGGATGTCCAGTTGCTATGCAGGAAGTAGTTCTTCTTGTTACCAGGAAAGACTAACTGCGAGCCTGGGAGCGCTTTACTAGCCGTCGCATAGAGCCCTAGCGCCGTAGCTTCGTTCATGAAATTCCCACGAGCGTAACCGATAACATCGTTGGGAAGCGTACAAATCCACTCCCATTTGCCATTACTTTTTGTTGCAGCGTCTGCCAGGATCCGTTCCTGGTCATAGTAAAAGTTCGGTGGCCATTTCGCTCCCCCAATATCCCCTTCTAATATCGGATCGGTCTCGAGTAACGGCTGTTTCGGCAAGCCCAGATGCACGCCGTAGTGCTTAAATCCACAGGTGAGTATAAACCGCTTCAATTGCTTGATCGCGCCAGTAATCTCCAGCGCTTTGATGAAATTCTGCAGTAACGCGCCGTTGACTCGCGCCGCTTCGCCTTCGTCCGGCTTCGCCAGGTATGCACAGAAGAAGACATAATCGGCTGCGACGCCGGAGAGATCGCGCGCCATGGCGTCGGCGGAGTCCTGGAGGTCCAGGTGGGCATGCTGAACTTTAGAATGCTGTTCGCCTGGTTGGCTGCGAGAGAGGGTGTATATTTTAGTATAGGAAGGGTCGTTGATAAGATGGCGCACGATGGCGCTGCCGGTGATTCCTGGCTGGTTCAGTATGCTACCATTCTATGCAGGTGAATCTATAGGTTTGAATATTTACCTGTGGCACCGGTGACAATGGCGGTAGGCATCTTGAAAACTATGTCCTGGTATGGGATATTGTAAAGTGCTGAATTGAAGAATAGGTATCATTGCTCTACGGGCATCTTTTATACCCCCATAGGTGACGTGGTTGTTTTCATCGTGACATCATATAAATGGTCCGATGATACAACTTCAATCAGGAATTCACAGCTCCGGAAGCGTACGGAGTGTTCAAGTATCTGGATATGTATTCTGCGTGTGCATTGGAATGCTGTAGGTATGCGGGTTGATATCCGTGCTGGGGCTGTATACATAGCACCAAGTATACCCGGAGTCGTGTGCTATTCTGTATAGACTCGCTCCGACTATTTCTGTTTCTGCTTCTGTCGATATACCAGTCTACGCCTTTCCTTTGGCCTGCCTCACCATACAATACAGCTGTATCCATTAGCGCCCCATGTCTCTAACGATTCCAGTCACACTCACCTTGCAGCCGTCGCCTTCATCCACACACTCAATTTCCTTCAACATCGCAAATCCCATCTTCTCATAGATTGCCAAATTCGGCATCCCCTTAGAGCTCTCCAAATAACACGGCACTCCGTCTGCATCCGCCCTGACCGTAACCACGTCCACCAACATCCGTCCGACGCCCATCCCCCTCATCTCCGAATCCACTGCAATCACATTACAGAAGTAATAACCCCGGGGATCTGTCCAGATCTTATCATGCGTCTTCTTCTGTAGACTCTTCCAGGTTCGATACCGGGGTAGATTCAAGCCCCCGCGGCCGAAGTAGCGGATGTTGTTGAGCAACTGACGAAAGGACAGGAGCCATTCCTGCGTCCAGACAGTCCAGGATTCGGGTTCTGTGGCTGAGCTCGGTTGGAACCACCAGCAGACACCTACAATCTTGGGCCTCGGCATCATCATCTGGAAGGGAGGAATGCTTTTGGTATCCGAGTCAAGATCGGGAGTGTATCGGGCGACGTAGATGGGGTCCCTGCAGCTGATGCCGTAGAGGAGGTGCGCAGACAGCGAGGCGGCATTGCGACGGATGTTGAACTTTTATTTTCATGCCTACTTTTAACTTCTTATCCTCTAATTGTACTGCAAGCTGAGGAAGGGGGCGTCGTACCTTGGACGCATTGAATATCCACCGAAAAAACGGATCGTCCGCGAAGGCCTTCTGGATGCACGCTACGGCGGCCGGGATATCTTCCTCGACGAGAGGAATAATGTCGATAGCCATATTGCGCCGACTTAATTCCTACTGGCTCTGTGGGTGGGCTGCGATAAAGAAATGGTGTACGCGTGGGAATGTTGCCGGAGGGGATTTTCGGAGAGTATCGGTGCCATCTATACGTCGACAGGTACAGTTATTCACAATAAACGTATACTGCTGGACTCCTTGAATAGACAGAAAGCTGTATAAGAAAACGTAACAGATGGAGGAGAGGGATGGTCCACTCCTTATATGCCAGATACCAGTCCTCTTCCGGGCAGTTCGAAGCGGCCGCGATGCAACACAAAGTGTAGTATGACCAGCCGCATATCAATCCCGCAGGACAACAGTGTCTCATGCGCACTTCGTCGAATGTCTATTGGTAGTGTTCAAGGCGAGGCTTGAGATCGCCGGATGTACATCCAATCAGGAAGGTCGTCGCGCATCCGATACGAGATTGGAGGAGATAAGATGGAGTCTGCATTTAGCACCACTCCGAGGATATCAGCGGAGATACGGTGGGAGATATACATGCAAAGCTCCAACAAGTCCACTCTCCAATTGATACACGACAACCCGTGACTGTTCGATCTCGCCCGTCCTGTTCTAGACTAACACCCGGGCTCGGGTCGCTATTGAAATTGCGACCGAGAGACTTATCCACTCTCCAGAAAGACCGCGTCATGGCCATGCAAGTGCGATGCCATCGCTACGCCATCTCGTTGCTTAGCACGGTCATGCCATGTGCCTCTAACCACAACCTAGCTGGGGCAAAACGAATTAAACTGTGACTTGTCCCTCCGGCTGTACAAGAATATCCTTCAATCAAGCCGCTGAACTCAAACGGCAGGCGGCAGTGGACGGAGGGATTCGGGAAGTCTCGAGTCATAGAAGAATGGGCTTGTCAATGAACAACGTTCTCGGCCTTTGCATTAAACGGCCAAATAAGATTTGAGCACACCAAGCAATAGTTTCATAAACGTACTCCGTACAGTCAGCAATATAGACAACGGCCATGGTACAGATTTCGCATGGACCTCCCCATTTAGGAAATCCGAGCTTCGCGAACCCTAAACGGCTGATTCATGCGCAGCCCTAAGTTACTATGCCAGAGAACCGAGTACAGTAGACGAAGACCAGCAAGCTACAGTCAAAAGTACATAAGAATAGGCTAAGCCCATTTCCCCAGCAGCGACATAAGCACTAACCCGGCTACCAAGGCCCCTCCACCTACGCAAACCCTCCCAACCCCAGCATCCACCATCTCTCCTCCAGCAACCACCCAGTCTCTCGCCCACATATCCACCACCCCAACCCAGACCAGGATTCCCGCGGATAATGCATCCAATGTCCCTAGAGCAATCAGCGTACTTTTACTATTCCCGTTAAACGAATGCAACACCCCGATCCCAATGGCCATCCCCACGGGCGTGATCAGCGCAAATATCCCTGCCATGATGGTTTTGCTGGGGAATATGGAGCCAGGGAGGAGAGCGATACGGGCGCCTAATGCCAGGCCCTCGAAGAATTGATGAAAGACAATCACGACAAGGAGTGTGCGGTAGAAGGAGTCGCCAGCTACGACCAGGGTGATTCCGATCAGGATGCTGTGGAAGATGACACCAGCTTCCATAACTAGGACTGAGAATTTCGTGTTGGGGTCTGTAGGGTCCGGGCCGTGAGAGTGGCTTAAGTTGGCTAGGCCGGTCGTCTGTATACCCGGCTGCCGCTCCTCTGCTTTGGCTTCTGGGTTTGGGTTGGGACTCTCGGGGGTTGTGGTGGGTGTTTTGGATCCCCGGGCAAGGATGATTCGGTGACCAATATACTCCACCAGAAACGAGAGGAAAATACCCGCCATGACAACAGCCGAAGTAGTAGCTTCGTACTCGAGTTCACCCAGACAGTCATTTGTGAACATCAGGTTGGCGTGTGTGTAGAGCTACATCGTCAGCCCCGTTCCATGTCCCAGGAAAGATGAGACTTACATGGACAAAAGCCGTAGCGATAATAATCCCAGTCCCGAACTGCTTGATACCCGTGCAAGTCATCGTATTTATTGTCCGGAATGGCAGTTTGACCAGTAACATGGGAGCAAACACGCCAATGGCACTGGTGCCCAGCACGACGAATAGCGTTCCAATCCGTAGCGGCACATTATACTCTCGATCTTGCACATTGCATTTGGTTCCTCCTGAGTGGCTGCTTTCTTCGGATTCGCCTGGACCAACGCAGTGTCTGGGGCTATTAGGGTTTGGTACCTGAGCGGATAGATAGGGCTGAACCTACTCGACGCCTGCATGGAAGTGACAGCTGACGCCAGATCCTTCACTTGACTCTCTATGGCTATGTTCTTCTGTCGTTGTAGATTCAGGTAGAACAAGCACCTCATTTCCCTGTGGATCCTTGCAATGTCTCCAAGCCATTAACATGCAAGATAACCCTCACAGCTCCGGATACTGACTTACTGATCACTTCCATGCGAATGACAACCCGTAAGCTGCGCCGGAATACCTCCCGTTGGTGTAACAGACATTGACACCTGCGCCTCCTGGCCACCACCATCAATACAGAAGACATCAGCCCCGTGATTGTGACACCCCGTCACGGATGCCGTCTGGCCGGACGTGGTGCTAGCTGCAGCCACCGCGGTATTCGAGGCAGTCTGAGCCTGAACCCCGAAAGCCACAAACGCTAGCAGCAACGCGGTTATCATGATGCCTACTAGTAGTCCCGATTTGCCTCCCGGACAGTAGATGAGTCGTTCCTATATAACCCGCCCTGTCCACAAGGTACTACAGCTTGGCTACGAGGGACCTGTCCCGCCCTCCGCCTATTCGCTCACTTCCTTGTATACGAGACATGGGAGCATCACATACAGGTCCCCAAGGTCCCCATAGTCCGCTCCGCCAAGCCACGGTACAGTACGGAGCTGGTGCCCGGAGGGGAAGTCCATGGTTGGAGTTGCCTGCAGGGTCCCCGCGCTTGGCGTTCCGCTGCCTTGGCGGAGATGCGGGATATACCGAATGGTGTATTGAGATCTGAGGCGATTGGCAGTTTTCTAGATAGTATAACTTCATAGTCATGACTAGCTTCCTACGCGTCTCTGCGGACGGCCGGTACTAGAAGACAACAGAATACAGGGCCTCCTAGAAGATCCAAAATGCTGTCAAATATTGCTTCCACGTCGGGTGAAAGTACGTTCCCACCTTCACAAAAACCTCAGGCAATCCCAGCAGAAAAATAGTGACGAATGTGCTGCAAGCAAGATATATGTCGGGGCTTTCAAAACTGCTTGTCTATACCAGCAGCCAACGAGATAGCTGATTACCATACTCGCCACGCCGCCGTACACACTAGGATATGTGAGTCTTCAGAATCCACGGACACCAAAAAAGGCTAGACTTAACATACTAGTAACCCCGTTTATATGAAGCGGGGATATGGGCTCCTCCAAGTCTGGCAATCATCACAACCAAGAGCATGAATGTGTTCAGCAATATCATGCTAATGGGCGGACACAAACAGGAAGAGCTCCGTGAATCCAAGTAGCTTAACAACAGGCCTGAAAAGAATTTAGTAAACAGGAAGCAGTTATTTGGCAGCTTTTTCAAAATTTTCATAGGGGAAGGAATGGTGGATTACCTGCAACATACCGGTTTTGGTATATTTGATGCAATACAGGATAGTGGCCAGTCTGCGTATGTTGGCGAAAATTTTCAACTTCGAACCCTACCAACCCAGGCAGGCGGCTATAGCAAGGTGACCCATAGATAAGGCATAGCATATTAAGGCCGAATAGACAGCTTTCCTACTGGTTAGGTACATGGCAAGGAAGCAGACACCAGAGATTGAGAATGTTCCCTTAAGAACTCAGTACCTGTGCCTTGTTAGACTGATACCTCGGTTTACTCTATATAATTCAACACACCAGATTATCCCAATATTACTTACTATGACTACTGCATTTCCGTGGGAAATCACGCTGACGCCATGTTGTGAAAGGCTCAACTAGAAGCTTGATTATTTTACCGGATTGATGTGAAAGATGAGATGCAGCATAATATGCGAAACGTCAAGACCATGCATGCTTTTCCAGCTTGATTTCATGCAAACACATCTACCACACGCTCAATCGGTAAAAGCAATAGTTCAGACCTTAGTCCTGAACCAGCTGAGTTGTCTGGCTTGGGTCCATGGTTCCGATAAAACTTTCCCAAGTATGCGTCTATTTTAGCTCCAATGTAGCTGTGGTGTAAGTGGAGTAGGTCATGCTTGGATGACAGCTGTTTACCTTTACCAAGTATAATATTGGTCGTGAGATAACCAGACCTAGCACTAGGGGCATCTTATCGGGAGGTTTAGTCATTATGGCATACAGTGTCTTTTGCGCACTCCTGCCTTTGTGGTTCTGGTGAACCAAGGAAGCATCTATTACCGGAAAAGGCGTCATATACACAAGTAAACATTCATCCTGTGGCCACTTACCCAAACAGGAAATGGCGCTTCGGTCTTCCCAATCCGGTAATGATGGGTTCTAGACTCGACCGGCGCGGACGACGCCAATTAGGGCTAACCTCTATTCTATATACTCTCTCTATCCCAGAGATTAATGCCCCAATCTAAGCAGAAGCACAGTGTCCCCCGTCAACCCTCAAATCCGCTCCGGTCATAAATGCACTTCCGTCTGCCAGCATATACACTGTCGGGGCTTTAAAGTCCTCCGGGGCACCGAGACGACCTAGCAGAGCGCCACGCATCCAGATCTCTTCAACCTCGGGTTTTTCCTGCAGTAGTTGGTCGGTCATGGCAGTGCGAATATACTGTTATGCTTAGCTGCTAACTAGTCCTAGAGAACGGACTTGTGCTTACTCCAGCGGATAGTGTATTGATGCGAATACCGTACTGTCCCCATTCCTGAGCGACGGAACGGCACATTTGATGAACGGCGGATTTGGAGGAGTTGTACGCCGTGCAAGTGAGGCCCTGTTTTGTCAGTGGGCTCTGGGTTAACTTGGATGATAGAGACAGGACGCGTACTCGGTTAGCAACGTCACCCGACATGGATGCGATCATAACTATGCTCCCGGGTGTCTTTTGGTCTTTGAAAATACGTGCGCAGTGCTTCGCCGGGATGAACGTCCCGATAACACTTCGTCAATCAACATCTAGACACGACCCGGTAGGAACAATACGATGGAAGAACGTACTTCACCTCCATCATCTTCCGGAACCCATCAATCGGATACTCCAGTGCGGGCGTCATCTGCTGAATGCCAGCGCAAGTCACCAGCCCTCGTAACGGCTTATGTCTCTGTAAGGCCTCCGCGGACACCTTCTCGAGGATCACCTTGGTCCCCTCCTCGTTTGTAATATCACACTGCATATAGCTTGCATACAGTCCCTTTGACATGGCGAGCTTCTGCACGCTATTCCATTCGACTTCGCTGGGAGTCGGAAGGAGATCGAGACACACGATATCGCCGCCGGCTTCGAGCACCGCGCCGGCGAGGACGATGCCCACACCGCGCCCACCACCGGTGATCACGGTTGTTCGATGGCTGAGGGAGAAGAGGTCTAAGGTCTGGGCATGGCTGGCGGGAGTCTGGTTGGTTTCGGGGACGGCGCCAGGGGTGGTATGCTCAAAGGCGATGGAGGGGGACATTTTGTGGGATTGCTTCTCGTGGTTGAGTATGGAGAGGAGAGAAGAAGTGTGGAAGGGTTTACATCTTTATATCCTGTTGCGAATATTATCACATCTGATACAGATGCAGATAGTCTCCGGAGAACATGGCATATAGCGCATATACAAGTCATCGTAACGCTTCGGGTTACTTTTTACGGCATCTCGACGGCGGCGGATACTCCATCGTGGAGGCGCGTATATCTGCCCTATCTGGTAGTCAATCAACTTCACCCCGGACATCGCAAAGAACTGGGGAATATGAAACGATGGCCTGATATACCAATTCTGTACAAATAATATGATGACACTGCGATAATTCACGCAATCTACTGATCCGGCTTTATGGGAGCCGGTTCAAATAGCTTTGGATCCCTGCATATAAATAGAGCTTTCCCCGTGGGTAGGAACTATACTCTAGTGCGATATCAGACACATTCGTCGAACTTTGAAGTATGACGGTTCTCGTGGAAGGCCGCTGTCACTGGCCATTACGGCCACGGCGGGAAGTGACTTCTTGCTGTCAGTGGTCATTCCCTAATCATATGTCTGGTGTGGTTCTAATACAAAGAGAATTGCATATTTGGCTACGAGCAATGTGTCATGTCCGGTCTTCTACCCGGTGAGCGTTTGTTCACACATTCCCCGAAATTGACACCACCACGACAGGGCATGGCAGTTCTTCATTACAGGGGACAGTGTACGTTTGCTTCCCCATTCCTCTATGGCTGCTAATAAATCAGTTAATCGCACCCGGCAAACACGAAGAAGGCCGCCACATTATCTGGGCCCTCCAGCCTAACGCGCGCTACATCGCCAAAGACGACGCCGTGGTCAACATAGAAATGGACGAGATTAACCGCGCCATTATTGACGAGCACCTGGCTAGCTCAGAGGCCTCGTTTAAAATGGTGTTCAAGAATGGGCCGCAGCGGTTTCTACATCAGACGTTGCTGGGCATGGGTGGGCAAATGATGCAGCAGATGTCGGGTGTGAATTTGATTGCCTACGTTAGTATCCTCCGTTTTCCTGTGGATGTATGCAATTTGATTTGTGCTCATTTTGGCAGTATAATTACGGTTATCTTCGAGCAATCTGTTGGCATGGACCACAATACGGCCCTGTTGGTGCTGGATTCAACGGCGTGGCGTAGTTCTTCTCAGCGTTGGTGCCGATATGGACCATTGATCGGTTCGTCCTCCATAGCCATACATCATCTCTGAATATTCACTGACGATATAGACTTGGTCGTCGCACATTCATGCTCTTCGCTGCGGCCGGCCAATGCGGCTGTATGGCTATCCTGGCCGGAACGGTATTCGATGACGAGTGGGTATCGTGGCTATGGTGATGTTGTTTCTGTTCAACTTTTCCTTCGGTGTGGGATTCTAGGGGGTTGCGGTTGTGTGCGTTTCGCCATTCTGCTCTGCGCATGTTTGGATACTGGCCTGGTCAGTACCTGCTGAGTATGCACCGTTAGCTATTCGGTCTCGATCTGCGGCATTAGCGACGGCAATTAACTGTACATCTTACCAGACCTGCCAAAATATGTATGCAGACGGCTGACACCTTATAGGGATCCTCACATTCCTCGTGGTGGAAATCACCCTGTGAGTATCGGGAACACCGGGTACCGGACATACATCTACTTTGTCGGAATGTCACCAGCAAGCCACGATACCCTGTATGTAACACGGCTAATGGCCCATTTCCAGTGTTCCATTCCTGCTTCTTCCCTCTGGTCTACTACTTTCACCCCGAACCGCGCAACCTCACCCTCGAACAAGTCGGCCGGCTCTTCACGGGACCAAAGGTACAATTGTATCGGGATGCGTCCATGGGGCAGGCCGGCGATGCGGACAGGAGGATGGAGAAGGAGTATCTGGAGTATCAGCACGTGGAGAAACAATATCTCAAAAGAAAGAGAGGTAACGCAGAGAGTATTTATGACAGGACTTGGGCAGAAATCGGAACACGCCGTCTCATCTCCAGCTTTTCTCTCCACAATCCCCACAGGCGCCTAAAATTTCTCTTCTAGGCAATCTTGTTGTTCGACACGGGGTCAGTCATGGCCTCATGTGTTTTCATTTCCCAATATCTCAGTTCTATCCTCTTGACATCCTGAAGCAATAATGAACCCGGCTGAGACCAGAAAACGCACCCGCACCGGTTGTCTTAACTGTAGTCGCCGACGGCGGAAATGTCTCTCTATTTACCTACCCCGGTCTATATGTACACTCGCGTAGCTAACTGATACCAGGCGACGAAGCAAAGCCTACCTGCACAGGATGCAAGCGTCGTAATGAAAAATGCCAATGGCGCGTGTTGGGGGCCTTCCGGGAGGCCAATCTCAGAGTTCTGGAGCCGGAGCATCCGTCTATGAAGCAGTCGTCGGGACGCAGGCAGAACGTCAACAAGTTTAAGGTATTTACATTTGCCAAAGCTATCAATGTATGGATACTAATGGATAGATACTCAATGTGGTTCCCCGGAAAGATCAGACGCAGGTGCAGGAGACTCCAGAGGCTCTGCAGAAGGATGCAGTCCATTCGCCGCGGAATGCAAATGCAGATGTGCCCCCTGCATCGTTGCCAAACACAACAGATGTACTTACGACTACATCGCCTACAGGGGCGATGGCAGCGACACCACCACTCGCAAGACCTTGTCCGCAAGAATGTCCTCCCGACTTCACAGACACCTCCCCCTCCAGCCATGCCTCCAAGCATTCGCATTCCCACCCCCATGCTCAGGTCTCGTACCTCTCCAGCCCTGGATTCATGAACTTTATCTCGCACAGCTCTTTTTCAGACACTTATCCAGCTATAGCCTCGCCCCTTTTCGATCACAGCGTATTCTCAGACCCCGGGAATGTCGCCAACAACATCTTCGTCCCAGGATCCGCGTACGAAGCGCTCCATACGGCTCTGCGTAATCGTCAGCTTTGGACAGCAAGATCTGATATCCCGAGTCGGGGAAATTCGCCGGATGATGGGACTATCCCGGGGGTCGGGGCTGGAGTTGGCGCCAATGCAGCTGAGACTGTAGAGAGGCAGACACAGGCGCAAGCACAGGCGCGGCCTGGACGGGAGTTTGGATTGTCTTCTGCGAGGGAGATTACCCTGTGGCAGAACTATTTGAATGAGATTTGCCTGTGGGTGAGTACTGTCTCTGTTTTCTCCCTGGAAGATAATTTGGGCTGAGTAGCCTAGCTGGACATGTTCGACAATCACCGACATTTCGCCTCGACGTTCCCGCAAATGGCCAAGTCGGCACCACATCTGCGATACTCGATTCTGGCACTATCAGCGCGACAAATGGAGCGGAAGCAGAATGAAATGTCGCAGTCAGAGTCTCTATCATTGTACCAGGAGGCGATCCATCTCTTACTACCTGAATTGGAGGGTAAGACGACGCCAGTAATTGCGTCATGTGTGATTCTCTGTGTGCTGGAAATGTTAAGCTGTATGTCCTATTGTCTACCTGAGTAAGGTCAATGGATTGACATCTACAGGCAACCCCAAAGAATGGCGCCGCCACCTCGATGGATGCGCGTATCTCATCCAAGCCGCCGAAATCAACGGCTTCTCGGGCAAGGAAGAACAAGCACTTTTCTGGTGCTTTGCGCGCATGGACGTCTGTGGTGGTCTCATTTCCGAAGAAGAGACTATCATCCCTATCCGGAACTGGATTCCCAAGACCATGACTCCGCATGAAGCGTCACAGCTGTTCCTTGCGTCCAGGGCGCATTTCGACACTTACGCTAACTACACGGTGTATCTGTGTGCGTGGACATTGGGGGTTCTCTGTGGACGGGCGTCGAAGCAGCAGCACCATCATCCGTCGTGTATGTCGTGTCAGTATCATTACCTGGATTGCGGGCAAGACAGCGGGGGCGATTCGTATGTGCATCAGTGGAAGGCGCTGTTCGACCGGGTCGAGCAGTGGTATGAGCAGAGACCGAGTCAAATGAAAGCAGTGTTTGGGGTGTCGATGCCAGGCCCATTCCCGACGGTGATCTATGGCAATGGAGCTGCCAGTGGGTTTTCAATCAACTCCTCCTGGTGGTGCGACGCTAATTAACAGTCTCTGGTAATCAATTATACCACGCCTGTGCATTACTCCTTCTTCAGCGCAAGCCGAAGACCCTTTCTCTGTCGAGAAAGCCCGTAAGCATTCCATCCCATACGTCCATCGGAATGCAGGAAGAAGCTAAATGGAGGAGAAATCCGTTCTATGGCATGCGCGACAAATCTGTTCCATATCCGCGTCAAACAGCCATCAGTAAGTTTCCATTGACACGTACACACACGCTGTCTATATGCTAATTGGGTAGTGGCTGCTGGACCAACGCTCTACAGCCACTTTGGCTGGCCGGAAAAGCCATGTCACATCATTCTGAACACGCCGCGATAGTCGAGACATTGACGCGGATAGAGCGCGAGACGGGCTGGGCGACAGCATGGCGAGTGGAGGATCTTAAAGAGTTCTGGGGAGACGACGATTGACATGGATGCGTAGATGCTATAGATGTAGACATGAATTCGGGTGAAGAGCGAAGAATCGGACCACTTCCGGACTCCAGACGAGGTTCTTCTTGGATTCAAAAAGTCCTGTAGATTCCCTTCACGACTCCGGAGTATACCAGGAGTATACACTGCTTGTATACGGCCAACATGGAGCCCTTCCTCATCCACGACGGCCGATTCAAGGCCATCCTTGGCCCTAATCCTACGCTGGGCCTCCTTCATGAGAACCACGACTATGCCTTTGCCCACGAAGCCGGCGTCTTCATACCCTCCGACAACACTCTCTTCATCACCAGCAACCACCTCATCAACCCCGACAACGACACCCGTAGCGTGCAAATCTCCAAAGTCACCCTGAACAAGCAGCACGATGGCATCGTTCGCGCGTCCGTCACCGAGTTGCCCTCGTCCGAGATCCCCATGGGCAATGGCGGGGTAAACACGCAGAACCCCGACGAGGGCATTGTGTTCTGTGCGCAGGGCTCCCACAAACTGCCCAGTGGCCTGTATCGCATGTCCGCGCGCGATCCGCACGATATCACCCCGTTGCTGACGGATTTCTACGGCCGGCCGTTTAACTCGGTGAATGATGTGGTGGTCGCTCGCGACGGGGCGATCTGGTTTACCGATCCTGTGTACGGCTACGAGCATAGGCACCGGCCTGCGCCGAAGCTACCGGGTCAGGTTTATCGGTTTGAGCCTGGTACCGGGGCGGTTCGTACACTGGCAGATGGGTTTGTTAAACCCAATGGGTTGTGTTTCTCGCCCGATGAGAAGACGATGTATGTTACCGATACGGCCCGGTTACGGGGCTATGGGGTTCTGGATGAGGGCAGTCCGTCTAGCATGTATGCCGCCATGCTTTCTATTGTCATGATCATGGACTATATATACTAGAGAGACAGGTCGATGCTAATGAATGGTAGTTACGCCTTCGACGTAACCTACTACCACGACCAACCCTTCCTCACCAACCGCCGTCTCTTCGCCATGGCCCCTGTCGGCATCCCTGATGGCATCAAATGCGACCTCGAAGGGAACGTCTACAGCGGCTGCGGCGACGGTGTCACTGTGTGGTCTCCCGGGGGAGTGCTGTTAGGCCGGATTCTGGTGGAAGGGGGAGTTGCGAATTTCTGTTTCGGGAGAGAAGGGGAGATGTTTATTTTGAATGAGCATCGGCTGTGGAGGATGCAGTTGAATACTAGGGGTGCTTTATTGGGGATCTAATAGCCTTCTTGTCTTGTGAGTGCTCTGGAGTTCTGCATGGGTGAAGATATATATACTGGCCAAGAATGCATGAACACCCCGCGTGCCTCGAGACGAGGGTTGTATAACACCCCGCACAGATAGTAGCATGATATGTTCTGTATATAAGTGAAGCACAGGGTAAGCTTGCAGTGGCAGTTGTATATAGTGTCATACATCTCTGATCTACATAATGCCCCAGACAAACATCACCCTGTCGTCCAAGGTCATCGCCAGTACGCCTTTACGCCCTTGTACTACATGGTCACCAGCGTATGTGTATACTAATCGTCTACAGTAACCGGCGCAAACAGAGGCATTGGCCTGGGCATCGCCGAATCCTGTCTCTCCAATGACGCTGCCCGCGTCTACTCCCTGGATATTGGCGACGCTGGCGACAGCTCCGACTTCCAAGCCCTATCCCAACAATACCCGGACCGCCTTTTCGCCATCCAAACGGACGTCACCCAAGAACCAAGTATCGCGACGGCCGTGGATAGGATCATCGAAGAGGCGGGAGCGTTGCATGGAGTTGTTGCCAATGCGGGACGGACGAAGCATAAGCCTGCGTTGGAGTTCACGGATGAGGAGATTGAAGGTCTGTTTTCTGTGAATGTGAGTCTTTCCTCGGGACTTGTGACTGAGTTGGGTTGACATCAGTGGAAGTTGTTTGGCTCATTCTATACGGCCCGGACTGCGGCCAGAGCGTTCATGCGGCTAGGGGTCAACGGGTCGATTGTCTTTACGGCATCGATGGCATCGTATCGACCGAACAAGGTACCTCCTCTCTGACAAGGGCGTCCAGGCAACACTGATAAAAACCAGAGAGTCCCATCGACCCCCTACGGTGCCTCCAAGGCCGGCATTCGCAACATGACGCACACCCTCGCCATGGAATGGGCTTCCCACAACATCCGCGTCAACAGTGTCTCTCCTGGTCTCGTCAACACCGCCATGACCTACTGGGTACCGCAGCAAGAGGACTGGGAGCAGCAGCTAAACTACTACGGAGGGTTTCGGCGGTTGGCGGAGGTGCAGGAGCTGGGGGGTGCCTATGTGTATTTGCTGAGCGATGCGGCGAGCTATACGACGAGTATTGATATCCCCGTCAATGGAGTTATTGGAAGTGAGTTCCCGGGTCGCTGCTTTCGTTGGCTTTCGTTGCATGTTCTTGGTGTGCTGACTGGAACAGTTTGCTAAGCACCTTTCCATAAGGCAACTGTCTGTCTGTAGCTTCCATAGATACCGTCCTGGGAAGGGAAATCGCACCTTCCAGTTTTGTCACTGCGGCGGAAATGCACCAATTCGGGACATGACCTGCTGTTCTTTGCACTCGCTCCAATGCAACAGATGGAATACCTGCAGCGTTAGCACGGCGTACTTATCTTGTTTCTTTATTTGCTGTATTTACGAATCAAAAATCGTTCGCGATCATCGCTCTTGAACCAGCTAAGAACCGCAATGACATCCACAATCGGAGTGACCGGAGTGGTCCAGAGCCAACCAGCCCCAGACCCAGCACCTGGCGAGTCGACAAACGAATCTCCAAACTCGCCTGGTATCGCAGTGTCTCCTATGCCCGCGCAGATCTCCGGCCATAGGCGCCAGCTAACGCCAGATTATGACCCATCGATCAACGCAAAGCCATACTCCCCGTTCTACCGCCATGCGACACCCAATTTATCTGCCACTAGAGCCGAACTCGAGCGTCTCCGTCGCAAGGCCACCGACCTTGAATCCGGGATCCCTCATGGCATGAGTCACGAACCGCAGCGCCCGCGCCAGTCCAAACTGTGGGAAGAGAAGCGGCGTTGTGTCTGGTGGCGGCAGTTGAGTCACGGTACGCGGTTTGCCTTGGAGATTGTCATTGCCGTTGTCATCATGGGGGGTATGGTTGGCATTGCGCTTGGGATCACGGCCGCCGTGGGTGGAGGGGCCCTGAAGTCGAAGTATCAGCCAGTGAGACTTGGCGAATAGGTGAGTTGACCCTGCCTGTCAGAAGGCGTTGTTGACATATCTCAGGCCTCTAGGAGCACTATTGCGTTGGATCAGACCGCATTCGTTTTGGCGTTGCTAGCATTTGGCATGCTTTAATACTGTTTGTACTTGTATGTTGTACAGTCATATTCGACACCTTGAACGGGAGCAATACATGGTCAATACCATTCATGCCTGTAATGATATTGTACATCTTATTGCACTGTTCTGCTTCAGAGTGATCGCGTGTATGACACTGTAGAATGGATTCCCACACATAGGGTTGGCAGGATATATGTTTGCACCGTTTGCTTATATGTACTGTTTGTTCGGTTTGCATGATTTGCTGGTTTGTTTATCCGCCGGAAGAATATTCCCCCTGAACCACTACAAAAACATCGAAATTTTTTTCTTCTTTCCCTCTTCTTTTTCCTTTTCTTTCCCATACATCGAAAAAGCTATTTAACAGAACCTGCCACGACCATCGTCCAGCTTTTATATCCCACGGCGATGTGTTGCCTTCGATCTTCGATCGTTCGGTTCTGAAGAGAAATTATTCCTTGATAGGAAGTTTGCCTCTCGTTGGGTCCTCTTAAGTGAGGGCGATGAGGGGGGAATGTCGATGACGGGATACATCTTTTCTTTATAGGCTGCTAGGCTGCTATCATGATAAGAATGAATGCCTGCCTTTGGTTCAACCTCTGGTAATGTGCGTCTGTTAATGGTCATCGTAGGTGCGCGTACTGTAGACCTTGTCAGCCCTGTAGACAGGTTATGTCCCGACGTACTGTGGCCTACACTGCACTCTTGATGCGGGCCGTTGCATATGGTCCTGTGCTTTGGACCTGGTCTCTGTTCAAGTGCTGAGCATCTGCTGAGATAGGATAGTCACCGTGGAATGTTCATGCTGCAGGCCGGCACACTGCTATAGGGGCATCTACGACTCGGACAGCTCGATTGTCAGGAGAAGATCTCCAAAAAAATGCAGATACAACGGATTCTTATTCCTGGCGCAAGGATTCAGTCAATGGCACGTCCAAGGGGCTAAGGCTGCGTCACCCCACGACGCCTCTAAATACTTATACATGCCCATACATGCCCATCCCTGGGCTCGGGCCATAATAACCACCCGCCCAGGGCAGGAATGCAACGCCGTCAGGGCCGAAGAGTATGGTCTCTGGGGGCTCCGATCCATTCTTGCATTCAATCTCTGGGTCGACGGGCATCTGGGTCGATATTTGTTTACTGATTGCCCAGTGTCAATGCAGCATTCCGAACGTCCATGGCATGGCAAACATACAAGCTGAGATGATGATAAAAGGCCAGATGAAGTCCAGCATGGCTTGTTTTCAATCCATCACAGGTCCAGCTTGATTGTCTCTCATTGCCTTCTTGTTCAACGTTTTCCGTCGTTCTCTTTGCATTTATCCTTCTTCCCTCTGGAGCCAATCAGGTCCCAAGTCGCTCATTAATCGCCTTGCTTTATCCATCACGAATCTATACCAACCAGCACAATGAAGACCGTCATCCCTCTTGCCATCCTCGCCACCCTTGCCGGTGTGCAGGCTCAAGGAGGCTCCGACTTTTCCGACATCGGTCAAATCGTCTCCGAATCAATCAGCTCTGGATTGGGCGAGGACAGCGGCGAGGCTCATGCCCCTGCGCACAGTGAACAGTCCGCTAGCATGAGCACTCCCCAGAGCACTCCTGAGGCCTCCACTGGTTCTCACCACAGCCCGCCTATCTACGCTCACAGTCACCCTCCCATGGCCCAGGCAGAGCGTCGCGCTTACAGTCCCGATGCAGACACCTCGCACGGTGTTGACGAGGGTAACATGGTCGGTGGCACGTCTGACACCGCTGACTCCGATGCCACCAAGGATGAGCACAAGCCTATGGACCATGACCACGCTCCCGTGCCCACTTGCTCGACTCTCACTGAGCACGTCGTGAAGACCGTCACTCAGACGGTCACTGCCGATAGCCACCACCACCACTCCTCCCCCGCTGCTCACGTGGCTCTGTCCCCTGAGAGCAGCAGTGCTGCGCACATTCCCGCTGCCCCTGTGATCGTTCAGACTCCCGGTGCCTCGTCCACCAGCGCTATGATGCCCATGTCTAGCAGCGCCAACATGGCCCATGGCACCCAGATGATCGCTGTCCCGGCCTCTTCGTCGGTTCACGGTGCCATGGTCACCTCGTCGGCCCTTGTCCACGGTGCCGCTTCGGCCTACAGCGTGATCCCCGTGCACGTGCCCATGGCCTCCTCGTCGCATAGCTCCATCAAGCTGCACGGCTCGAACGCCATGGCTACCCCTTCTTCGTCTGCTGGCCCCAGTGGCGCTGATGCCAACCGTGCTCACGGTACCTCCTCCGTCTTGCCTTCGTCGCTGTCGTTCACCGGTGCTGGTGCGCAGTTGGCCCCTAACACTGGTATCATGGCTATCCTCGGTGGTCTCATGGGTATCATGGCTTTTGTTCTCTAAATTGACGCTTGTTCGGTGTAAGGTGGGAGGTTTTAAAGCATACGTTTGTCCGCACTACTGGTCGCATCTTTCTTTTTCAGGTTTCTATAGTGTAATCTTACATGTTCTTGTCTTTCCCTTGGTGGGGAAGTTTAATTTTATGCACCAGTAATTTACATATACAATTGGCGTATTGTTGTGCGTCTGTTATGCAGTTGTGCAGTCATCGCACTGGTAGAAGAAGTAACGGTAGAAAACAGCCCTAGCTCTCCACCCCACCGAATACTGTAGAACAACACAGCCATTACTATTGCAATTCCAATTTCCACATCCACCGCCTCATTCAGCCTCGTTAAACGTGGTTCTTCCCTGATTCCACTCATAATATCCACTTCCTGCAACACTGACCGGTTACAAGTGTGCTGGTTAACCGGCGGGTTGATATCATCGACCCATCATCCACGCGGTGGAACGGTGACATCACTTCTAGATGGATGCGACACGGGGGTATAAATACGTCGAGAGTTCAATGGGTTGGATAGAATAGTTACCAATCTAATATCTGAATTGTCTATTTCATCTTTATATTCTCTTGGAGTATCTCGAAGTTCTTTGTTGGACTTATTACATATATATATATCGCTCTGCAACACTACCTACCACCGCCGCGACCACCACTACAACTACCATACACCACATATATATAAAACAACTACACAAAATGCCTGACTCTCACCAAGGCGGATCCCTCTCTGAGATGGCCCCTCAGGGCACCTCCATCCCCAACGACGCGGGCAAGCAAAACATCATTCCCTCCGTCCCCCGTCCGGACCAGAAAGCCGAAAACGCAGAATTCAACAACGAAGGCGTCGCCCAACCTAGCTCTGCCTTCGCCGCTGATAACGCCACCAGTCTTCCGCGCGGTCCGGGCGATTTGGGCGCGACTGGCGAGGTCGTCACGGGTACGGGGAACAGCATCGGGGCTGGTGTGGAGTCAAAGAAGACTCAGCCTGGGGCGAACTACCCCGGGGCTGGAGCTAGGCCGGATAACAAAGCTGCGAAGCATACCGCTGCAGAAGGTCAAGGGGGCGGCGTCCCGTATTGATTGATCTTTTTTCACTATTATCTATGTATTCAACGTTCATCATGTATTATTAGGATGTTATGTATGCATTATTGTGGATGAATGACGATTATGCATTTTGCATGAACCCCTGGTATATCTCCTCTAGTACATCCCGTTTACGCTTTCGATCCATATGCTCTGCTTCCTCGGTTTCGTCGGGCTCCCCTTCGGGTTCCCGCGATACCCAGGATCGGATTGTGCCGTCGCCATGCGCAGAGAACATCTCCAGTCCCTCACCGGACGCGCCATTCCCCCGCCACGCAAGGGCGTTGATCCGCGCCGCGCTTAACGCCGTCGAGCGACCCTGGAACTGTCCCCGACCGGCCATGAGCCCTGGGACCCGCAGTCGTTTGATGAACGTGCCTTCGCGCAGCTCGAACATGAAGATCTCTCCGCGTTCGTCCTTTTCGCTGAAATTCGGCCACAGGAGGGTTTCCTGTCCCGGTCCTGTGAGCCCGTGCGGGATGAGGAGGGGTACTCGTTCAGCGAGATGCGACGATGCGCTGTTGCGGACTCGCGGGCCGAAATGCACCAGGGTGTTTGCGCCCGTTGATGCATCCCAGACTCGGATTCGCGCGTCTTGCCCCGTGGTTACCAGATGCGAGCCGGTGGATGTCCAGCGCACGCCGGTGACGGCACCGTTGTGCGCGCGCGCATGCCGCGAAAATGCCGGCCGGGGTTGCTGCGTCGTGGTGCCTGGGGTTGGTGCCGCGCCTACCCCATCGTCCATGTCCAGCGTGGCGATGGCGGAGTTATGTCCTGCTCTACGGATGTCGAAGATAATCACCCGGTTATCTGCAGACGCGGAGGCCAGGATATGCGGCTGGTGCGGCGCCCAGGAAACCGACAGCACAGAGCCAGTATGCCCTGGCAATCCATGCGTAGATAGACCCGTGCGTAGATCCAATAACCGGACGGATTTCTCGCTCGTCCCGACGGCAATGAGCAATGACGAGCCCGAATGCGACGACAGGGAATGCGAATACGGCGTATGGTGTAGATTGAATGTATGCGCTGGCATGATTGCGTCCGGTGCGAGAGCTGACATTTTCAACGTGCCATCATGCGACGTCGTCAAGATGGTAGATGGGACCGGGTCGAAGGGGTAGATAGAAATGGATGTGATAGCATGGGTATGCGTCTCTTCATGCGAGCCCTTGGTAATTGACGCGCTGGGACGATGGACATGGTCTAGCTCACTCCCTCTGCTCTCTAGATCCCAGAGGCGGATCGATGCGTCTGCGCCGCCGGATACCATACTGCGTCCATCCCTCGTTCAGCCAAAACATCCAGGGATTCCCTTCGTGCTGGGGGTCTACCCACCATCGCCCGTCATATTGATCGACAGCTAGCACATTTGTTCCGGCCCTGTGCGCGTATATATCGCCCTCCGTATCCAATCCATGGCCTTCGAATTCGGCTTGATGTTTGCTGGAGAATCGGATACCAGGAGCAGGCTCAAGGTGGTGTACTAACCGCGCCGTCTGAGCCGTATGGAAGGTTGATGGTGCGATAGTCCCGAGGGCCCTGTTGAGAAGATACGAATTCATTCATCAGCTTTCAGTTGAAGTAAATAATATTCCGTCTTGTTAAGCATATGTCGTCTTGAATGACATCTTGGCTGTTGATGCAGCACCGGGACGGAGAAATGAAGCCCCGGGTTATCTTCATGGATGGTCGATGAAGGAGTCGAAGAAGTCAACAACGATTCACTACCCCTTTGACTACGGATGATGCCCCGAGGACCATGTCCTATGGCCGATCTCTCGCGCTCAGCCAGAATAGCTTCCTGCAGCCTCCCGATGAAGACGCCGTGGATCACGACAACGGGACCGGATCGCGCAAAAGACACGCTACGGTCTATGATGCTGTTGCTGGTATTTCCCGCTCAACCAATGATTAATCTTGATTGCTAAGAAGCTAACGATTAAGGTCGTCTAAATGCCCACGGCTTCCTGGGAAATACGCCGTTCTCCTCCAAATACCGCGACACCGCATCGTCCAGCGCAAACCCCGTACGACCCGAAGAAGTCCTCTTCCGTCGCCAGAATGCGCCCGTCCGCTACGAAGAGAACGACTTCTACTTCGCGCATGAGAACCTGCCGCCAAGCCGTCCGCTGCCTAGCACGGGTCTGCTAGAATCTATCCACGTCTACGCCGCCGATTTCTACGAACACGCCACGCTCGACCGTGGACGAGATGATTACCAGAGTATGGATGAGACAGCATTGATCGCGATGGGCGTATTGCTGGAGGAAATGGCGAAAGAGGGGCTGGGGAAGACGGGGGACTTAGTGTTGGTTGAAGGAGAAGAAATCTCGAATGATGGAGATGAGCACTGGAGGAGGGCTCGGAGGAGTCACAGTCGGAAGAGGGAGAGCAGTACGATGGCTAGCTCGGGGGATGATCTGGAGAGCGTGGTCAGGAGGAAGAAGAGACGGAGGGTTGCGTCTAGGGCTGCGTCTAGGGCTTCGTCGGCGGTTGATACGGATGGGGAGGAGAAGCCGCGGGTTGACGTTGATTGACTGGGTGCATTGCATGTCTTGGTGTTCTGGTTTGTATTGATACCCACTTGCGATTCTTTGCTTCAATGCTGTTCCTCTGGTTGCGAATAGACTGTCCTTTACTGGTAATGACAGGTTGTTCTTGTTATATACGGCCCTCCACCCGTTATCTTCAAGCTTTTATCCCTCATGTTCACCCTATATACGTCATTTGGGAAGACAGGTTGTCTTTTGGAACAGGCCCATCAAATGAGCCTACCTCTAAGAAACCATGTCCATTGCGCATTGGGACCAGTCATATGCAGTTAAGCAGCTTTCAACATGACAGATAGCACCCGAGGGCAAGTCGAGAAGGCCAATATGTGCCCTGAAACTGTCAGTATTACACAATATGGTTGTTATCAAATGTAACATAAACATATGTACTTTGCAGGAATATGGACAGACACCGATGAGAACAAACTCAAAATGGAATCATATCAGGCATGCAGCGCTTTTTTGGAATAAGACAAACAAGGCGACCAAAAAAAAAGAAGAACAAAAAAAAAAAAAGGAGCTAGATAGACGGTAGCCGTTGTTGCACCAAGGTATGACTCGCTCCTTCCCGAAGCCAGCCTCCTCCTCTCTTTGTTTTTCTTTGGGACAATGTAGGCTGTCAAGTATAGTTCGACTGAGAGGTGGCAAAGGACTGCAGGGAAGTAGCGCCATGGCTAGAGATGATAGTGAGAATGACCTCTTGTCACAACCGAATATGCCCCAACTGCATTTGCATCAGTTCCCTGTTTCGGGGATAAACATTCAAGTAAAACTAACAGAAGGCAAAACAATACTTCAGTCGCTCAGTCTCCTCTTCAGGTGGCGGAACATTTGGTTCCTTTCCATGATTTTCCAACGTCGGTCTTTCAGGTGACGCCGGTGGCAGTGACAGTGAGCCCTCTACTGTGGGCGCTGAGGAAAGCACTGGAGATGCTTCTTGGTTGGGAAACACGCTCCATACCGAATGCCTGTCTAAGGGTATTCTCTCCGATTGAGGCGATCGTTGTGGCCGACAGCGCAATGCGTTCTGGCGGCGCTTAACTGGCTTTGCCCGCGCCCGTACCTGCATATTGACATTGGTGGGGAATGAGCGAGATCCAGCCATTTTATCAACTGGATACGAGCCCTTAAGTATACAACGATTAAAGTGCTGTCGCAGAGACTCCTTGCTCCTCGGAATCCCGAATTTCTTCTTCCAGCAAGCGGCCCTCGTCCTCCATGAGGTCTGTTCAAGCTCATGCTCTTGAATGAAGGGCAGAAACCCTGTTTTCTCAAACTCCTGCCACTTCATCACTGTTACAATTGTCCACTGAAAACCCTCAGCACTAGTCACAAATTCCACACTCAGCCATTTTTAAGAGCAACATTTCACCACCATATTCCAATACCCTAATAAACCCCAATGAAAATGAATTTCAAAAAACCCCCTATACAATAGGCTAGTTTGGCCTATCCAGGGATCAGCCACATGGCATTTGGACTCATCCAGGCCCAGTCCAACAGCGTCCAACACCGAGTCCGACAGTCCAAGTCCAACAAGTTGGATTTGGACTATTGGACTTAACTTGTCTGACACACTAGTCTACATGTACTTTTGCTAGGTTGGATGGGTGGATCCCAGTGCTGAACCATCAGAGTATCCAGTCCCAGTCCAACAGTGTCCAACAGTGTCCAACAGGTTGGACTTGGACTGTTGGACGGACTCAACTTGTCTGACACACTAGTCCACACATACTTTTGCTAGGTTGAAAGGTGGATCCCAGTGCTGAACCGTCAAAGACGCTTGGCTGCTCTTTTTCTTTTTTTCTTTGTCCTTGTTCTTCCCCCGGGGAATCGTTCCTTTGCCTGATCACCCAATGAAGCCATGGCACGCAAGCAGTCCCACAATTAGATGAGCAAATAAGATAACTTTCTCTCTTTTTTTTCTTTTTTTAAGAAAAGAGTACTTAAGAGGACAGGATGGAGATGGAAAGAGGAAGAGAAAGCAAAGGCAGTCATCTGGATTACTATAAAGATTGTACATGTGCGAGACCATCCATCAATTCTCCTTTCTGTCTCAAATACGAGGCTGACAGATAGTTTTCAAGAAAACCCGTTGAAGACTAGAATCCATTCCTTCTATCCTCTCCAGCCATGGGCAACAAATCTGACGCGAGAGTGCCAATGCCGACAAGGAGGCAAAGGAGACGGCAACG
Organism: Aspergillaceae sp. MA 6039; assembly: GCA_003004485.1. Classification (NCBI taxonomy): domain Eukaryota; kingdom Fungi; phylum Ascomycota; class Eurotiomycetes; order Eurotiales; family Aspergillaceae; species Aspergillaceae sp. MA 6039. The sequence goes on along the minus strand of PQMF01000024.1, from coordinate 25,485 downwards.
CCATCGGACTGCCATCTCTGATCGGAACAACACCAGATATGGAGGCCTCGACATAAGAAGCGCAAACAGAGATTCTAGGGAAGGCCGTCGTGAAGAGATGGAACCGAACCAATATGCTGCATCCATTATGAATCAGAAGGAGCTAGAGGAAATAGTGAGTCTGTTAGCGATCACATTGGGCTGCCGCCTTCTCTAACCAGGTCTGCAGCTAGAGAGAGCCACCCAAGGCGAAAATCGGGAATACCTGATTTTCATAACGAACCTCTGTGCCATCATCAAATTCTGCTTGGAGAGGATACCCAGTCTACAAGCAAATTTGGAGGCCTATGTGGAGAACCATATTGAATATGGCCATGCGCTGCTCATGTTCATTCTGGAGGGGCCGCATTCCAGCCTTATACCACAAAAAAATGTGTCATTGTCTTGGAACAAAGCAAGATCGGAAGAGCCTGAAACTGAGCGCAATCCAGTCGAACAGCAACCTGGGGCTTCCAGCTCTAGTATCCCAGTCCAGGACGCTGCTGGGCCCAACTTCGTATCATATAGACAGCAACCACCACAGGGGTCGACTACAGAACCAGCAGCTCCAGCACCAGCTTTGGCCCCTGCCCCTGAGAAACAGAATCCCTTCCCGACCACGCAGCTCCCATCTGTGTTACAACCAGGGCAAGTGTCCCAGTATGCCTCCAATGCTGTTCATCAGGGTAGCAGCAACCCTGCTCAACTTCTTCCCGCTCCATCAACAATACAACAATATCTACAGGACGTTCATCCTGTTGGGAACCCTAGAGCGCAACCTGTAATGACCCAGCCGTTCCAGATGCACAATGCCGATCAGTCCCACGCCACTCCGTTGAACTTCGCCTCAAAGCAATCGCAGACACCTGCCGCCTATCCCGCACCCACACAGGTACATGCCAGTCAGCTGACTGGTCTAGGATGGGCGGTTAATGGACAGTCACAAGTGCCACCACTGACCATGCAATCCCAGCAAGGCCCTGATGTCCTGAACAGTAGCGCCCAGCAGCCAACAACATTCCCCTCTGGCCCTCCGTGGGTCACAGATTCATCCAGTTCAACACAAATATCAAGTCAAGCTACTGCACCAGTGCAGCAGGGGGACATCACATATCCTACACAGTCTTTGTTTCAATCACATGGCCAACCTGGACCGCTGCACATGTTTACACAACCATCTGAGGCACCGACAGGCACTCCACCCAATCCCCTGTGGCCTGGCTCATCACAAGAGGGACACATTCCTGCGAATGAATTTTTCCCCTATAACAATTTCGATTTGCGCTGGTGACAACGGGAATCGTCGAGACTGGATCAGAACCAGCTGATCGTTATGGCCGCAGAGAGAGCCGTCGCGCTAGAATACGAGACTACGAGGCAGAGAATGAAACAATGCGAATGAGAGAAAGCAACTGTGTGAACTGAGCAAGAAAACAGCTGATTAATTGATTGACTGACACTGTACGGATTACGGAGTAGTTGAGTAGCGTCTCGCACAGTAGTTAGATACAAAAGAACTAGGGTCGATAGGGGAGCACGTGATCCATTTCGTTTGTATAGGTACTCCTATATGTAGCCAGATCTGTGACACCTCTCCATCTTCTCTAATTAATCTATCAGTCAATCCATCAATCTATCTATTGCCTAGCATTCGCTGCTACTTTCCATCTTCATTTATCTACAGACTACAGTGTCAGCCAGCCAATCAATCAGTTGTTTTCTGACTTAGTTTCTGCAGTTGGTTTCTCTTATTATTATTGCTTCTTCCCTGCTTCATAGTCTTCATATTTTAGCGCTACGGCTCTCTTCGTGGCTATATCGACCTGGTGGTCCTGATCCAGTCTCGACGATTCCCCGTTGTCAATAGCGAACTACAACTAATATATGATTGGAGACATGTAAATAAGTTTGTTGGTGAGTGGCACTTTGTCATTTCAAATATGCAAAAAAAATAAAAAAATAAAAAAATAAAAAATTGGCGGTAGTTTTGATTCAATCATTATCAGGTCAGTTGGGCCCTTCCTACCACGAAACTGCCTTCGACAGCCTTCTCTTCTCTCAAGGTGGTTTGGGAAAAGGGCGAGTTGGGGGGAGGCCCCTGACTTTGCTCTTCTCCTCTACAACCACCACTTTTTTTAACTGCAACGTCAAGTCCCTCCACACTAGTCATGTCTCTGCCAGCTTCTGTGGACCCCGGGTTACCAACTTTCTCGTCCAAGATTACATCGCTTGATATGCTCTGTAATGAAGATATACTGCAGAAGCTAAGGAGGACAGAGCTAGACAAGGTGCCGCTTCTGGATATCCAGGTTAGTTGTCTCAATTGACATCGATTCCTAGCGTCGCTAATTAGTGACTCCAGATCTCCCTGGCCGACTTTTCGACTTGGGCGTACCAGAACGCAGAACGCCTGAAACTGATTGTCGAATACGATGCCCTGCGAAATTTACCTACCATCCGAGCAGCAAAGTCAACCCTCCACTCCGCTATTTCGAACCTACTTATGTTATGATTCCGTGAGACTTGCAAGGATAAGGCGCCCGGTTCTGAAGGCTATAAAGGAATCACTGGCGAAGTTGTTATTTTGAAACAAATCAATAGCCACAAGTATCCGGACGCAGCACTGACGAAGGCGACGGAGCCCCTCATTGCTGTAGAGATCGGTGTCACTCTAAAGCTTGAGTCGTTATTCACCGACTGCTGTCAGTATCTGAGAGATGACTGTGTGCAGGCTGTCATCATAGTGAAGATCCACGAAGAGGGCCGCTACAAGCCGTTGGACCCACCATGGAGGATGAGCCTTTGAGCAGTGCAAGCTCATGTACTTATGGGGCAATGGGTGGTGCATCTGCTCCAGCCAGAAATTGCCTGAGAACTCACTACAGATCGGGATTGCCAAGATGGTGTGGGTGCTTGATATGGATGTCTTGCTAGGGAAGGGTAAGGATGTGGATGACTTGCCATTGATGGTGTACTAGGGTGGGCTTCTCATCGTGCTGAATAAGTTCCCTGTGTGTACATGGCTGCGGTCCGACAGGCATAGAGGTTGTGAAGAGAGAGGGTGGTGATATGGAACCTTTTTTTTGACAAATTCTAGGCTGTATAATCATGGCTATACAACAATAATGATGGGCTTTATATCACCTCCTTGCTTTCTCAGTGCCCGTCTTGGCCATCATGACATTATCTCTCGACTTTTATTGCTCACATTTCAGACTTGGCTTTTTGCCGTTCACTATAGCTCCATAGTTGTAGTCGGTGGATTTCCTTTCCCGCTTCTTCTGGTCGGCCGGGGACGGCCTCCCATCACCCAAGATCAACTGATGAAACATGAGAAGTCTGCTGGCCCACGGCCCAAAGTAGTCGAACCAATTGCCCGCATCTACTATCCCGGAATTCTTAGGGAGGGTGAAGTTGCTGGTCTCTACAGTTGTGAATAGCATGAAAAAGTCCTGCGCGGACACTGACTTCTTATACTCTTGTCGAAACAGGGCCTGAGTGACATTATCCGCTGTGTGATACTTGCACTGGCAGACCTCCACTCCTGTTGATGAGCCATCGGGAGCTTGTAAGCCTACGAAAAAGTCTCCCGCCGAAGCGCTGGCAGCATTCACGATGCAGTCCCTGCATGCCCTAACATCCACAACCTCTCCATCGCAGCACTCAACTTCCCAACTTGATCTGTTGGCCCGTGTTGTCTTGGTTGAATGACGTCTTGTTGCCAAGCGTACATCCAATGGAAGATTCTGGATTTCCCGGTCTCCATTCAGACGCGCGCCAAAATGAACAGAGGATAGCTTGGTCACGCACCCGTCCCCGAAAACCTTGGACTTGATAGCCCGGATGCGAGCGCAATGGGATTCGAAATTCTGCCAAGTTCGCATCCCAGGTGAGGGATCACCATTCAACAAATTATAGGTGTCTGCATAATCCCAGAATAACCAATCACGTATAAGAGCGTCTAGATTGTTGTTCGGAGACTTGAGGATCAACCACACCCAGATGTACGGGGCTGTTAGATAGCCGCTCTGACGGCCGTCAGACTCAAATCGAATCAAGCCTGGCTGAATGGCTTGTTCAACAGTCATTTCAGTTCCTGGTATTCTTTCATCCTCTCTTAAAGGCAGACGAATCCAAACTGCACGCAAGACTGCTAGAAATTTATCTGATACCAACCTGATCGCCTCTGAGTAGCGGTTTGCGAGTCTTTGATGAATCCTCTGCAAGGTGTTGTTTACCCCGATCTGAGCAACTTTTTTAGCATCAATCGCTGAATGGAGCGCTTCAAGAGCTCTAGCATGGCCCCCACAATCAATAACAAGCAGTCTAATCAGACAGTCACTTTGAGAGAACACCGGAACAAGATCTCCGTTCTCAACAGCGATCATAGGAGGATCGAGACTCTTCAGTGGAAGACAAACACGATTCCGATGGGAGGAAGCAAGAAATTGGTGTGTTGGAATGGTTTTTGTCGCTGTGCAACAGGGAACCACAAAGACACTTTTGTGAGGTTGCAAAGCAAGCTCCGCGATCCTTGTCAGTGTGCGGTAGAATTTTGACTCTTTGCTTTGACCGTCGAGGAAGTTTTGAACGCCATCAACAATGATAATTCCTGTGAATTCATGGTAGAGGTCTTCGCCTTCTCCTTGAGCAACTGCTTGAAGGACTTCAATTGGCCATGGAGGTTCAAATTCTTGTAATACCCGATCGACCCCAAAGTAGGTTTCACCATGCAGCAGTTGTAGGAGCATTCGAGTACCAACGATCTGAAGCGGATCCATATTCCTGTCCTCTTCCAGCGAGGTTATGCTCGTACCGTTTTCTAGGCTCACCAAAAACACCTTTGCTTTCATCAATCTGCCTCTCAAATCAGAATCACCGTTGGCACACGAGATCAATGTTTGCGGAAACTCCATGGCATTCTTTGACTTCCCTGTCCCAGCCCCGCCCAGAAAGAGGTACAATGGGGTATTGTTCTTATCCGTTGATCCCCTCAGGTACGCTTCGAAATGCTCTTCTAGTACGGGTTGTACTAGCCCTCCTAATTCTTCATGCGGCTGGTACACCCAGTTTGCGCCATTGTCTCTGACAAGTGGGCGAGGTGATTGATATGGCAGGCCTGGGAGGCAGAAACTTGATATTAGAGAACTTGATGAATGGGGTTGTTTTCGAGTGCCAATGCATCTGTACCTTTGGGAAAAGCTCGTTCAATAGTTTGGAGACTACTCTCTGCACCTGATGCTGGAAGCAGAATCTTACGTTGGAAATCAGTATGCGGTTGGAAAAGAATTATGTCAATTTTGGGGTCGTTGGATTGAGGAAAGCCGGGCGAAATCCGGTCGCGCGGATGGAGATGGACAAGATCCTCCTTCATGAGAGTGTCTGTGACTGGGTTGACAGGGCTGTAGAGTTTGAGTTCTGAGTAACCAAACCGAGCAAGCTTAGGCTGGTTTTCCATATAAATTTTCTTTTTGAGATGATCAATGGTGTCCACATTGACGGCGCAATCGATTGGAAACGGTTCCTCAAGATCGTCTGCGAAAGCACACCACACCGTGCGTGGGGAGGGTTGAGCCATTGGAGACTATGGGTGTGAACCTTTTGCTGTAGAACATTAGTCCACTTTCACCTAAAATGCTAATACAGCTGGATAGAACGGGCATTTCTGATGATCATGGTGCTGAGCTGCCTCCGGTTTCCAGCTTTGCAATGCCCGATTACTAATTACCACGTGACAGCTTTGGGGTGATTCCGCGGCGGAAAGCGAAAGCTTCGTGATCTCGAAGAAAGTTGAACACAAATATTCCTCACATTTTGACAGCCCCCTTCGATTGGACGAGAAGGATGCTCAAGCGTTCACTCGCTTTCTTTACGTTTTTCTCTCAGGATCCATGCGCCCGGCCCTTCTTCGGCTACTGAAGAGGCCATCCGCCGTCTCGGTCCTCGATTTCCTGATATGCACGCCCATTGGAATCGAACAATTGGATCCTAAATATAAGTGCTTCCGATGTCATACTAGGAAAGCAGGACAGAAATGGGGAGGCAAACGATTCGAACCCGGATCCGCATCCGAATCACCGGTTAGCGATGAATCCGCATCCGCACGACCCCAGCGGCCCTTCAGCTTCCGTGTGCATGAGATAGATTTAGCCGAAAAGGATACAAAGTCGAGTGCAGGGCATTCATACAAGGGTCCAGATACAAGTGTTTTCACTCAGGGTCGTTCGCGATCTTTAGAATTCCAATCAGAGAGACTGGAATTCGAGTCGAATATTGGGCACACGAAGGAAATTGGCAGCAGACTGGTGGACATCCCAGATCACAAGCATGATTTTGCTCTGTGGGAGGAACTCCTTCGCTATAGACAACGCCATTATGGGGACAAAGGCGCTTTGGCTATCTGGAAAGGGCTAACTGTTCGAGTGGACGGGGTGCAATTACCCGTCTCTGGAAAGCGGGCGGATTTCCTTTGGGAGACCTTCGTCGACGTGGGCTTGAAGCGCGAGGTATTCATGGAAGAGCTAGTGGCCTATGCTTTTGAGTTGTGGAAAAATACCGGCAAACGGTGGCCTAAGTTTCACCAGAAAGTCGTGAAGGGATACCTCGAGCGTGGCATGGTAAACCAGGCTGTGGCGTGGCATGCAAAAATTCAGCATCCGCATTTGAATCATCCGGACGATATCCTGCGTTTCCTTGACCCAGCAATATCTATCGCCACTAAGCAGACCACCAAGCATCTGACTGTCGTAAAAGCCACCAGCGGACGACCGATGGCTCCCAGCGTGCGCGCATTTATGAATATCTGCCGCTCGACTGATGGGCACCGTATATATCGTCCGGTAATTTCAAGTTTACTGCAAGCAGGTCTTTCAAAGGAAGTATTTGCCATGCACACACTCTTAACTGCACGCCATGATCACCCACCAGCTATAGAGGATATCCAGCCATTATTTGAATATGCAATGGATTATGCGCCGTCAGATGTATTTCGCGAAATTGAAAGATATGCAAATGGGAGATTCGCAGAATCCGACGGTCAGAGTGTGGTTCATACCAGGGAACCGGCTCCAAAAACAAACGATGGGACATGGGTAGAAGAAAAACCATTTAAGGATGAATTTGGCGCCAGGCTTTTTGCGACGGAAGCGTTCAACTTCGATGTGATTCTCGCAGGGCTTCGGATGTTTGGGGTAACAGCCATTGGGCCACAGTCATTGCGCGAGTTGGCTGTACGTGCTCACGGAAACCACGATTTGCTGGATAAAATTCGGTTGCTACAAAAATCGAACATCCGGATGGGAGATTCTGTGTTCTCGCGTTTAGTCTGCAAGCTAGCAGCGGAAAATCGCAGCATTGTTCTTTCCGATTTGCTTCATACGGACCAGCACCCAGACGTGCTTGAAGATGTGCCTATGCAGGAGTCCCTACTGGTGTCGTATTATATGGCTCGCGACTGGCGCCAGTACCAGTTGACGCTGGCTATCCTTACAGAAGTTAGCGCAGACAGCGGTGAACTCTTGAACATCCACTTCCGGAAACACGTTGCTGCCGATGAATTGACCTCTGCACTCAAAGTTGTGGATACGATGGCGTTGCGCCGTCGGACCCTGACCCAGGACAGCATCATATTTTTAATTCAAAAGTGCCTCAACCTACGCAAACCAGGCTCTAGGCCGCAATTAAGGCCAGGGCTTCACCCTAGCAAAAAAGCCCGATTTGTCTTCCAAATTCTCCAACGTGCCGTTCAATCGGGCTTTCCTGTGGAGGGCAATCTCTGGATTGACATAATTAAACATGTTGGGATGGCCAACCGCTGGGAATACCTCCGAGAATTTTGCCTTTGGCTGGCTCGTCACTACTACTCCGAAGCCAAGTCGAACGATCCCGTTCCATGGACCGTCCCCTCACATCAACAGGTGATTAAGCCAACAGCTGTGCCAGTCAGCTACGGGTATCGTATGCTCCAGACAATTTTTAGTCGACAGATGCAGTGCGCCATTGTCGCGTGGGGTTTCCAGAAGCGAATCTCCGGGAAGCCTCAGACCAAGGCTTATAACCCGTTCGGACTGCCCGGTGACCAGCTGATCCCGTGGGTGCGCGGCCTGGTGCTCCTTCGAGAACTAGAGCAGAATGGCGTTCAACTGTCAGTGGGATGGATCCGTCGGACCTGCCGACATCGTTTGGCTATCCTTTTCGGAAGACCTCGACTCTCCAGTCGCCTCATCAACCGCATGCTGCGCCGAGAGAATCCATACGGCGTCCACCAGGTCACTCATGACATGAACCGTGCCTGGGGTGATTCATCGTTATTTGGCGGCCGCGAACAATATGATTTGGAACGACTGGTGAATCCACCCAGCACAAAGATGTCCATACGACGGACCCGGCAGACAGTATGGCGCGCGACTCGATTGCGCGGGGGAGCCATTCAACGGAGCAGATGAAACCCTCACTTTCTGTGTATATATAAGAGCAGTATGATACCAATAATAGTACCGAGTAGGCTGTATATGTCTTGAGTATTATTCGGAACAGTGCCCCTTTCTGCATAGCCATCCACGTGACATTGCCCCAGGCAACGGGATAGCTGAGCGCCCGTTGATTGGCCCATTCTCCGCAAGTGTGGGAGTCTGTACTCCGTAAAGATGGCGCGTCATTGGTGTTTCCCTAATAATAGAAACCGCCTTGGCTTGCTTATGTCATTTGCAGGTGATCACAAACATTAGTCTTCTTTACAGACAAGACATCCACATTGACAACCTTGCATATTCTGAGTCTTTGATTCTTTCTTTTGCCATACCGCTGTTCTGCTGGCGCTTTCTGTCTGTCCGCTCATTTCCCGAGGACGGCAACACCTCTTCTTCTCTGCACTTTGTGTTATTCTTAGGCCCGCACACTTCTGGATCTCGCTGGCCCGTGATCCTCGTTAGGCCTGCCATTTTGTATCAGCCTGGTCTTGGACTCCTTGACTTATTCCTCAATCCGAAACTCCTTTTGATCCTCCATTTCCCCGCATCCCTTAACTACTGCCGCTTCCTCAGTTCTTCCAGCATCTCGTCTTCCCACAGCAGTTCCACTTAGAAACGGAAATATCCTCACGAAACGCACACCAGACAGAATGCTGGGACTGGGAATCCTCGCGCTCCTTCCTTTCGTTGCGGCAAAGACCCTACGTGCGCGTGACACGGCATGCAATAATTCTCCTTCCTTGTGCTCCAAATCGTATAGCGAGATCACACACTTGGGTGCCCACGATAGCCCGTTCGTTCGAGATGCGTCGACCGATTATTCGTCAGCAGGAGATCAGTGAGTGACATTAGGCTGGTGGATAGAGTCGAGGGATGAGCGAAGCGCTGACTGGACTCCAGATACTACAATACCCCGGATCAGTTGAGTGCTGGTGTTCGGTTGGTTACCGCTCAGCTCTACAAGAAAGACGCAGACTGGCATCTATGTCATTCGAACTGCGAGATGATGGACGCGGGAACCCTGGAGGCGTGGCTATCAGACATCAAGCAGTGGATGGACCAGAACCCTAATGAAGGTAAGTCTGGCTTCCGTGGCACGAGTAACGGAATGCTTGATTGCTAATCGTCTGTTTAGTGGTGACGATCTTGTTGGTAAATTCGGACGGTGCTTCGGCTTCGGATATCGACTCGAAGTACAAGTCAGCTGGCATCGACAAATATGTCTATAAAAATCCATCGACGGGCTCGTGGCCGACTTTGCAGAAGATGATTGATGATGGAACGAGACTGGTGACGTTTGTGACAGCCGTGGACAGCTCTACCGCCGAAACTTCGTACCTCTTGGATGAGTGGTCGTACATCTGGGAGACCCCGTACGATGTGACCTCAGCGTCGAACTTCTCGTGCACACCAGACCGACCCGATGCCGTTAAGGGCAACGTCGCCACCGCATTGCAGTCGGGCAAACTTCCTTTTATGAACCACTTCTTGTATCAGACCTCAGTGATCGTTGACATTGACATTGAGAGCCCGAATGCGAGCTATGTCGGAACGACCAACGCTCCATCTGGAGGGACTGGGAATCTGGGCGACGCTGCCAGCACATGCAAGGAGCAATACGGTGGTCGACAGCCTACCTTCATCCTGGTGGATTTCTTCAATGAGGGTCCTGCTCTCGACACCGTCGACAAGTTGAATAATGTCACATCTCCCGTGGGCCGTAAGCAGCTCAGCTCGAGCCAGACGAGCAGTGGCTCTACTTCCTCCAATGTATTCAGGGGTCTAGTCCAGATGGTCGACCAGGCCAAATCGGGGACAAACCCCAGCATGGCTGACTGGATCTGGGTGGGTGGTGACTGGGGAAGCCTGCTTGGAGGAGGCATCGCAATCTGAGCCAGTGCATGCTTTCTTTCATTTCCTCCTTGTTTCACTCCGTACCCCTCTTCTATATTCATATTGGTGCTGGATTTGTACGCATTAGTTGGAACTTTTCACACTTAAGCATTAATGTTTGAATATTGCTTTTCCCAGGCACGGCGTTTGGTCATTTATGGGATAAAACAGAATTGGAATTTGATATGTTTGTATGTAGATGACGACAGTTTCTTTCATAGCGATAGAGAGTTATTATTGTTCGATATTTCAATCCATGCATCCATTTCCTTAATCCTTGTCTAGCATCTGCCGCACCTTGTTCACCTTATCCTCGGCCGTTTGCGCCTTGTCCGTTCTACACAATTAGCCTATATCCCGTGACTCTTCCACATTGGGCAGAAAAAGCTCACCTCGATCCGGACCTGATATCCGTCTGGATCCTTAAAACCCCCTGCTGATGGAGCATGGTATGAGCCTGTCCAATGAGCTGATAGACTCTATCCCAGGGCCCTTCTATAAGATCCGTTAACCACTATACTCCTTGAACCGCCCATGAAAAAGCGTACCGAGTGTAGTCCCCGCCGAATGCATGATGTACTTCACGCCTGACTTCTCAATGAGCCGCTGAACATCGGCGATCTGCGCGGATACTGAGGGAGAGGATGTTCCCATCTGTTTGCTCAAATGCTCGTCAGTCATATGGCATATTGAGCGCCCAGTACATGGAGTATAGAAGCTTTGAAATCCGATCCCGTGGTTCATGCTGGTCTCTGACGACAGCATGTCATGCCATGCAGCTGCAGCCATCCGTGCAGAGGGCCGGATGCGGGAGCTATAGGGAGAACAGAAGAGGCCATTCCTATAGATGGGGGAAATGTCCTAAGCAGTATGGATGAAAAATACCTACCGGGATCAAGCAGAAATCCGCCGTGCAGTGCGCGGGGGTCGGGATGGACGCAGTCTCGGAGGCAGCCATGGTGGAAGTCTGTCTTCGTCTTGGTCTTGTCTTTTTGCCACGTTATTTTTCTCCTTCTACGCGGGGAAAGAGATCAGGTGCCAGCAGTCGTTGGAGATGTCCGTGAAGTTGAGGTTGTTCGCGGGGCACGCGGAGGGGCAATTGGATATATTGCAGAGGTATGATGTACTACGTATGCAACAAGAGAAATCATTATTTTCTTCCCTGTATTACGTGGTAGCTACTCTTAATGTTTCTCTTTCTATTACTATTTACTCCGTAGAAGCGTTGATCCTTCTTACGTTGTTCTCTGCACTCCGTAATAAGTCTACTAGGAGTCAATAGTCAAGGCACTATCACGGAGCTAATTTGTAGAGCTATGGGGATACTAAGAACAGGGCTGAAAAAAGAAATGGAGAATACTCCAGAGTAGAATTACTGATCACCTCCCCTTCTTCTAGTAATACTCCGTATTCAGCTTTACAAGTCAATGGTGGCTGTCGCTTTCAGCTGCCTCAACGTCATCTCGTCAACCGTCTTTCGGCTCAGCTCGCTTCAGCCCGGTGGTAATATCCAAACCCTTTCTGTTTTTCTGAATTTTCTCCCTCTTTTTTTCAATATCTTCCTCTTCTCCCTAATTTTCTAGGGCACGCAGCGTTTCTCTTTCGCGACGTACCGCGTTCAACACGTAACGTGTTCGCTCTGGTTCCAGCCCGTCGTCAGACATCGTCAGAAGCCTCTCATTCATGGGCCAATTCCACGCCAGCTGACCTCTGCCTGTCTGCATTGCCATCTTTCCTCTTCCATACGTGTTGTGTGATCGCTGACAGCTAGTTCTGAGACAGTTCGTACGGTCCTGCACGACGCTTTTTGCATCCGACGCGTTGTGACTAGCCCGTTGATCCCTTCTACCAATCGCCTCCTGGTAAACCGCGACCCCTTAGCACTCGCATGCGACTCGTCGACATTATTCGTCATCTGGTGTGGTGGACCCTCATACTTCTCGCAGTATCAACCACGCTGGTTACAGTTTTCGAGGTTCAATTGGCGTGGAAACTGGCCGATTCCGAGATCCGTGTGCTGTGATAACGACGAGACCCTGCATAACCTTGTTCGATTTTTCTAGAATTTCCGTTCCCCGGCTTATTGCTTTTTTTTTTGCCGCTACAATAATTTCCACTAAGGTCACGTCAACCGGGGTCTTCTGAACTAGCTAGCCAGTCAGGATTATTCGACCCCCGGCCTGCGAGTCGGCTCACGGATGGTTAGGCTTGTCTACGGCAGACTACTACTTGTCGGTTGAGCCGTTCGCGACTTCTCTTGTTCTCGGCTGAGTGCATTGGACGTCTCGTTAAAAGGCGATAGTATCCATTTCGAGGTCGCTACATCTATATGTCCGTGAAGTATCCGCCTCTGTCTGATCTCTTGTCTTCTGTGCGCGTCTTGCAGACCGTGATTGCTTAATATAACAAGCGCATTAGTCGGCGCATTCCCGGGGTGGTGCATGTCGACAAATCCCCCAACTTTGGTTATTGATGTCATTGACAGACTAGCAACTAATTCTCTAGTACGGTCATGATTCGTCCACACAGGGAAGACTGCCATACAGTATCATCAGAACATCTCGACCGATGACCAAAGTAAAGGGGTTAGAGCTCCCGCCGGGGGTTCAACTCGTCTATCTCGCAGAGGGGGGCGCCAATGTGGTTTATCGCATTGTCTGGACCCCCGAGCATGCACCAGGGGCCATCAAGAACGAAGATATTCCGCCAGATAAGAGAGAACAGATGAGTGTCTCTCCTGAGCTTGCAGGGAAACTACTTCGTCTACGCAAAGAAACCACAGCCGAGATCCCATACCAAGAAATTGCGCGTAACTTTGATGAAGCCATCCGGCCTTTATTCAAACCTGAGGAGCTGGTGGACCAGACACTGGTCCAACTTCCATATGGCTTCGTCCAGCAATGCAATGAGCTGCTACATGCAGCCGAGGTGAACGGCGCGCGTCCTCGCAGACGTCAGGGCGTTTACCTCTCCCTGCACGAGCCTTATGGCCTCCTTGTCACAGACATGACTACTTATGGCGATCCGGACATGGTAATGGCGGAATTTAAACCCAAGTGGCTTCTACAGTCCCCATCCGCGCCGCTGAATGCTCGAAGATGTCGGACATGTGCACTGCGAGACATGAAGAACCAGGCAGCGCGAGAAGCGCGCAGGTCGGAAGATTGGTCTTTCTGTCCCCTTGATCTTGTCTCGGACCAGTTCGAGAACGTCGTGCGCGCAACCCGTTTCGTAAAAGGATATCAGGATCCGGCCCATCTGGCCCAGATTCTCTACCAGAATACTACGTTGCTGAAACTCCAGACCCATCAGGAAACCATGCGTGATGTTGGTCTCTATGGACAGCCTTCGCATTCTCGTGACAAGTCACTTGCGATGACTTTGAGAGATTGCACGATGTTTATCAAGGTGAATGCCCTTGATTTTTGTGGCCGTGGAACGTATAGCTAAAATATAAATAGATGCCAAAGGATGGTCGAGGCAAAATCGAGGTTCGCCTGGGTGATTTGGACCTGAAAACTGGAGCCGGAGGCAAGGCGCAATACTGGCTCGATTTGGAAAATCAGCTCATCGCCCAAGGCTGGTATACGGCGACGAATAGCGGGCAGAGTTCGACCGAGTGTGTCTTGCAGAGGATACAGTGTCCGTCATGAGCACTAACCTGCTTTCCTCGTCCACACCTTTTTCATCTATACTTCCTACGTCGTGCGGCCACCGCCTATGCAGGGATCAGAGCACCTGCCGGTCAACTGCGTGATACGGAGGATAGAAAACGTTTTCTAAAACCACTTAGCTGCCGGCTATTCTGTACAATAACTGTCTATTTTGCTGAACATAATTCCCGATCAGTAATCGCATGCATTATTAAGCTCGTCCTTAATTCCGCGCTCACGTCAACCTGGGAAATCAACAACGGAATTGACCGCTGCGATCTCGGACCCGTTCCCACTGCCCTATATCTTCTTCCTTCATGCCACGGTATTTAAAGGACATCAACGACCTCGCAACATGGTCTTCCGCTTCCTTTCCACCCGCCTGAGCTCCACTGCGCCGATCTGCCCCTCCAACGCGCCGTTCTTACGTACCACACACCCCCTCTTATCGCAACCCCCACGGACGAGTATTTATCTTCCTTCCACCCCCCGAACAAGGCCATTCGCAACCACAACACCCAAAATGTCGTCCGTCAACGCCCTCATCGACCTCGCCAAGAACCGCCGCACGATCTACAAAGTCGGCAAGGCGAGCCCCGTCCCGGACTCGCAGATCGAAGAGCTCGTCAACGCGGCCATCACGCACGTTCCCAGCTCTTTCAACACGCAGTCCACGCGGCTTGTCGTCCTCCTGCATCAAGAGCATGAAAAGTTGTGGGATATCGTGATTGATACGTTCGGGGAGTTGGTCAAGACTGGCGCTGTTCCGGAGGAGTTGTGGAAGAACCAGACGTTGCCGAAGTTGAAGGGCTTGCAGGGTGGTGTTGGAACTGTTTGTTTCCCCTTCCTTTCCTGGGGGAGTTGTGGGGTCTCTTAAGGACTCGGTTTTGGTAAGAATTTGGAGCTAATTGAGAAAATAGATCCTCTTCTACGAAGACCCCGCGCACATCCAGCCGTTTTCGGAGAAGTTCGCCATCTACAAGGATCACTTCCAGCCCTGGGCCGAGCATTCCAACGCCATGCACCAGTATTTCCGTAAGTCGCTTTACATATATATACTCCTATGAGTCAACGCGTTGCTAACAAGTGCCAAAGTATGGACTGGTCTAGAGGCCCTCGGCTTCGGCGCAAGCCTCCAGCACTACAACCCACTCATCGACACCGCCGTCTCGAGGCAGTGGAACGTCCCCAGCGAATGGCGCCTTATTGGACAGTTGGTCTTTGGTAGCCCCGAGGGCAGCGCACACGACAAAACGCAGAAGCCGATTGAGGAGCGGGTGAAGATCTACGGAAAGCAGTAGATGATGGGAATTGTCCATTATTAGATTAAAATTAGAAATATGGGAATAGAAAGAGACTAGAATAAAAATTAGAGACATTGGTATATATATCAACGCGTGCGCATGCAACCGCTATCCAGCGTCCTCCAGCCTGTTCTCATTCATCTCTGCCATGATTTCGACGTGGATACCCCTGTCCAGCGTATCGTGTCTTAGGAAAGTTGTACTCCGCATCCAAATGGCTCTTCGCGGGCATTAAGATGGCCCAGTCGTCGTATATTTCGCGGAGTTTGCGGCGGGAGAAGAGGTGTTTGAGCTTGGTTTTGAGGGTGGTGGTTCGTTCCTTGGGCGGTGCCATACAGAAGAGTTATATATATAGTGGACCTAAGGAAGAAAGAAAGTTTTATATATTGAGGACTTCAGGAAGACAAAGCGTGTATGTGTTGACGGACAGTTATGGCGGTTATGGCAAGATGTTGAGGTGGATGAATGCACGTCACGGTCATATGACGGAGAGGAAAGGAGAGCATGCGGCTTGCCAAGACATGGATGTAAATATTACCAAATGCGCTAACTAAGGGGTAAACACGGAATATAATACAATAGATTAATATGAGTTCTTGTTAATGGCCAGAAGATTAGGCCTTGTCATCAATACGTTGTCATCAATACGGTTGACCAGACGCTAGTATGTCGCATGTGCATGTTGGGATAATGGGAAAGGGCAGTTAGCAACCTCCAGGAAACCCTATAGAAACAGCCAAATGAGCTTACTGTGGACGAGATGGGCTAGATCATGAGAGGTCCTGATAGACTGGCATTGGATTGATAGCGTTCGATGCCTATATAGCATGCTGCCAACCAATAACTCTAACCTTGATTAGTGGACCCTCTTAACTAAGGTTCCATGCATCCCTTCACTCGTATTTTGCAACATTTGTTTGCTAAATAGTCGTGTTTTGTGGGATGAAGAATGCACAACACCATCTGGTTTTATCCCACGTATTCCTTCTGCGTCTGGTTTCCTTCTCGTTGGACCTTCTCTGAGCCGTCTTATCTTCGCCTCTCGATCTTCTCGTCCTTGGCCAAAGCAACTTTCAGCCGCCCCAGTCTCCAGTCAAGGTGAATACAAGGTTCCGGTTGCCTAGCTACCCAGGCCAGTGCATTAGAAGGTAGTGGACAAGAAACTAGGTCAGTGTTCTGCACTCACCAACAACAGCAGAGACTGTTTGTCAGGCCAGGATCACTGCATGGCTGTCTGACTGGAGCAGTTATTATGCAACTCAGAAGGCCCTAACTGGGACTGGCCCACCCAGTAGCTATGTATTGTTAGAATCTGGACTGGCCTTTTGTTTGACATCCTAAGGGCTTGCTAGTATGGATAGTTCCAAGAAGCTCTACTGGAATTGTATCCACAGTTATAGCATCAAATTCGGCCAGTGTGTCCTCCACCGCACCAGACACCGCGGCCACCCGCTGCAAGCGCCATTGCATCTCTAAAATCTGCCAGGCTGGCAGGGCCGTTCAGTGGGGTCGTCGGTGCTCATTTTTTATCAAATTCCTGGGTTGGATCACGCGGTCAGTCACTTTGTTGTATAGCTTCACCCGCCTTCCAGGTCGAAGGTCGCTCACTGAGAGTGTGGGTCTCTCAATGAGTGATACCTTTTTGGTGGCCTTTGTTGCAAACAGCCAAATGACTGAACTGTCAGTTCAGATTCCAAAACTTGGACTGGCTTGAGTACGAACAAGGCTTTCCCAAAAAGCGATGCAAGCACCACACGCCATCCAGCGGGGAAAGAGGAGTAGCATCACCAGGAGCAAGCGAGAAGATGAAACCAATGGGCAAATCCAGGATAGCTAGACGAATGAGTCAATGACTTTCTTGGACGCCTGGCTGCGATTGAATACCAGGCCAACATCATCATTATAACTGCCACATATTAGTGACTGCGATCAGAACTGATGGCCAAGCATGCGGTAAAAATAGACAAACCTCATTCACTAGCTGCAGCCTCATCAAGCCCTCTGTAGGCTTTCCCCTGACCCGTCGTTAAAGAACCGGCCAGAACGCCCCAGGACATCAACGGAAATCTGAATGATAACTAGCTATGCCGACAACCCACAACCACCCATCCGCCGTGGAAGACAAAAGATCACCCGGCTGAATGCCGCTCCCTCTAACCTAGTATCTGCCCAGGTATAGCGGCCCAACCCAGCATCATAGGGAAGGGAGCATGCCTTTCCCAAACGCGCCGTACAAGGACGACCTCCAGGCCGCAGGACGCCGGTAGCTGCCATGGTGAGCCATATACACCAGAACCGTACAGGTTAGAAAACAGAAATTACTGGGATGCAAGCGTGGCGACCGATCGAGCAACGGCGGCACTTGGCCTGGTTGGGCCGGTGGTGCTCAAAGGAGCAGAGGGGATCCTCGTCCCACGGGGTCTCGAGCCGAAGGTTCCGAAGGCAGCGCAGGCAAATAGTGTCGTCCATTCCCGACAGAGCCACCATCGTCAGGATACGGCCTGTCAACTTTCTGTCCGAAGACAGTCAGGCATCTACATTTCAGAGAAGCACATGGCGGGATTGGTAAAGCTGTATACAAAAGAAGAACATCAAGAAATAGAGTACGTCAAGGGAAGATTGATGACGATAGATATATAGGTAGAAATGTACTGAAAGCAAAGACGCTTGATATATAAGGAACGGGCGAAGAATGTGGAAAGGAGGACAGAAGACAGCAACGGCCGAGCAGACTTAAATAGCCATCCCACTGAGGAGGCAGAGAATGGCAGGCCAGAACATTGGAAGTGCTGCCACAGAATGATCAAACGAAGAATGAAAAGAATGCAACAAGCCCTATACATTATCAGCCTAGGATGCATGCATAATGTAAGCCTGCGTCTACAGCGTTCCACATCTAAACCCGCTGTTTGACTTTTCAAGCAAAGGAAGACCGTGGAATTCTGACACTTCGAGAAATAGTAGTTGTCCTGCTTGGGTCGATGTAAGCATCTGTACCCATTTGTCAAAAAGAACAAATTGAAAGATCGTTGGTATTCGTCATATTACGGTATCGTAGCTGAATAAAGAGTCCAGGATAAAGAAGAACCCAAGACAAGGTCTTGTTGATGATTACATGTATGTCAGCCTGCATCCATGACAGAGAAAAGACATTCGTAGTGCTTTCCACACAACTGTCCCGCATAGAACGGCCCTTTGTCGGAACTATACTCAAACTGGTATATGTTCCAGTCCCCTCCAACCCGCACATTGAACCGAAGAAGAGCGGTTTCCTTTATCTTGGAGGGGAGCTGCCAGGTTTGATTATAGCTAGAGGCTTTTGCTTGCGCGGCATCCCTCAAAGAGGCCTCCCAGAACACTGTGGCATAAAATGGGAAGCATTAATATGAATTGACACTCCAAGGCGAAGATAATGTTTATCTTTTCTTGGTAGTGGCCGGAACTCCCTCGCTCTCTCGCAGCTCCGTCAATTTCTTTTCACGCTCGATGAGACGTTCCTTCTCTTCTTTGATCATCTGATCCACTGTCTTGTTGGCTTCCCCTAATCGATCCATCTCCTTATTCTCCGTCGCTCTGCTGTACGGATTCTCGGGCGTTTCGTATAACGGAATCTCGGCCATTCTCTTGCCTTGATTCTGAGCGGCCTGTTTCGAGTTCTTCCCTCCTTTACCCTTCTGTGGCTGCGCGGATGCCGGACCTCCCGTGAGAAGGTCATAAAATTGCTCCACCGGTTCGTTGAAAACGACCTCCTCATAATTCTGGCTCAGCACAACCTCCCGTCGCTCCTTCTTCCCTTCCGCATCATGACCGTATGGGTGTAACTTTAGGCTGTGCCACAACGTTTGAGGCTTCTCGGTTGACTCGGGAATGAAGTAAAGCTTGACCTGGATCTCGAATTCTCCCCATCCGGTCTCAACTATCTCGAACGGCGGCTGCTCGACTGTGCGCACATTCTGCGCGTATGTCTCGTGTAGCTTGAACTGGACCTTTTTCAGCCAGTAGGATATGTCTTCGTCATTGACGCCCTTCACGTAGACGCGCCATTGATGGGTATGGTCTGCAGGGACGTGGGCCGGTTTGGTCGCTGGGTCGAACGGCTGTGCTTCGCTGCCAAAGACTGCAATAGTTAGTATTGACAGGGCCCCCATGCGAGTCGCAGCAGCTCGTGGAATACGTACCAAAGGGCCTGAATACCGAGACACCCTGTCAACGCAAGTCATTGCAAGTTAGCTATTCTGTGTGTTCTGTTTGACAATATGATGATCAGACTGGAACTCACCCTAACGCGTTTATTCGCAGTTGCAGATGGCATTGTAAGAGGAATGCGCTATTGCTATAGAATACTCAAGATTATCGTTTAAATCAAAATAAGAAAAGTCACATCACCGCGAAGATACTACAAGACCAAACCTTGCTCATACCGCTGTCGAAAAGTGATTTCACGTGACATACCGCCCGGAGGAGATGACGACAGTGGAGAGGCTCTGGAGCCCTCATAGCTCTGCCAGAGACGACAACCTTGCTTCTCTCATACATTCAATTTCTTTGATTTAAGATTCGCGACCTTGAATAATGTCTGCTAAGAGGTTGGTTGTTGCTGGTGGAAGCGGGTTTTTAGGTTCGTGAAGCACTTATGTACTGGGTTTGGGTTGGACTAAAGGACTGCTAACTGACAATCTTCGGCTTTCCAGGATCCCGAATCTGCAAATCGGCAGCGGCTAGAGGTTGGTCTGTGATATCTCTCAGGTAAGAATGAACACTCCGCCATCGGCAAGTGAGAGTCCCGTGCTTAGGATTCTAGCCGATCCGGAGAACCGCGGTGGGATACGGTGACGAGCTCGCGAGAGCGTCCGAGCTGGGCAAGCTCTGTGGAATGGACTAAGGCAGATCTGCTAAACCCGGCGTCCTACAAGCCATATCTGAATGGCGCGAGCGCTGTTGTTCACACAATGGGTATCCTTCTGGAGGCCGACTACAAAGGCGTGGTGCAAGGCAAGGAGCCTATTATCAGTGGTTTACAGAGGGCTTTTAGCTCGTCCAAGTTGGGAAGCCAGAACCCGCTTCAAAGACGGGAAGGAGAGACATTGGAGCCAAAAGAGAGTGACCACCAATTGACTTATGAACTTATGAACAGAGACTCTGGTTCGTAAATGGTTAAATTTTTGGCATTGACTTGCCATTAGACCTAAGCATGTGCTAACCCAAATGAAGCCATCGCGCTGGCACAGGAATCCGCAGATGAGAAGGTCCCGACATTTGCATATATCTCCGCCGCTGGTGGAGCGCCGGTGCTTCCAGGCAGATACATCACGACCAAGAGAGAAGCCGAAACAACAATTTCATCCAAATTTCCCGACCTGCGGAGCATCTTTATGCGCCCCGCATTCATGTATGATTCGAGCAGAAAGTTCACACTGCCGATAGCGCTGGGTGGTTTCCTTGGCTTCGAAGTCAATACTCTATTGGGTAACAGACTTGACTTCCTCGGAGCGATGGTTGGAAAACCGCTGCAAGTGGACGTCGTGGGCGAGGCCGTGGTTGAGGCGGTCGAAAATGAAGATACTAGTGGCGTTGTTGGAACGAAGCAAATAGAAGCACTGGCGACTAAAGCGTGGAGGAAAAGCATGCTCTGATGTGGTCTGGTATGGTCGCCTTTGCAATATTCCGAAGCATCTGGGAACACGATATACAACCCGCGCTTGCTGGTCGAGTCATAAAACAAAAAAGCCCTGTATTTTAAAGTGGACTGTCTTTATTGCCGCATCCTAATCATATCATTGTGCCACGTTCGAAACTGTCTCGGATATCGGTCGTATACTAGCAAAAAGTCAGCTTGGCCTGTATATCCAGTATCGCAACACAAGAAAACCGACCTTGTTATAGAAGCGCGACAGCTTCATGTTGAATTGCTTGTTCTTTTCGTTGATGTAGGTAACATCGGCTTCGTCGTCGCCGCGGCGGTCCTTGCGCTTCTTGAGTCGAACCTCCTCGGC
Organism: Aspergillaceae sp. MA 6039; assembly: GCA_003004485.1. Taxonomy (NCBI): domain Eukaryota; kingdom Fungi; phylum Ascomycota; class Eurotiomycetes; order Eurotiales; family Aspergillaceae; species Aspergillaceae sp. MA 6039. The sequence continues at coordinate 4,156 of PQMF01000024.1, read as the reverse complement.
CTTCCTTAGGTCTCCCACAAGCTTATCGACACCAGTCCGGTCAGGCTTATTTTCGGTAAATCCAAGGGAGTCGGCTGTGGAGTAAAAGGAGCCGTTCTTGTCAACCGCGATCATTTCCCCATCATTGGTTTCCACGATTTCAAGGTCGCCATTAGAAGCAGCTTTCTCAATAGCAGCCATCTTCTCCCTTTCGTAAGCCTCAAGATTCGGTTGAAGCTCGCGCATTTGTCTCTTGTACACTTTCTGGGCATCCTGTGTGTAGTCCTGGAATGCGACATTATCCCGATGACGCTGCTTCTTGTTCATCCGTTTATCCCACTTCTCGGACTCGTCCACTGTCCAGTCCCAGGCTCGTTTGCGCTCGAAGTCCTCGCCGGAAGCTTCCGTATCGGCTTTGACAAGATTGTGGGATGCGAAGGCATGTTTGCGCGATAACGTAGACATCAACGCAGGATCGGTGGCTAGCCGCTGGGTTTCTGCCGCAGTTTCTTTCAAGTTACGTTCAGCTCCGGATTTCTACTCCAACATTAGCCACGAACTCCAGGAACAATAAGTAGAGGTAGAAATGCTTCAAGAAAGGGGAGTAGCTTATTCGCAACAGCGTCTGAGGATACTTACTGCGCGGGCCTGAAGAGCCTTGAACCTCTCCTGTCTTTGGCGCGCCTTAGCAGCAGAGCCATCATTTTCTGAGTCTGCCGTCACATCCGTCGAACTCTCGCCTGAAGCCTTATTCGAATCTTCTTCCTCCCGCTGTGTTGTAGGTTCCTCTGTATCCTTGTTCGTTTGCCCGATGGCCTGCTTGGGGTCGGCAGGGTTTGCCGTCGAACGTTCAGTCTTCCGCTTAGGTGGCATTTTGGCGGAATAATATAGACCGTCTCGAAGACTTCTCCCAGTCGAGAATCGCTGAGTTTAATATTTATTCTCACAATGATCCGAATAACAAAGGTCGCAAGAATAGAAGGATCAATAGCCGGGAATGCTGAATGGTGATGGACTGAAGGCCCGGAGTAACGCGGTGGCTGACCGCCTACGGATTACGGGGTTTACCATATCGCCCTCTTTTCTTCTGCTGATTCTCATCTCGACTCCAACTGACAAGCTTCGGCAATCTGAACTAGGTTGTTTTTGCGTTCAGTCGCGTTTCCTCATGAGACGATATGTTGCTTCCTATGTCTGGCTGCTGCAAAGGCGCCAAAATCTTCCCCAGAGTTCTGTCCTGCGACAGCCACTAATCCGCCATGCCTCAGGAAACGCCAATAACGGGTCTTCATATCACAACACATCGCCATCGCCATCGCCATCGCCATCGCAATTACTCCGATTTGCTCTCACTGGAGTCGGGGAGCTGGCAGAAGGCCATGAACCAAGGCTGGAATCGAATGGTCAGATTCACGAGCTTTTTAGTGAGGAGTGGCCGTTGAATGTACCTCCTCTTCCTATACAGGCGTGGTTGCAACAACAAACACCAGATTGGTCTTCGAAACTCCTGAGGAAATATCTCAATCATGATGTGGAAAATATCCAACAGCTGCAAAAATTCGTCGAGGAGAATGTGAACGGGCCAGAGACCGCCGCCGTCTTGCAAAGCACGCATATCAAGTTGCTGTCTCGAGCGTTAGAACGCTGCCAGAGATATAACTCATGCGGCGATATTCTTCTTGCGATCAATGGGATCATTGCGCGTCTCGAGAAACTCGGTATTCCGGTTTCTAGGAAATTCCACGTTCTGGGAATGCAATATGCCTGTCACTGCCATTCGCTGTCTGCTCTCAAGCGGCATCTTGACGGTTATTGTCTCGTCAGTTCAGAACGGTTGGATCCATTCACAAGTGTGATTCTGGCTAACTCCCTTATTTCCTTCATTGATGCTGCTAAAATTGACGACCCTGATTACAATGTAAACTCTGTTCTCGGCCTTGTCGTCGGCGAGAGCCATTCCAGTCAAGTATCCGGGCACAAATTGCATGATATCTTGTGCTGGGCTGACCCTGGAGGCCCTACTATTTTCATCGAGCAATACGCCTTGCTGTTGACGAAACTCCAAAGCCGGGAGACCTTTCACAAAGCATGGGATCGATTTATGGAAACTTTATCTACACAGACACCCCTATACGCGTTCCATAGCGCGTATGCTTGCGTCCTGAGTCTGGTTGATGCTGGAAGTTCCGAAGCGGCTGTCAACTGTCTGAAGCAGATATCCCGCCATGCCGGAAACACCTTGCCAGAAATCTCCAAATTTAAAAAGCTTAGTATGCTACTTGCCCATCAAGCTGTCAACGAGGTTCTGCCTTGGCTTGCTGGTGAAAAGGAGCTTGTGAGCATTTTGGAAAACCAATTGGAGTCTATGGAACACAGCCTCGGTATCAGATGGCAGCCGGCTAAATCAGTCCATTCAAGCATATCTGACCCACTATGCGTTGCTACCGGACAGCCTCTTTTCCGCATAGATGGTGACAGCGTCGGATTCGATACGAAGGATCGGCTAATTGCCGAAGTTCGCTCACTCGGATGCTCGAACTCACTAACAGATTTGGGTATAATCGCTAACCTCTTGGACGAGCACGACGGCAGTGAGATCCTCGCATCATTACCGGGTTGTAGGGGTACACCACTTGAACTTGCCTGGCTACCTCACCGTTCTCCGCTTGACTTCTCGAGGCTCTCTTCTGATGCTAACGCTAGGACGGATATGTCTATACCATGGTCTCCACTCACCTTGGGGTTGATTCGTGTGCGGGCTTTAAGCGACGAAGGTTTTCTGGAAAGTAGGGTTGCTTTGCATCTGATGCAGCTTGGCTATTTAGTCGTGAGACGACCAAATGCAGAGACTGAAAACCCTGGAAATCAACATTTGTGGCAGCAATCAGGACATATCGTTGCGTTAGACCGTGCAACCGGGCAATTCCTAGCCCTGTTTGTTGGAAGCTACCATGCCTTCCTTGAGCCCGGGTTACACCTACCATCCCCACAATTTAAATTCGGACTTGGTCCTTTGGCGAACCTTGCTCTCCCAAGCTGCAATCGGAGTTCCCTGACACCTGGCAACCCAACTTTTTCATATGGAAACCCCGGCACCAGGCTTCATTTAGAAGTAGATCCGGGTTTAGGCTTAAAATCATAACACGTTCGCTCGCTTCGTTTACCACTTTGATACATCACTTCGAAACTGAAGGAGTTTGGACAGCCAGCAAATGATACCACAAGCCTATCATCCAACATATTTGTGCATTCTCCCTTCGGGAGATTCACCCAGGTTGCCTCAACTCATCTCGTTGATACCCATTCATGTCCTGCTGCTTTTTGTCAATATGTATATGAGCAATGGATAATCATTACCACTGTTATTTGCGCTTCTAGTTTAATAGCTTGGCAATGCTCCAATCCAATGACCAGTACTGACCGCGCCAATAACACTGCTGGATCCCACTGCCACAATAGATATGAACTCACTGCTTAGAGTATCCTGGCGTTAAGAGTTCGCTGCAAATCCGGTCCGCATACCTGTATATAGCAAGGAACGGATCCCTCTAGGAGACCATGCGATTTAGGGACGCATCATTCCAAGACGGCTCCTTGCAACCAATTATAAATATGGAAGGCTTTGCGTTCAGGATCCTGATTTCTCCAAGACACCCTGGCCGGGAAAGCCCTAAAGTGAGAACTGTAATGGGCGGGTTAACTAGACTCCGTGATGACCTCATTTTCTTAAAAGCCTCCGCCACCCTTGGAACGTTCCGGACCCCAAGACGACCGCCATTCTACACTAGTGCCTGCTTCAACGCCACGACCAAAAGCTGCAATCATTCAGAGGTCGCAACCAGGGCAAATACTGAAAGTGATGGATATCCAGCGAAGGATCAGTCATCACGACGTGGTGTCGACTAGCGAAGGATCCTCCTTTCCATATCGTCCCTTCCACCCGGGACCGCCGTGGACCTCTACGATTCCAGAAGCTGCAGTTTTGTGAACGAATCACAGTAATTTTAATTCCCGCGACAGTAATCTCGTCAAGTTAGGAAAACGATTCGCGAAGAACATGCAGGCAACGGATGACGACCGGGTGCAGAATGCGCTTCAACCTGGTTGCCTCTTTGCGAACCTCTCACCGAATTGACCGGGAAGATCTCCCTTTCCTTTCTTTTGATTACCTCAGGCA